>BLSH010368058.1:868227-877298 GCA_018402905.1 Glandirana rugosa | reverse complement strand
GTAGACGTCAATTGTCTATGGGGCGGTTGTTAAGCGGTTAATGGCTGCGTGTTGATTTATTTTGAGGGGACAGCAAATTTACACTGTTATACAAGCTGTACACTCACTACTTTACATTGTAGTAAAGTAATTCTTCAGTGTTGTCACATGAAAGCTATAATAAAATATTTACAAAAATGTGAAGGAGTGTGGTACTGTGTGTATATATATATTTATATATATATATATATATATATATATATATATATATATATATATACACACAGATACACATACAACATGAATATGGGAAAGAGTCCACATGAATGTGCTCTTCCACCAGAACTGAAATATTTTCAATGCGTACTACTTCTTAAAAAAATCTTCACACCCTGTGTAGCTTCACCATTGGCCGCTCACCTCATATTTTGACCTATAGGCAATAGGTCTAAAAACGCTTGTCCCTTTAAGGACAATATCTGGGTTGTTGGTCCATGTTCACCAGATAACACTCAGCATTATCATACTAGGAAGCTCAGAAAAAATGCATGGAACATCATAGTGCTTTACATAAAACCAACTATGTTTATTATTAAAGAGGAAGTAAACCCTGATGGGTTTACTTCCTCTTATTCACCTGCAATGTAAAAGTATAATAGGCTAGTATGCATCGCATACTAGCCTATTATGTGCCACTTACCTGCCATCGACGCCCCCGCACTGTCCCCGCATTAGGAAGCGTCCATCATCGTCCCTCTTCCTTCCGGGGCTGCGAACTCTGGCGCTGTGACTGGCAGGAGTCGCGTGACATCACTCCCGCGCATGTGCACGGGAGCTGCCAATTGCAGCATGCTGTCGGTGAAGAAACGGCACGGAAGCTGTTTCTTCACTGCACATGTGCTGAATGACGTTGGCACAGGCCAGTATAGCTAGTATAGCATATATCTCCTAAACCGTACAGGTTTAGGAGATATACAGGGAACCTACAGGTAAGCCTGATTACAGGCTTACTTGTAGTTTAAAGTGGTTGTCAAGAGTTGACAACCACTTTAAAGCTATATGCAATCAACTCACGGTTTCAAGTGCACTTAAACTGGTGCACAGACAGACAGTAGAATGTACAAAAACCACCAGGCGGCACATCCGCTGAAGGCTGCAGTTTGTGGACGCTAGGAGGCTATTCCCGTCATGTTACCTTCCAACTAATTACTGTGACATGTATACATGAAAATCTTACATTGCTGGCTCTGCTCCTTACCCGTTATGCCACGGACGTGGCTTCAGAGGGTACAGGTGTAGCACTGAATCACTATTGTTTGTGTAACGCTGGTGAATGTGGTTGCTCCCACCCTGCTTAGCTAGGCACACAAATTTCCAGACGCACAGAATCAAGAAGCAGCCCCTGCACTTTTTTTTTTGTTTTATTAGGGGAATAGAACTTGAATGGGGTTAGGGTACATGAGGGATGCCCACTTGATTGAAGAAAATTTGTGGGGACTTAACTATATACACTCCCAGTATATATATACAACCTCTTCTCCTTGACCTCCAGCACATATACTTGCTCGCAGACTATCACTCCCAGGACCAGCTAGCACATATGTAGAGACCTAACTCTGGCTCTGTCAGGCCCAAAGAAAATGCCCTTTACAGGCAGGGACTGCGGGCCCCTATGGCATAACAAATATATGGTAGTCTTTAGTGCTAGCTGTCCTAAGTGTGGCTACTGCTCCCAGTACCACCTCTTCAGACCCTGCCAACCCTCCTGGCTGCAGCTGCCTCTTTTTAATGCTCGTACCACCACAGTCCTCCTGACTGGCCCTGCACCTATCCCAGACTGCTCCATCCCAGTCCTCTGAGGCCTGTCTCCCAGTCCTCCTGACAGTGTATCACTCACCAGCCCTCTTGGCTGTTCCTGTTGCTCCTGGAGACTTGCAACTTGTGTTCGGCCACTGTCCTTCTTGCTCCTAGTTCCTCCTAGCCAGGACACCTCCGTGGTTTTTGGAATGTCCCGTCTGCACCCGAGCCCAGGCCCAAGGTCACCCCCCCCCAGACTGGGGAGCTCCTTTAAAGGCCACAACAGTCTAACACTCCATCTCCAGCTTCCACGCAAACTCTCCTCCCCAGCTCGACTGACCCAGGGGGGCCTGGCCCCTACCAATCCAACTTGAGGATTGGTCAGGGTCCTCAGAATAGTCCAGGCAGCTCCACCTTAATTCCTCTCCCATCTTTCTAGAAGGTTCTAGTACATTCTAGAAATAGGGGCAAGGTCTCAGTGATGCTGTTTGTGAGTCATCCAGCTCTCCCTGGATCTCAGCCAAACCCAGTAAAAAACACAGACAGGCTTGGTTACCAGCCAAGCCTGCACATATTTTTCTATGCCTAAACACCAAAAACCCCTCTACAATTCTATCAGAGGGTGCTATATTTGTAAACAATAAGTTTGTAGTTTATGGTCACCTTTATAATTTCTAAAACTATGCGATATGAGTGCAGATCAGGCAGTCCCATGCACTACATAGTTTATGGTAGATCCAAAGTAATTGTACAACTAAATAAATATTAAATTGCTTAAAGGAGAAGTACAGCCAAGCTCATTTGCTGTACTTCTCCTGTGGATCACAGGAGTACAGTTCATTTTGCACTCAAGTGACTTGTTTTCAGCAGACAGCAGGCTGATGTCACAGGGTCGGTCCAGGCTTGGGAAGGATCGTGGCCATATGGTTGGGATCCGCCCACACAGCTGGACTGGCACCTGGCTCAGCCTCTCAGCGAGCTGCTCCCTTCATGGTCCAGCACTCTAGTGAGCGTGCGGCTTGCAGAGCAGAGAGTTGGTGACTGAGAGTCACCGGCTCTCTGCTCACGGAACCCTGAGAACCGAGTGATAGGCAGTGTTTGATCACTTGGTTCTCAGTGTTAGAGGGGACAGATGCAGCTTTGGACTGATGCTGCATTCAGCTAGGTAAGTATGATTCACTAAAAAAGCAAATCCCATACTTCTCTTTTAAAAATCTGCACTAGGTCAAACAATTTAACAGCAAGCAGCTACTTAATTAACTGTGATGCCAACTCATACCAGATATTAATAAAAGTAAACAGCGCTAATAATAAATGCAATTAAACACTTGCCAACCAGCCACCGTCATTATAAGGCGGCAGGTCGGCTCTCCTACGCAAATCGCTAGAGCTGTACAACGGTTCCAGCACAGGAGATAGTGGGCGCGATGTCCGCCTGTGACCCACGATCAACTTCTACAGAGGCAGAACGGGGACCTGCCAATATAAACAAGGCAGATCCCATTCTGTCAGGGGACATGACAGTGATCTACTGTTCCCAGTTATCGGGAACAGTGAGATTTGTCATGTCCCTGCCAGCCCAGCCCCCACACAGTTAGAACACACCTAGGGAACACTTAACCCCTTGATCGCACCCTAGTGTTTAACCCCTTCCCTGCCAGTGACATTTATACAGTAATCAGTGGCTATTTTTAGCTCTGATCGTTGTATAAAAGTTATTGGTCCCAAAAAAGTGTCAATCAAAAGTGTCCGAACTGCCGGCCGCAATGTTGCAGTTCTGATAAAAATCGCAGATCGCCGCCATTACTAGTAAAAAAAATAAATAAAAATAACAATGCCATAAATCTTTTCCCATAGTTTGTGGATGCAATAACTTTTGCACAACCCAATCAATATGCACCTACTGAGATTTTTTTTTAACCAAAAACATGATAGAATAATATATATTGGCCTAAACTGATGAATACATTTTTTTTAGATATTTTTTTGGATATGTATTATAGCAAAAAGTAAAAACAAATATATTTTTTTTTTCAAAATTGTCGCTTTGTTTGTTTATAGCACAGAAAATATAAACTGCAGAGGTGATCAAATACCACCAAAAGAAAGCTCTATTCGTGGGTAAAAAAATTATGTCAATTTTGTTTGGGTACAACATCGCACGACCGTGCAATTGTTCGTTAAAGCAACGCAGTGCCGCATGGCAAAAAAAAGCCTGGTCATTAAGGGGGCATATCCTTGCGGGGCTGAAGTGGTTAAACAAATTAAATAAATAGTATTAATTGCAGTTAATAACCACACATAAAGTGCCAGTGCAACAAAATTATTGCATAGAAGGTGAGCTCACAAACATGCAGAACCAAATAAAGTCAATATAAAATCCATAAAGATGTAAACAGTCTGTTAAATACACATCAATGACATCTAGTAATCCAGAAAGTGCAATTGTGATAAGGGGAAATCCACCACCAGGCAATAGCAGTTGACAGATGCCTCTTACCAGATAAGTTGGACCAAAAATTATAATGGTTAAACTTGCATGTTTCACAGTATAAAAGGACCGGCATCCAGTAGAGGTGATTGCAGCTCAGCAGTGGATTGCGATATAAAACCGAAGGGTAGAAAAAAACAGAGTGCCATAGTGAAGCAGTTTGAATCTCACCATTTGTTTGTAAAGGTTATACTCCATGAACTCCAAATTGGTCACGATTTACTACAACAGAGATACTCCAGCAGGCTGCCGGCTCCCATGAATCCAAAGCCGTGGGTTGCGCCGCTAAAGCCTCGTACACACGGTACGATGGCCGTACGACTAGACGTCCAAAATCATATGTTGGTTGTTGTGTCTTGCATACTGTCGGCTGTTGGCCCAACTTCTCTTTACACACGGTACAACAGTCGTACGACCACTTGTTGTACAACAAAAGTTTTCTAGTCTGCTCATCCAACTTCTGTTGTACGACCGTCGCGCGTCGGCTGTTCTAATCGCATGTACTAATGGTCGGATGAACGTGCATCAAGCTGTTGTACGACCGTGTTTGTACAACCATCACACCGTTTGTACAAGGCTTAACTTGTACAACTAGATTGTATAATTCAATGTATATCAAATCAGACAGGCACTTGCACTAAAGCCTCATACACACGCTTAGATTTTCGGACGACCGAATGCTAGTCTCATGTCAAAAGTTAAGAGGTTACTAACCATACGAAAATTCTTGTACAACCGAATTTAACGTCAGAAGTGACGTAACGCGTTGAATAGCTTTGTATGTATTTTTTCATTTCTGAGCATGCATAGTTGTGCTCTTACAATTTTTTGTTGACAAAAACCGTACTAATGACACGAAAATCGGACGTTGAGTTGACGTACAAAAAAAAAGTTTCTAGTCTGCACATCCAGCTTTTGTCTTCCGAAAAATCAAAATTGGTTGTCGAAAGGACCATACTAATGGTAAGAATTTTGGACGATCGGTCGTCGTACAAAAATTCCCATACAAATTTTGCATCGTGTGTACGGGCCTTAAGTGTTGCTAGATCTAAAGGAGAATGAATAATCAGATTGTATAGTATACAGCCAGCTATATATCTAGAAGCCAAATAATACGTATAAGGTGGAATGTCAAAGCAAGAGTTTTAAACAAGGTGCAGAAAAGGCATCATCCCGAGAATTGAGAAAACATTACAAACTATCTAGAAAATATGGGACTTTAAGTATGCCTCAAAAGGCCACATGTAACTCAATGATTGATTTATTTATTGATAACATACAAATCTAAAAAGATCAACAAGATCATGTGTGGAGGTAAAATACAAAGTCACAGTGTGCAATACATAAAACCATTAATGGAACAGAGGTGCCATAACTTGTAGGATGTTAGTTCCTGCTGGTCCATCACAGGGACTTGTATGACGCGTTTCGCGGAATCAACCGCTTCTTCAGAAATTTCAAACAAAGTTTGTGACATATACCTCTAAAAATAAGGGAGAAAATATACATATAAATGCATAATTGCTTGATAATATGTGATACAGTATATTTGATACAATGATAAATGTAGGACCTAGAGAAGGAAGAGGGGAAAGAGAGGGGGAGAAAAAAAAAGGAGGGGGCCTCTGAGTATGTATAAATGTCAATAGATCGTTTGCTTGTAGCCATAATGGGGTACTAAAGCATATAAATGCTTATCTAAATCCCCATGAATAAAGGGGCCAATTGGAGAGGCAGGAAATTGATCAAGCCTGTCTCCCATATGTGTCAAGTATGCAATCACTGTGAGTGCCATGGAGTCTAAAATCACCCGGGGTATGTGCTTGCCGGCCCACAGAACACGTTCTGTCTGAAGTAAATCAAAAGCAAATAATCAATATAAAAACCACAAATAAGGATAAACATAATAGCTCCCAGTAATGTAAGTGGGAAACTTACTCATAGGTGAGTAGCGCCCTCATACAGCAAAATGGTATAGGGAACCATAGCATGTGAGCCCAGCGGACCAGGGAGAGTCAAATATTAATTGCAGGTGTTGCCATCCTATGGCAAAAGGACAGCAGTGAGCCAAACCAAGCCCGATAGATCCCACCCACTCGGGTCATAAGGCAAGGCCAAAGGGAAACGTACCCTCACCACACAGCAATGGTTAACTGGGCATCAGAGCAACGAAGAGCCCCTAGGGAAACAATGCAACCGTCAACCAGCACAGAAAATCCTATTTGCCAGAGCCAGAGCATCAAGACTGGATAGGTAGGGAACAAACCTGAAATAAGAAGGGTTTGCCGCCAGCCCAACGAAGACCGTCCGCATATCCCAGTGGCCAGAGATCGACTGGACCGCTGTAGAGGAAGCATAAAAATCAAACGGAAAGAGGGTGCCGCCCCGGACATGGGGCACGATACAACCAAGCAGTTGGCCAGTGCCCCACATCCGGGGAGGGTCCCTCTATGTAGCGCTAGAGCCTGCCTGACTGAATACAGATATATTGGGTAGTTTAGGAAGTTCCTCATATTACAGTTTTGGTAAATCTACAATGGGTAGTACAAAGATTGCATGGTCAGATTGTAATTTGTATGGTGACCCTTAAAAGAGATGCATTTTTTTTTAAGATTCATACTTACCTAGGTGGATGCTGCATCTGTCCCCCCGACGCCTCTAACACTGAGAACTGAGCGATCAAACACAGCTCTCTGCTCTGACCCCCCCTTCGCTCACTGGAGCGCTGAGCTGTGGAGGGGTGGGAGTGGCCAGCTCAGGCTCTCAGCAATCTTGCCTGAGCCTGGACTGGCTCTGTGACGTCAGCCGTCAGCGGGTTTCAGCTCGCTGTCTGCTGAAAACGTGTCCCTGGAGTGCAGACCGATCGACACTCCTGTGACCCACAGGAGAAGTACAGCCAAACGAGCTTTGGGTGTACTTCTCCTTTAACCACCTAAGGACCGCCCCACATAGATTAACTGCAGCAGGGCGGGCCTTAAGTGCAAAATAACGTACCTGTATGTGATTACTGTTGGCAGCTCTGGGGTGCGTGCGCACGCCACCGAAACCGCGCTCTCGCTGTGATTGGACACAGCTGGAGCCAATCAGCGAGTCTGGCGGCCACGATGGCTGCCTCCACCCGCGATCATTTGTAGCAGAGGCAGAACGGTGTAAACAAGGCTGACTGTCGTTCTGTCAGACAAGAAGAGAGATCTGTGATTCCTGCTGGTCGCCACCATTACTAGTAAAAACAATAAAAAAAAAATAAAAAGTCTATAAATCTATCCAATAGTTTGTAGACGCTATAACTTTTGCACAAACCAATCAATATAGCCTTTTTGGGATTTTTTTTTAACAAAAATATGTAGCAGAATACAAATTGGCCTAACTGATGAAGAAATTCGATTTTTTTTTTACATTTTTTAATTGGAAATGTTTTATAGCAGAATGTAAACAATATTGTTTTTTTTTTTTCAAAAACTATTTTTTTTTTGTTTATAGCGCAAAATATAAAAACGACAAAGGTGATCAAATACCAGCAAAAGAAAGCTCTATTTGTTGGAAAAAAAGAACTTCAGATTTATTTGGGTACAACGTCGCACGACCGCGCAATTGTCAGTTAAAGCGACGCAGTGCCGTATCGCAAAAAATGGCCTGGTCAAAAGCTTCTGGGGTTGAAGTGGTTAAATATCCCCTTTGATGGACACATATAATATCCTGACAACCACTGTACTGGAAGAAAAATAAAACAAAAAGCCCATATTTGTGCCAACAGTGAGCGGAATTTACTAAAACTGGAGCAGCTTTACATGGCAACCAATCAGCTTCCTTTTATTTGTAAAGCTGAACTGAACAAACTGAAGACAGAAGCTGATTGGCTGCCACGCACAGCTGCGCCACTAGGGAACGTTCAGTTTCGTTTTGTAGCTGCAGCCAGCAAGGCTGATGGGAAAGGGAAGCGGGCGTCCAGCAGAGGGCAGTGCTGAGCCTCATGTGACGGGAGCTCGCTTGTAAACAAGAAGTCAGCATAGGAGGAGACAGCGCAGAGCAAGGCGGACCGAGCAAGGGAGCAGCTCGAACTGTTACTGAGTGATCAGTGACAAGTCCCCGAGCAGACTGAGCCCGAGCCCAGCACAGCCAGGCCATCCCACACACACCTCTGTACACATGTTCTAGCAGGACACACATTCAGGGACATCACAGCTCACTCAGCTTTGCTTCCTGTTGTGCTAGTCAGTGCAGCCCAGCCACAGCCATGGGTAATGGAATGAACAAGGTATAGTACATGTGCATGGCTTTTCTCTTATTGTGACTACACTGTGCTATGAATTCTGATGGGGGGTCATGGTGTGGGGCATGCTCCCTGTGCTGGGGGTGATCAGGGATATCCATGCTGCTTGTCCTGTCCTTCTCTACCTTACTGATTGTGAGCTCTGTGGGTCAGGACACAGGCAGGTAATTCGGGACAGGGGATGGGATCTAGTGACTTTCCTGATGAGGGATCTGTGTAATCCAGCCAGCATGGTGATCTCACAGAGGGGTGTGTCGTGTCTTACAGGCATGCTCTACATTCTTATTAGGACTTGTTCTAGGATGACACATGACTTCTGTATAGAGAATGATCAGTGATTGCACACACATCTCATCACTGCCACTAACATCTCATGGATGCATTACCATAGGATCATCATCATCATCATCATTATTATTATTATTATTAATAATATTAGGGCTTGTTCTAGGATGACACATGTCTTCTATGTAGAGAATGAACAGTGATTGCACATAGATCTCATCCCTACCACTAACATCTCATGGAAGCTTT
>BLSH010368058.1:860727-863227 GCA_018402905.1 Glandirana rugosa | reverse complement strand
CAGAACAGTCCTCAGTTTAGGCCGATATATATTCTTCCTTATATTTTTGGTGAAAAAAAATTTGCAATCTGCGTATATTGATTGGTTTGTGCAAAAGTTGCAGCGTTTACAAACGATGAGAATTTTTGTTTTTTACAAGCAATGGCGGCGATCTGCGATTTTTAGCGGTATTGTGACATTGCTGCGGACATGTCGGACACTTTTGACACTTTTTTGGGACCTTTGGCATTTATACAGGGATTGGTGCTATGAACATGCACTGATTACTGTGTAAATGTCATTGGCAGGGAAAGGGGGTGATCAAAGGGGTAAATGTGTTACTAACTGTATGGGGGGTGGGCTGAGTGGGGGAGGAGAGTGATCGCTGCTCCCATATACAGGAAGCATGCCATCACTCTCCTACACACAGGGATCCCGGTTCTGTCACTGCGGGGGAGCGATCGCGGGTAGCCGGCGGACATCGAGTCTGCCCTACCTGCTCCCTGGCTCCCCCACTACACAGTGAGCGCTCCTCCGGTGGCGCACGCTCACAATCCGCGATCTCGCAGCCGCCGTCAGTTCACGATATCGCCAAGTTGCTGCCGTCAGATGACAGCGGGTGGTCGCCAACTGGTTAAACAAGGTAGTGAGAGGGCTCACAACAGACAAGGCTACCCTTCACTGGGTACTACATCACCAATCATGTGAAAAGCACATTTCTGTAATTTAATCTGTATATGATTGGATAATTGAAGTGGATCTTCACATTTTTATTGCAGATTGTCAACTCCTTTAGTAAATCGGCTTCCCTATTTCTATTCTGTGGTGTCCGATTCATTGAATATGCTGCACGAGTATACATGACTTCATAGCTAATGTATTGTGAGTTCTCTTGTTGCTATGATATGTTGTGAGCAAGTGAATCATTGATTGTCAGCATATCAGAGCAGCTTATCTTCTTAGTAAAAAGTGGAATTGCATCCTAACTAGCTAATGGAAGTTTCTAGAAAAGGCAGTGCTCAATACTATTCCTTTTAATTTTAAAGTGGTTCTAAAGGCTAAGCGTTTACATTCTATGTATTAAAGTAGAAGTCCATGCAAAAACTCATTCCTGCATCTATAGTCACCCACATTCTAACAATAACCTGTCTAGTCCCGTGAAGAAAAAAATAAGTATACCTTTCTGCAGGCGATGTGACCCAATCTTAGGTTGAGCTGTCAGCCGTGGCTTCGCTGATGAGGCAGGGTGCAGAGGACACAGGCGATAACGAAAGCCCCATAGTAAGTCTATAGGTGACCTCACTCCCCATTCATTTCATAGTTGTTGTCGGCCGTGTCCTCTGCAGAGCTTCCGCCGCTGGAGACCGGGTCAGATTGCCTGCAGAAAAGGTATGTATGCTGATTTTTTTCTTCACAGTGTGAATAAGTTAATGTTAGAATGTGGGTGGCTGAAGATGCAGGGATTTTAGTTTTTGCATGGACTTCGACTTTAAGCTAAAAAAAAAGACACTCCACTGATTGGCTCCTGCTGCTGTCAATCAAATCCTATGAGGAAGGAAGCCGGGGTGGGGCCAAGCCATGCTGCGTATGTCTATAGACGCAAACAGCCAAGCTCAGGAGCATGCCTGTTAGCACACAGCTTGCTAAGGGGTAGCTGTAGCTTCTCACATCACTAACGAATGAGCAAAATATAATTGATTATGTGATAGCGCTGCCTATAGCTAAATTACGCTGATTAATAAAGTGCCAGAAAATAACTAAAGTGCTAAAACGGAAATTGATGTGTAAACAGTTCATAGAATGTCCAAAAAAGATGGATAAAATAAGAATCTTCGTGTAAACAGTGCACACCAAATTTTGCTGTGACTGACGTGGCATGCAACAAATTCCACTCTGTGGCTCCATTCACCAGGTGCAATGGAAGCTCACCTCCTTTATAGACCCTGTGAGGGTCAAACACGCTTTAAACACAGTGCAGGTCTATAGACCTGTTAGTTTAACTTCTATAGCTGGGAAGATACTGGAGAGTTTAATAAAAGACCACATAGATGAGTTCTTGTTGGATAAAAAGATTTTAAGCAACAGAAAAACGTTTTAGGTTCATATGGTGCAGGTGTCGGTGGGGAGACAGATTCCAAAATGAATGGAGGAGTATTTTTCTTTAGTCCAAACAAACTGTTGAAGACAGAAAGTAATTAGGTACGACAGACAACGAATTTTAGAAAAATAGGTTGTTCTTGAGTAGATACACCAGAAAATAATTTGAGAGGTCATAGAAGGGTCGATATCTTCAATTTGATTGTCCAGATATCTGGACGTGACACAAATTTCGCACAAACTGGGAGTGTCCCAGATATTTCCTCCACTCGAAGGTAACGTGGACCACTTACCTCGGTGTCTCACCTTAAACAACGTACGGTGCAGTCAGTGTCGTTTTAAACCACACGTGACAAATGTGCTTCTAAGAATAAAATAGGTAGAAAAAACCTGTAAGATACTTGACAAATGTGTAGTTAAAGGC
>BLSH010368058.1:845775-855883 GCA_018402905.1 Glandirana rugosa | reverse complement strand
TTCACCCCCCCCCCCCCCCCCGCGATCTCCATTAGGCATTACCACAATTTTTGGTGCAGTTAATGGAGTCCGACTTTCGGAGCGACTCAGCACGACTTGACTGTAATAAAAGTCAATGCAAGTCGCCTGAAGTCTTTTTTAAGTGGGAGTGACCTGAGTCTCTGGGGAGACTTCCAAGTCTGGGCAGAGAGCCAAGTTCTGAAGTCACCGTTGCTAAAAGAGCTACAATGTAATTACTTCAAAGGAATGAACTACCGTGTATAGAAGATGTTTCGTTTAACCATTTAAAGACTAAAACTTTTCTGATTTGCTGCTTACAAATAAAAATCCATTATTTTTTGCTAGAAAATGACTAAGAACCCCCAAACATTATATATATATTTTTTTTTTACCAGAGATCCTAGAGAATAAGATGGCGGTTGTTGCAATATTTTATATCACACGGTATTTGCGCAGTGGTCTTTCAAACGCATTTTTTTTTAAAAATGACACTTTCAAAAAAAACTAAACAGCGCTGTTAGCCCAATTTTTTTTGTATATGTAAGATGTTACGCCTTGAGAATCGTGAGGGAATTGTGATCTTTATTCTTAGCAAAAAAATTTGTGATTCTCATTTTGGCCAGAATCATGCAGCTCTAACATCAATGCGACTCAGCACAAAACGATTTTGGAAAAGGTTCCTGTACTACTTTGGTGCGATTTCCAGCAGGATTTTGGCCCCATAGAATAGACAAATCATCTCAAAGTTGCACTACATAATTGCGCTGAAAATCTTGTCACAGCAGTGTGAACCTAGCCTAAGTTTGCTGCAGGTGGAGATACGTGCATTTCCGATGACCTGATTTGCACTAAATGACCAGCTTCACATAGAAACAGACCTTTTTGGAAGCTATTCTCTTAGTTTTGGGCAAGTTTTGTGGCTGAAAGCTGAAATCTTTTCAGTTTCACTGCGAGTGAAGGTAGTGTCATGGAACTAGTGTGAATCCCTTTCGGAAACCCATACACCACTAAAGTGTACGGTAGGGCATTCTACTGGAAACAGTTTGATGACATTGTAGTCAGTTTCAGTATATTAAAGGAAAAATTTTCCTTTTATCAGTTCACTCCACTGCACTGAGTACAATCCAACTGGTAACATACCTGCAGCCCTGATCCAGTGCGATTCCCCGTGCGCCTATATGCCCCGCGCTGTACAACCTTCACAAAGAAAACCTCCATCTGTCTTCTTCTGAGTATACACATTGTAGTCGCGCTCCTATGGGAAAGCCATATTCTGCAGGACTACTGTAGGCCACCAAAAGTAAATTACAGCAAATTACTTCATGCCGTCTATGTCCTGTTTGGGAGATTTCACCTTAAAAATAACAAACATCTTGCTGGCAGGTCAGGCAGTGGGTGACAGAGGCGACCTGTGGGACAGGTGGCGGGTCAGGCAGCGGGTGACATTGGCAAGCTGTGGGACGGGCGTCGGGTCAGGCAGCGGGTGACAGCGGCGAGCTGTGGGACAGACGGGTGGTGACAGCGGCGAGCTGTGGGACGGGCAGGGGGTGACAGTGGCGAGCTGTGGGACAGGTGGCGGGTGACAGCGGTGAGCTGTTGGGCGGGTGGCGGGTGACAGCGGCGAGCTGTGGGACTGTGGATGGGTGACAGCGGCGAGCTGTGGTGCGGGCAGCGGGTGACAGCGGCGAGCTGTGGTGCGGGCAGCGGGTGACAGCGGCGAGCTGTGGGACAGCCAGCGAGTGACAGCGGCGAGCTGTGGGACAGGCAGCAGGTGAGGCAGCGGGTGACAGCGGCGAGCTGTGGGACAGGCAGCAGCTCCTGTCCTCCATGCTTCTGCCGCACGTCTCTTCTCTCCTCCTGCTAGGCGTCCAGTAGGATTGCCTATCCTTTCAGCCAATCAGGTGACAGACCTCAAACCCGCTTCCTGATTGGCTGGGAGGAGGATTAGTGTGGCAATAATGAATGGGGGGCTGGACGCATGGGCCGCCACTGGATTTGTATAAAATTATACCACCTATTGTATACCTATGCTCGGGTTTGTGTGGGTATTATAAGACCTATCTATACCTATACTGGGATTTGTGTGGAAATTATACCACCTATCGTATACCTATGCTCGGGTTTGTGTGGGTATTATAGCACCTATCATATGCTTTAATTATATTATAACTATTATAACCCCTATTATATACCTGTAGTGGACTGTATATGGGTATTATACCATATTGCTGTTTTTCTGTACATGGTTTAGTGGAGGTTATATAAAGCATCTATGACCTTGATAAGTCTTGGCCTGTTCGTTGTGTCTGAGTGCTGCTGTCATATCATTTTGCTGCCTCCGGGTATAAAACTGCTAGTTAAGGACAATTTTCACATCAGATTTATCCATGTGGACTTGTCCAGATATTCATTTGGTGCAGGTCATTGACTACATGTACCAGCCATCCTCGAGACAGAACATCATTACAAGGCATAAACACTATATGGTAGCAGCAAACCTACACATCATAATCTTTTACTGAAATGGGCCAGGGAAGTTTTGCCAGTTAATTGCAAGTAGGTGAACATACTCAAGTATGACGTATATACGGAAAATGTATTTAATCTGGTGACCCCTTGGGCTTTCTGGTAATGAATTGTTGGCATTTTGCTGCTTTGTTGACAGACCAGCCACAAATATATTCGTCTTTGTGAGAAAAATTACATGTACATTTCACACAAATTGGTCCATTTCCTCCCCTGGCACCGCGGCTCAAGGAAGGAAGTCCACCTTCCCCCTCCCTCTCGGCGATCTTCTGGGACACGTCACAGGTCCCAGAAGATACGCCGGCCAGTCACAAGGTGCAGCGCGACTTGCACATGCGCAGTGCGTGCCCAGCTTTTAGGCCAAAGCCGGGTGCCCACAGTTATGATACCAGCGCCACCGAGGGGAGGGGGGGGGAAGAGTGAGCTCTCGGGTGACTGCATCGCTGGAGCGAGGGACAGGTGAGTGGCCGATTGTTAAAAGTCAGCTGCTACACTTTTTGTAGCTACTGACGTTTACATGAGTGGAACTCTGCTTTAAAAGAAACCTCCACTTTGGTAGGGTAAAAAAAATAGCAAATAAAGAAAATAATAATATAGCATATACAACTGCAACACAAGTCATATTGTAATTGAATGTTTATCTTTCCTATTCAATCTGCAGCCGTTGTAATTTTCTGTAAATGCAATGCCATATAGCTACCTGGAGGTGTTCTGTGTACAGAACGCCCCCCATAAACATAATTTCCTGCTTGTGTGATTGGTTCACTGAGTTTCCCAGAAGTCTACACTAAGGCGCAAGTCAGATTTCAGGCATCCCCTGGAATAAAAATCTCATTTTTGGTGAGTTACTCCCAATAGGAACACGTCTAAAGGGATGCAGGCCCTGCAGCTTTCCTCATTAGTGCCCTGAAGCTGCTGCAGCTGATTGGTAGTTATGATACCACTCCCATTAGACTCCCTTTCCTACATGGGCACAGACAAACACACAGGGATTTCTTCAGAATAACAAAAGGTAGGGATCTGCAACAAAGATTGTCAAAATCCTTGTAACATACATAGATCACACAGGGGGAATGTTTTTTTTCTCATCAAAGGTGGAGTTCTGCTTTAAATATTATAGTGCTCATAGAGCAGCAGTAACATGGACATAATGATGAATTTAGTGAGGTCAGGACACCCAGTCATGGTGAAAGAAAATTACCGATTGAGGAGTAAACACCCCATTGCATTCACAGTAAGAAATTTTCTATTATAATCAAACTGGAGAAAATCTATTACAGCTATCCTAGTGCTAAATAGTTGGAGGTCTGTGTCACACATATTCAGCCCAAATTTTGACATCTTTTCTAGTTTTGTAAGTGAGAAAAGGTGAAACTGGTAAGCACCTGAAACACTAGAACAATAGGAGAGGAATGTGTGATCTGTTGGCAAGGCATTCACTAGGGTTTCAGTGGTTATTGGCTTTAGAAAAGTTAAAAATGTTTTTGTTTGTAGGTCATTGGGCTTTGAATCTCATATTAAAGTTGTTTTAAAGACAGTTTTTTTTTTAACCTTACTGCCTACTATGCAGTAAGATAAAAAAAACTTCTGCATGCAGCTCCCCCTCATTCCCCCTGATACTTAACTGAGCCTGATCTTGATCCAGTGTTCTGCATGAGGCTCTCTCGGCTCTCTCCCTCACCATTGGCTCTGATACAGCAGCAGGAGCCATTGGTGTCAGTCACAGCCAATGATGAGGAGGCAGGGGGTGGGGCTCGGGAGCAAGCACACATGAGTGACCCCATAGCAAGCGGCTTGCTATGAATGCAGTCGGCGGTGGGGAAGGGACCAGGATTGCCGGCAGGGGACCCGAGAAGAGGAGGATCGGGGCTAATTTGCACTGAACAGGTAAGTATAACATGTTTGTTATTTTAATTAAAAAAAAAAATCACTTTAAGGTTTCTGTACATAAAAATGTTGTAAAGTGCTCCTGTAATCAGAACAAGCATTAACCACTTCAGCCCCGGAAGGGTTTAGCGACTTCCTGACTAGGCCATTTTTTATGATACTTCACTGCGTCCCTTTAACTGACAATTGCACGGTCGTGCGATGCTGTACCCAAACAAAATTGACGTCCTTTTTCTCCCCCCACAAATAGAGCTTTCTTTTGGTGGTATTTGATCGCCTCTGCGGTTTTATTTTTTGCGTTATAAACAAAAAAAGTGACAATTTAGAAAAAAAAAATATATATATATATTTTTTTTACTTTCTACTATAATACATATCCAATAAAAAAATATAAAAAAACAAATGTATTCCTCAGTTTAGGCCGATATGTATTCTGCTACATATTTTTGGTAAAAAAATCACAATAGGCGTATATTGATGGGTTTGTGCAAAAGTTGTCGCGTCTACAAACTATGAGATTTATTTATTTATTTCAGGTACTTGTATAGCGCCATCTTACGAAGCGCTTTACATATACATTGTGAATTCACATAAATCCCTACGCTCAAGAAGCTTACAATCTAAGGTCCCTAACTCGCATACATACACATACTAGGGCCAATTTAGACAGGATCTAATTTACCTACCAGCATGTCTTTGGAGTGTGGGAGGAAACCAGAGTACCCAGAGTAAACCCACGCAGGCACAGGGAGAATATGCAAACTCCAGGCAGGTAGTGTCGTGGTTGGGATTTGAACCAGCGAACCTTTTGCTGCTAGGCAGCACCACTGTGCTGCCCACTTCACCACTGATTTAGGGAGTTTTATTTTTTTTCTATTGTTTTTATTGCTAATGGCAGCAATGTGCAATTTTTAGGGGGACTCCGACATTGCGGAGACAAATCTGACCCCCAAATGGCACTTTATGGGGACCAGTGACATTATTACATTGATCAGTGCTATAAAAATGCACTGATCAATGTGTAAATGACACTGGCAGGGAAGGGGTTAACACTAGAGGGCGATCAAGGTGTTAAGTGTGTTCCCTGGGTGTGTACTAACTGTAGGGGGGATGAGCTGGCAGGGACATGACAGAGATTGCTGTTCCCGATCACTGGGAACAGATCTCTGACATGTCATCTGACAGAACGGGGATCTGCCTTGTTTACATAGGCAGATCCCTGTTCTGCCTCTGTACACAGCGATTGCGGGTCGTCCGCCGGGCACGCTCCCGCGGCGTGCCCGCTATCTCCCATGCACGGACCGCTGTACACCTACAACGGTTTGTGCAGGAGAGCTGACCTGCCGCCATATAAGGATGACGGCTGGTTGGCAAGTGGTTAAAAGACAAAGTGTCTAACACGACAGTTGGTTAGTATCGTAAAGTACGACTAAAGGCTGCTGTATGACTGCCTACAAGTACAAAATCCAATTACTAAGTGATGCACAAGCCTCAGAAAGTAAACAAAAAAACTGCAGATCACAGTTGGAGGGTTTCAGTAAGAGAATCAGTGCTGTCAATGTAAAAAGCAGCAAGCAGGACTATGCGTGGCTAGGGGTTGCAAAATGCACCAGTGTGAGCTCCTGGGTATACCCATAGAGCCCTTTCAGTAAGGCCTAGTTTCAATAACAGTTTGCCGGGTCAGTGAAGAGCTCATCTGACGACAGTGTGACAAGAGTGTAATTGAGACCTTTTTGAAGGCATCAGAGCTGTTTTTTCCCAAAGTAGGTAGAGCAAAATCCATAAAAGCCTGCCATGTAAAGGTAAAGTGCTTAGTGGAGATAGAGGGAGATAATTCCTTATCAAGCTTCTCTCTGTATAGTAGTTTTTAGCTTGATTATGACATCCAAAATGCTTGGCGCCATAGAAGCGAATTTGAGTATGGCTCTACGACAGATGAAAGGCCATTGCGAGCAGCAGGAGAGTCTCAAGCTATTTCAAGGTGGCCTGACTTCCTAGCGAGCCACAGTCAAATATTATTAGCAGAGGATCCTTAGGGATGGAACACTGAGCAGCCCCATAAATGAACCAGATCACCTGACCCCAGTAGTCCCAAATAGTTTGGCACATGCAAAGGTGATGCGTAAGGAAAGGCCTATAGAAGCTGCATAATGGATAGGAGAATTGTCCTTTGCTAAAAGAAATGGGATATAGGCTCTGTGGATAATCTTAAATTGCAATTTTCTCCATGTCTCGCTGGTTACAAGCTTCAGAACTTTATTGTAACTGCTGATAAGTTCATCAGCAAATGTATTATCTGGAAAATATTTTCTCCAGCCTAGATTCACATTGATGCCATTTGACATGTTAAATCGTATGGCAAATCGGCAGCAATTGCCGGCAATGGTACCGTCTGAATCAGTGCAACGCTGATATTGCGGCGCCACACCGATTCCCAAAAGTAGTTTCTGTACTACTTTTGGCGACTTTGGGTGCGGTTTCAATAGACCTCTGTGCAGGAAACCTGCACAGATGTCTCTGAAATGGCCCCAGAAGTCGGACTGACCAGCAGGTATGAAATCGTGCGAATTCAGGTTGCACAATTTAAATCCCGCAGCAGTGTGAACCTGGGCTTAATTTAGATACCGCAGAAGAGGTTTTGTGAGGCTAGTAGGTGTCTGAGATACAGTAGGCTCTGTTCTGGAGCAAACGGTCTATCAAGGGTAGCTAAAATCTCTTAGCCTTACCTGCCATAATATGGAAATGAGATAATGTTCGTTCTGACTACAAGTTTGCCTTAACAAGTTGAGGACACTGGATGTGTTACATGCACCCAAAAAAAGTCATCAAGGTACACAGGACGTGTGTATCTCACAGCTAATCTATTAAAGCCGTAGAGCTAAAATCACTCTACAAATAATACCTAATTAACATGTAAGAACAAAAAAAAAAAGACAAACTTAATTTTTGCATGCGCATGTTTGATAATAGAAGTTGGTAGAAGCCTACACTTCTTTAGTAAATCAACCCCTTTGTCTCTTCAAGTGATCTTAACTCCAGGCAGACAGCTAAACACTGATGAACTACATATATGATAACTCTGAAACTGCTGAAAGATTTGCGTTTCTGAAATTTAAACAGACCTGTCTGGCAGGGAAAGGGACCTGTTAGGGAACCCTTACAGGTCTTGCTCCTGCCCCTGCTTGTGACTGGACGGTGAAAGGAGAAGCAGAATACTGATGATGAGCTGATGTGTCCCTCTGTTTTATACTCATATCAGCATGCCAAGTGATTGGCTCCTTGTTTTGCTTCCTACTCACTCAGTCTGAGCTATGTTCTATAGGGTTTGCAAGAAATGGAAAATCTAGTCAGATTTAGGTACTTACACTGGTTGCATTAAAATTTATTTAATTATACATAATTGAATAAAGCGCTGCATTGATTTTTTTTTTTTTGTTTTATATGTTTATATCTGCCTGGAATTAAGCTTTAGGCTGGGTTCACACTAGTCCGATTCTCGGACCGACATGAAGAGCACAAGTTGCATTACGTCACAAAAACAACGATTCCCTATGAGAGCCGTCTTAACTGCTCCGACTTGTGTTTTTCAAAGTCGGACCGACTTTGAAAAAGGTTCCTGTACTACTTTTGTCCGACTTTGATCCTACTTCAGCCCATTGAAAGGCATTGCAGTCGGATCAAAGTCGTATCAGTGTCTTCACTGATCCGACTTTGGCATGCAACTTGTGCTCTGGGGATCATGAAGGGGAACTCCACACCATATTTAAAAAAAAAAACTGGCATGGGGTCCCCCTCCAGGAGCATACCAGGCCCTTTGGTCTGGTACGGATTTTAAGGGGAACCCCATGCCGAGGGCCTGGGGCCAAGGGCCTCTTCCCGACAAACCTGGCCGGTGGTTGTCGGGGTCTGCGGGCGGGGACTTATTGGAATCTGGAAGCCCCCTTTAACAAGGGGGGCCCCCAGATGCCGGCCCCCACCCTATGTAAATGAGTATGGGGTACATCGTACCCCTACCCATTTACCTGGAAAAAAATATGTACAAAAAAAACACACTACACAGCTTTTCAAAATATTTTATTAAATCAGCTCCGGTGGTCTTATCCCCTCTCCGGTGTGATCTTTCTTCGGCTCTTTTGCGGGGTCTTCATCTTCTGAGGGGTCTTCTTTCTTCTCCTCTGCAGCGTCTTCTGCTCTTTTGCCGGTCTTCTCCGCTGTCCCCTTCCCTCTGTTCTTCCTCTCTTCTCCTTCTTCTTCTTCCCATGTTGACACGATGCAATCTCCTTCACGAATGCCCTCTCCGCTGTGTGCTGTGCCTTATATTGGCATGTGGCGTGGCCACCAGATGACATCACCCGGAAGCCCCGCCCCCACATAATGTCGCTTCCTGGGGCAGAGCTGTGACACGTGGGGGCGGGGCTTCCAGGTGATGTCATCTGGTGGCCACGCCCCATGCCAATATAAGGCACAGCACACAGCGGAGAGGGCATCCGTGAAGGAGATCGCGTCGTGTCAACATGGGAAGAAGAAGGAGAAGAAGAGAGGAAGAACAGAGGGAAGGGGACAGCGGAGAAGACCGGCAAAAGAGCAGAAGACGCCGCAGAGAAGGAGAAGAAAGAAGACCCCGCAAAAGAGCCGAAGAAAGAACACACCGGAGAGGTGAGAAGACCGCCGGCGCTGATTTAATAAAATCTTTTCAAAAGCTGTGTAGTGTGTGGTTTTTTTTTTTTTTTGTACATATTTTTTTCCAGGTAAATGGGTAGGGGTACGATGTACCCCATACTCATTTACATAGGGTGGGGGGCAGGCATCTGGGGGGCCTCCCTTGTTAAAGGGGGCTTCCAGATTCCGATAAGTCCCCGCCCGCAGACCCCGACAACCACCGGCCAGGGTTGTCGGGAAGAGGCCCTTGTCATCATCAACATGGGGACAAGGTGCTTTGGGGTGGGGGGCGCAGAGCCCCCCTGCCCCAAAGCACCCATACTCCCCATGTTGAGGGCACGTGGCCTGGTATGGTCCAGGAGGGGGGGGCTGTCCCCACCCCCCTTCCTGGCCTGCTGGGCTGCGTGCTCGGATAAGGGTCTGGTATGGATTGTGGGGGGGACCCCACGCCGTTTTTTCGACGTGGGGGGTTCCCCTTAATATCCATACCAGACCAAAGGGCCTGGTATGCTCCTGGAGGGGAACCGCATGCCAGTTTTTTTTTTTTTAATTTGGCGTGGAGTCTCCCTTCAAGATCCTTAGAGCACAAGGTGCCTGGCATTGTCGGGATCAAAGTCGAATCCCTGTTCACAGACAAACGGTCCGACTTTGACCCTATGTAGGACCGTAAATCGCACAGCAAAGTAGGATCAAAGTCGGACCGTTTTTTTGTCGGATAGTGTGAACCCAGATGCCAGGATGTATCCCAGTTTCAGCCTGGCAAACAGACACTTGTCCCTAAGCTGAAACTAGGGCTGTTACGGTCCGTGGAACACGAGATTCCTAGAACTTCCCTCTGAGGTGCGGTTTAATTTTTTTTTTTTTGACCGTACGCCAAGGGGAGGTCCTCGTATGGTCCGGGAAACCAGACCATACCTATAATTCCCCTTGGGGGGTGCAGCTTTTTTGCCGCACCCCAGGGGGGGTGTTAGGTATGGTCTGGGAATAGGCTCGTGCGTCGGGTCGTCCGGTCCTTCCCCCCACCCCTGTCGGGGGG
>BLSH010368058.1:826239-840988 GCA_018402905.1 Glandirana rugosa | reverse complement strand
CTTTCTTACCTTGGCCATGTCTCTGAGTATTGCGCACCTTGTGCTTTTGGGCACTCCAGTGATGTTGCAGCTCTGAAATATGGCAAAACTGGTGGCAAGTGGCATCTTGGCAGCTGTACGCTTGACTTTTCTCAGTTCACGGGCAGTTATTTTGCGCCTTGGTTTTTCCACACGCTTCTTGCGACCCTGTTGGCTATTTTGAATGAAACGCTTGATTGTTCGATGATCACGCTTCAGAAGCTTGGCAATTTTAAGAGTGCTGCATCCCTCTGCAAGATATCTCACTATTTTTGACTTTTCGGAGCCTGTCAAGTCCTTCTTTTGACCCATTTTGCCAAAGGAAAGGAAGTTGCCTAATAATTATGCACACCTGATATAGGGTGTTGATGTCATTAAACCACACCCCTTCTCATTACTGAGATGCACATCACCTAATATGCTTAATTGGTAGTAGGCTTTCGAGCCTATACAGCTTGGAGTAAGACAACAAGCATAAAGAGGATGATGTGGTCAAAATACTCATTTGCCTAATAATTCTGCACACAGTGTATATATATATATATATTGTTTATATATAAAGGGAGCAGGTGGACGAAATGCCATTTTAAATATGTTATCCTCCTGTGTAGTTGATAGTAAAATACAATAACGTTTGCAGTAGAACACCTTGGGAAAGTACACATTCAAAAAAGGAAAGGCATTATTTATGTGATAGTAATAAATTACTTTTGTGTTAGGCTATGTAATGGTTTTTCAGTGATTCATTTACTAAATACATCCAAAGTACACATCAGCACCTATTAGGAACAGCAATGGGTGAATGTAGAGTTGTGCCCATACATAGTCATGTAGTCATGCTTATTGTTGGTATAAAGTATGTCAACCATTTGGAATTTTCCAAATTTCTCTATAAATGGTTGCTTAATCTTGTCTTAATCCAAGTCAAAATGATAGGTCAGTCTTGGAAAAATGATATGCATACTATGTTTTACATAGCAAATTCTGTAAACAGTTGTGATCACTTCTGAAGAGTATCTGAACCCAAATATATAGTAATTTATGAAACCTTAAAGCCCAACTCTTGGTTTTGTTTATTTTAAATCGCTTTCCATTCCTACAAAGTAATATGGCTGCTGTCAGGACTGTATAAACTGTATGTAGCATCAACTACATACAATGTACAAGGCTGTGTTCCAGTAGCAGGATGACTTCCTGTCTTGTCCCTGAACCAAACTCAAGTAGGACTGACTGCTGCTCAGCCACTCACAGGAAGCCTTGTATCTTTATGAATGAATATAAGCCTTCCTATGACTGATTGAGGTATAGATATGGGTGGGTGATGTCACAATCTTCACCTCAGCCAATCAGAGAAAGCCTTGTTTTTGTTCATAAAAATACAAGGCTTCCTGTGGCTGAGCAGCTCTCAGCCTGACACAGTTTTGCACTGGAAAAAGGCAGGAAGTCCCTGTACTACTGCCAGAACACAGCGCTGTATACTGTATGTATGGGATGCTATGTACGGTTTCTACAATGTCTACTATGGTACCCAAAATCGTCCATAGGCAACACTTCATAAGCTTTTACGGGTCATCCGTTAAGCCCAAGTTCAGCCTAGTGCTGCAGCATAATTGTGCATTTTTCAGTTTTGCATGTTTTTACCTGAACTTTTGATACATTTTCATGCACAATGTGTTTTTTTTGTAGGAGGAGACTATTGCTAAAACACAAAATCCTGACAAAAACACTAAAGATTGCATGTGCATGTGTTTTTCTTGCACTCCCATTGAAGTCACTGGGGCAGAAATTGCACAATGCTGCACCTTTTCAAAAATCACACTGCATTGATGTGAATGGGCACCATGTAGAATGTGATTCCCGTTGTGGTGCATTGCAGCGAGATGGCAGACACAGGAAAAATAGCACTAGTGTGACTAAGGGTCATAGAACTATTGCTTCACTTTGGCGTACATGAAGATATTGAATACATGTGATTTTTTTTTTTTCCGTATGTAAGGTATGGATGTGTTTACGTTCGTATTTGTACGTTGGGCCAGGGGCTTCATAAATGTATGCACTTCTTGCTTGATCCCGACTATGCTTTAACCACTTCAGCCCCAGAAGGATTTCCCACATTAGGACCAGAGCACTTTTTGTGATTCGGCACTACACCACTTTAACTGACAATTGTGCGGTCGTGCGACAATGTACCCAATCAAAATTGGCGACCTTTTTTTCTCACAAATAGAGCTTTCTTTTGGTGGTATTTTGATCACCTCTGCGCCATTTCTGATCACCGTTAATAAACAAAAAAAGAGCCACAATTTTGCAAAAAAAAAAACAGTCTTTCTTTTTGCTAAAATGCATATCCAAAAAAAAATGTATTCATGTTTTGGCCGATATATATACTTCCTCATATTTGTGGTAAAAAAAAATCACAATCAAATCACAAAGCGTTTATTGATTGGTTTGTGCAAAAGTTGCCACGCTTACAAACCATGAGAATTCATTTATGGCGTTTTTTACATTTTTTTTTTTTACCAGTAATGGCAGCGATCTGCAATTTTTTTTATCGGGACTGCAATATTGCGGCAGACATGTCGGACATTTTTGACACTTTTTTGGGACCATTGACCTTTATACAGCGATCAGAAATTGATTACTGTATAAATGTCACTAGCAGGGAAGGGGTTAACCTGCAGGGGGCAATGAAGGGGTTAATTGTGTTCCCTAGGCGTGTTCTAACTGTGTGGGGGCTGGGCTGCCATGGGCATAAGAGATCTAACTGATCCTGAGTACAGGGATCAGTAGATCTTAGATGCCCACTGACATAGCGGGGAACTGCTGTGTTTACATCAGCGGTTCCCCGCTTTTCTTCTCTAACAGACATCGAGTCCACCCGACCTGCGGCCCTGCTCAGGGAATATGCGGCGGGCACGAGAGTGCGGCGGTGGCGGCTCATCCTTAGCCGCGCGAGCACGGATCACTTTTTATAGACGGCGATTCATGCTACGATGCTACGCTGCCACTCTGCAGCAGTAAATCTATGCGACGTGGTCCGGAAGTAGCCTGCTTGTCCCCACTTACCCCTTGGTGGGGCAATCCTGAAGGCAGCAACATCCATCTCAATCGGGGCGGAAAATGGTTGGTGCTTAAGCTCTGCACCTCGGGTGAAGTTGCGCCACCCACCATAGAGTGTATTTACAACTTAAAGCGAAGCGTGTTTCTGATGGGTAGTGGCTTGGTTAGATAGTAGAAATTTCTAGTTGCTGTTTTGATCAGTCATTAAATAGAAGGAAAGTATGCACTATGCAGCAAATTAGACCATTTCATGCTAAAATAAAAATCACATAGAAATATATATTGCTTCATTTATTACAAGACTATAAAATATTATTTCTATGATGAAATTGGTAAAATATTACCAAAGCACAGAAATCAAATATTGTCAAAGGACTGAATGTATGTGGTAATTAATAGCCCCAATGGTTGACTTAGTATATGTGTACCCATTACTGGCTTTAATGTATTAGATACATACACGTCTCTGCCTTTAGGGGGCATACTGTATGTAGGCTGGAGGTGACAGAATCATGCATAAACTAACCTTGTTGTAAAGAATATATGATATGACATCACAGCTGTGACCCATGCAATAACGTCATCATAAGTTTCCATAATGTGACTTATGATGTAAATTCCAGTGCCACAGGGGATACCTGGGAATGCTACAGAATAGCTAGGGGACTCCCAGGTCACCAGAACTAGTGTCTCCATTGGAAGATTTCCTCTCTATTGCTTTTCTGGGGACAACCCAAAGTTTGGGATCTTCTTTTACTTTCACTTTTAATGATCATGGTAAACAGGACACACCGGGAGGGTGAATTTCCTGGGGCACAGACAGCAATAAAAGCTGATAGGCAGGGGCGTAACGATAGGGGTTGCAAGGGTTGCAATTGCAACCGGGCCCCATGGTCCAGGGGGCCCATGTGCCTTCCTTGTACACCTGAATAGGAGGGATGGTGGGGGTGGCATTTAGAGGAACCAATCTCCTCCATTTTCCTCTATCCAGTTTACTTGTCTTCTGCTGTTCCCAGGGTCCCTATGTGCTTCCCTGGTCCCCCCACAGAGCTGCTGTCTTCCCCCCTCCTCTCTCCTCCCAGCTGCTGTAGAAGATGTGTCATGATGGAGAGATGGGAATGGGTCGGTAAATTTGTCATTTACCGGCTCCTTCCTTTTCTGAATGAATAGAGTCAGTGATTGGTACTAATTGGTTCATTCATAGCTGAAGCATAGTAAACTGTTTTTTACTACAGTTTCTGAATGAATGAGAGGCTCAGTGCACAGCTATTCCTGTCCATTCATTCTGTGCAGCTGAGGCTACACAGATGGAGATTGAGAGCTGAGGTTTGTTTAGACCCCTGATATCTCATCAAAGCTCCCCAACAGAGCTCCTAAAAAAAAATTGCAAAAAACTGTAAAAGAAATAAGATGAAAAAAAACTATTGACACCAGTGAGGGAACTATCAGGATTGCAAAGGTTGCAATTGTGACCAGGCCCTGGCATTTCACCACCATGGGGAGGCCTTAAGATGGCAGAAAGGGGGCCCACTGCAGAACTTGTGAACGGGCCCCGTCGTGGTACTGTAATAAAGGGACCCGCGATAGGAGTAAAGGGCCCCAGGATCAGTGGGAAGAGGGAAGGGCCCTTCATAATTTTTTGCACCGGGGCCCTGAAGGTTCTAGTTACGCCTCTGCTGATAGGTGTTCTAATCCCTCACCACTCTATCCAAAACAAAAAAAAAAAAGTTTTCGCCTTAGTTATACTTTACATTGACTGGTTACAAGGGTGGTCCAACATCAGATACCTATTAAGTTTTTTAAAAGACAGATTTAACCTATGCCTGGCCTCGGGCTCCGACTCCATACTGGGGAGAGCTGTACTCTACAGGACTGCTAGATGCTACCCATAGTTTTGCTCACTGTAGGAAATAGGCCACGGCGCACATGTGCAGGAAGAAGAAGACCTAGCATGGACACAGGCTGTGCAGCCTTTGGAAGGGTGACACAGTGAAGATTGCTGGTATGTGGGCAGAGATAAGTAAGTATTGGGCCGGAGGGTGGGGCATATCTTAACAGACAAACTGTACCAAAAGTAGTCCTACTCTCCCTGTTGAATTGGTATGGAAGCACCCTTATTTAAGTAGGAAGAGTGATTTAGTAAGCAGGAAGCTCTGCTATGAGAGTCCTATCCTCCATGTTTGATTGGAGTGGAAACCCTTGTGTTGTAGCAGGAAGAGTGAGACACCAAGATGTGTGAAATTGCGAACATTTGGCTGGAATTTCTTATGAGGCCAGTGAGTGACTCGGCCCACCAGACACAAAGTGATACTAAACACACACTGTTTAATTTACATTGTCCCTTCTATTTCTGTGTATGAATGATAGCACTGTGATTTCTTTTAATTAAAAAAACAACTAAGTAACTTTTTTCCTAATCATTATACAGTTGTCACAGGACCCAGATCTTTCCCTGTCTGTCTGTTGGGAAACAGCGGCAGGAGGAGCTTCTAGTTCTGGTGACATGTTCAAACGAAGAGAACAGCTTTTTGAATACAGAGTAAAAATAATTATCAATAAATTGTTTTTAATTGTCATATAAGTATATATTTGAAATCAAATCTTTATTTTTTGGTAATAACACGGTGTGGGTGGATTTCTGCCAGTCATGGGCTGTGTCATGCTCCTCCAGCCTGTGTCTTAGAATAAGAGGGTGGTGAAGGCACCATTAATCTATATGTAATATCCCACCCCTATTGTGTTTAGCTGGTTAGTGGGCATGGAGCAAGAGGGAGGGAGTGGGCTGTCATTTACCACTGTGTATACGCCTACATGTGTGACTCTATTGTCATGTGGGCTGCTCAAATGTGATATGGAGGGAATTCTCAGCATAGAAACTCCCTGAAAACTGAGCATGTGCAGAGCTGCCAACACTGCTCTGCAAAATCCCTAGCTGAATTGGGTACATGGACTGAAGGTGGAGATAGAGAACAGCAGGATCAACCAGGTTTTTTGCATAGTGACTGAGTGAGTATGAATGACTGAACACCGTTTTCATATGGGGGCGCGACTAACGTATGCTTTCGCTTCTGCGTGCAAGCTCGGCGGGACGGGACGCTTTAAATTTTTATTTTTTTCTTATTTTACTTTTTATTTTTACACTGTCCTGTTAAAAAAACTTTTTATGTCACTTTTATTTCTATCACAAAGAATGTAAACATCCCCTGTAATAAAAAGAAAAAAAAAAAGCATGATAGGACCTCCTTAATGTGAGATCTGAGGTCAAAAAGACATCAGATATCACATTTACACGTAAATGCAATAAAAAATAAAATAAAAATAAATGTAATTTGAAAAAAAAAAAATTCCCTTTTTAAGAGCATTGCGCAGAAGTGACGTTTTGACATCCCTTCCACCATGCAATGTTATGGAGCCGAGTGGGGGCCATCTTTCCCTCACTCGGCATCCAGCTTCACAGGGGAAAGGATCGGATCATCTCCGCCGCTACCGACGGCTTTGGTAAGCAGCGGAGACGATTGGAGTGCAGCGGGGGACACCTCTCCCACCGCCAATAAAAGTGATCTTGCAGTGAATCCGCCTCAGAGACCACTTTTATCTGAAAGCCAGCCGCCTGCTCTTTAAGAGGATACTGGGGTCATGGCAGCTATCTCAAGAGATAAATATCTCAAGTGTGGCGTGCATATGTATTCAGCCCCCTTTGCTCTGATACCCCTAACTAAAATCTAGTGGAACCAATTGCCTTCAGAAGTCACCAAATTAGTAAATAGTCTATCTGTGTGTAATTTTAATCTCAGTATAAATACAGCTGTTCTGTGAAGCCCTCAGAGGTTTGTTAGAGAACCTTAGCGAACGAACAAAGCACAAGGAACACACCAGACAGGTCAGGGATAAAGTTGTGGAGAAGCTTAAAGCAGGGTTAGGTTATAAAAACAATATCCCAAGATTTGAACATCTCTCAATCCATCAACTGAAAATGAAAAGAGTATGGCACAACTGAAACCAACCAAGCAGCCTTCCCCATGGTAACTCTGGAGGAGCTGCAGAGATCCACAGCTCAGGAGGGAGAATCTGTCCACAGGACAACTATTAGTCGTGCACTCCACAAATCTGGCCTTTATGGAAGAGTAGAAAGCCATTGTTGAAAGAAAGCCATAAGAAGTCCCATTTGCAGTTTGCGAGAAGCCATGTGGGGGACACAGCAAACATGTGGAAGAAGGTGCTCTGGTCAGATGAGACCAAAATTGAACTGTTTGACCTAAATGCTGAAAACTAACAATGCACATCACCCTAAACACACCATCCCTACTGTGAATCATAGTGGTGGCAGCATCATGTTATGAAGATGCTTTTCTTCAGCGGGGACAGGGAAGCTGGTCACAGTTGATGGGAAGATGGATGGAGCCAAATACAGGGCAATCTTAGAAGAAAACCTGTTAGAGAGTCTGCAAAAGACTTGAGACTGGGGCGGAGGTTCACCTTCCAGCAGGACAACGACCCTAAACATACAGCCAGAGCTACAATGGAATGGTTAAATCAAAGTCAAGACCTAAATCCAATTGAGAGTCTGTGGCAAGACTTGAAAATTGCTGTTCACAGGTGCTCTCCATCCAATCTGACAGAACTTGAGCTATTTTGCAAAGAAGAATGGGCAAATATTTCACTCTCTAGATGTGCAAAGCTGGTAGAGACATCCCCAAAAAGACTTATAGCTATAATTGCAGCAAAATGTGTTTCTACAAAGTGTTGACTCAGGGGGCTGAATACAAATGCATGCCACACTTTTCACATATTTATTTGTAAAAAAATTTGAAAACCATTTATCATTTTCCTTCCACTTCACAATTATGTGCCACTTTGTGTTTATCTATCACATAAAATCCCAATAAAATACATTTACGTTTTTGGTTGCAACATGAGAAAATGTGGACAATTTCAAGGCTTTTGGGTTATATAAATTCCAATGGCCTGGATTGTGATCAGATGGTGGCTATTATGAGATCTCTATCTATAGCACGTAAGCTGATAGCCTCCCGTTGGGTTTCCCTCCTACTCTTGGGGACTGGATTTGTGCAATGGATAAATATGTAATGTTCGAAAAACATACTTCTGCTCAATGCAACACCTCTCAGAAGTTTGGAAAGATGTGGAGAAAATGGATACCTGCATCAAGTTCTAATTTTAATTTAAAACTATAATTAAGATTGGGTATATTTTTAATTGAGGAGGAAAGCCTGTCAAAGAAAACTAATGAAATGATAAGTTTTCTTATGTTATTTGCTCGGCAGTTTCTCTCTATCTCTGAATATCTGGGAATATTCTAGCAAGAATTCGATGTTGTTGTTTCGGATGCAGTACAGTAATGATGATATTGTTTGCAATGGTGATTTGACTTTGGCTTAAACGTTCGTTTTTTTTTTTCTTTTCTTGTTCTTCTTGGATGTTTTTGTTGATGTTTATTTGTTAGGAAAAAATTAAAAAATAAAATCTAAATGAAAAGATATAGTGGCATGATCTTTATGTATAAGGTCCCTTTTACACTGAGCAGATCCGCTCAGAGGGGTCCGCCAGCTCAGCACTCTGTGCAGGGACGGACCTGTCAGGTCCCCGCTCTCCTCTATGGGGAGATCAGATGGAAATGGATCCGCCTGTCCTTTTTCATCCGATCCCATCCAATCCGATAAGCTAGACATATGGGTGAACGTATCACCCATACGTCTATTTTGAGCAGATCGTGTCAGATCGGATGTCAGCGGACACATCTCTGCTGACATCTGACTGACCATAGAGGTCTATGGATGGCTCGCTTGGATCCGTCTGAAAAACTGACAGACGGATCCGAGCAGTCCGATCGTGTGAAAGAGGCCTTAGCCAAATGAATAATGACAATGAAGACTTGTCTGTTTAGTGTCACTTTAAGTTTAATGCTATTTAAGGCCCTAATGGCTGAGAAATCCTAAGGCCCCTTTCACACTTGTGTGACGCATTTTTACCACAATTTTGCTGTGATTTTGACGCAATTTGGGATCAGTACAAGTTTGGTCTGACTTTGTTGCAACTTTGGCACAATGAAAACCTATTACGAAGTCATACAGAAATAGCATCTATATTATTCAGTTGCAATTTGCATGCAACTTTGAGGGTTTAACATTGAAGTCTATGGACCTCAAGTTGCGTCAAAGATGGAGCAACGTAATGCAGGGGCTACTTTGAAGTCGGCGCGACTTGAAGTCGTACAGATATGAACGGTACTCATTGGAAATCATGGGGAACGACTTGTCATGCGACTTTGCAGTCCCAAGTCGCAGGTTATGCAAGTTGCATAAGTGTGAAAGGGGCCTAAAACGCAAACTTAAGTGGTTGCTAGACACCTTCATATAAACATGCAAAGCATAAAAGTAGAGTATTAGAACACGTAGTCTACATACGTCACAGAGACTGTCACATTCATTGTGTTTCTAGGCAAGCAACTATTGTCATTTGTCAGTTTTGTCGGTACATGTACTTCCTTTATGCACATCTACTGTATTTGTACATGAAAGTTTGTATTACAGGGAGTGCCACTAGGTATGTCATCATTTCTTGGCACTTGCTCAAAATCTCTTATAGCAAATATGAAAGTAAACCTGCCACTAAAATACTGTACATGCATCACTTGAATGAATATGGCGTATGGCAGTATTGCAAGATGCTATGTTTTTGAGTTAAAAACCATTTTCTCTTACCATTTAAAAAAAAAAAAAAAAAAACACTAGGATGCGCTCAATCGTGTCACTTACAACTTTTACCATAAACAAATGGGAATGTCATGCAGCGTATATGTAGGCACCAGCAACCCAGTGAATTTGGGCACTCGAGCACTCATGCACCATACCCCCAAGGATCACTTAACCCCTAACCATAAAGTGTTACTAAAGGGTACATTTTTTAAAATTAAAATAACAAATATGTTCTACTCACCTGCTCTGTGCATAGCACATAGCAAGCCCCTTCCTTGCTACAGTATCTCACAAAAGTGAGTACACCCCTCACATTTTTGTAAATATTTTATTATATCTTTTCATGTGACAACACTGGCGAAATTACACTTTGCTACAATGTAAAATAGTGAGTTCACAGCTTGTATAACAGTGTAAATTTGCTGTCCCTTCAAAATAACAACTCACAGCCATTAATGTCTAAACTGATGGCAACAAAAGTGAGTACACCCCTAAGTGAAAAGGTCCAAATTGGGCCCAATTAACCATTTTCCCTCCCCAGTGTCATGTGACTCATTAGTGTTACAAGGTCTCAGTTGTGAATGGGGAGCAGGTGTGTTATATTTGGTGTTATCGCGCTGTCTCTCATACTGGTCACTGGAAGTTCATCATGGCACCTCATAGCAAAGCACTCTCCGAGGATCTGAAAAAAAGAATTGTTGCTCTACATAAAGATGGCCTAGGCTATAAGAAGATTGCCAAGACCCTGAAACTGAGCTGCAGCACGGTGGCCAAGACCACACAGTGGTTTAACAGGACAGGTTCCACTCAGAACCTGCCTCGTCATGGTCGACCAAAGTAGTTAAGTGCATGTGCTCAGCGTCATATCCAGAGGTTGTCTTTGGGAAATAGACGTATGAGTGCTGCTAGCATTGCTGCAGAGGTTGAAGGGGTGGGGGGGGGTCAGCCTGCCAGTACTCAGACCATATGCCACACACTGCATCAAATTGGTCTGCATGGCTGTCCTCCCAGAAGGAAGCCTCTTCTAAAGATGATGCACAAGAAAGTCCGCAAACCGTTTGCTGAAGACAAGCAGACTAAGGACATGGATTACTGGAACCATGTCCTGTGGTCTGATGAGACCATGGTAAACTTATTTGTTTCAGATGGTGTCAAGCGTGTGTGGCGGCAGCCAGGTGAGGAGTACAAAGACAAGTTTGTCTTGCCTACAGACAAGCATGATGGTGGGAGTGTCATGGTCTGGGGCTGCCTGAGTGCTGCTGGGGAGCTACAGTTCATTGAGGGAACCATGAATGCCTACTGTGACATACTGAAACAGAGCATGATCGCCTTCCCTTCAGAGACTGAGCCACATGGCAGTATTCCGGCATAATGACCCCAAACACACCTCCAAGACGACCACTGCCTTGCTAAAGAATCTGAGGGTAAAGGTGATGGACTGGCCAAGCATGTCTCCAGACCTAAACCCTATTGAGAATCTGTGGGGCATCCTCAAACAGAAGGTGGAGGAGCACAAGGTCTCTGACATCCACCAGCTCCATGATGTCGTCATGGAGGAGTGGAAAAGGACTCCAGTGGCAACCTGTGAAGCTATGGTAAACTCCATGCCCAAGAGGGTTAAGGCAGTGCTGGGAAATAATGGTGGCCACACACAATATTGACACTGGGCCCAAGTTGGAGATTTTCACTTAGGGGTTTACTCACTTTTGTTGCCAGCGGTTTAGACATTAATGGCTGTGTGTTGAGTTATTTTGAGGGGACAGCAAATTTACACTGTTGTTCTAGCTCACTTCTCACTACTTTACATTGTAGCAAAGTGTAATTTCTTCAGTGTTGTCACATGAAAAGGTATAATGAAATATTTACAAAAATGTGAGGGGTGTATTCACTTTTGCGAGGTACTGTGTGTGCTCACTTAAGAGCTGTGTGTGTCTATATCGTGCAGTGCTCCATAGACGCACACATTGGGGCTTAGCAGCCAATGGCTCCTGCTGCTGCTTGAGTCCCTATGTGAAGAGGAAGAGAGGGGAGAAGAGGAGAGAAGGCTCTCATCAAGAGTGCCCAAATGTGCTTGCCTTTCCACCCAGCTCCTCTATTCATAGAATGAAATGTGGTCCATGAATGGAGGGGGGGGGGCTTTCAGTCATCCACCTGTCCTCCATTTATAGATCTTGGTTCATTCATAGAAGTTGCAGCACTGGACTCTATTAATGGAGGAGCTGGGTAGAAAGGGTGGGCATAATTGGGCATGCTTCATGAAAGCTTGTGATAGCCCCGCGCCAGAAAATTACAGGGGTGGGGGATGCATTGGAGGATGGAAGGTATTCTTGAACTAGAAAACAAAAGTGCAATGGACACCTCACACTGAAGGTAAGTATGTCAGGAACCATGAATCAAACGAAGACAAAAGTGCAGTAAAATCACACTTTTTAACAAAAGGTAAAATGTTATAAACAGAGTTAATGTGGTCAAAACATAACCAGGGTTTGGTAATCAGAACGGATAGTCAGAGCAAGTCAGTGAAACAGGAGACCAGAGATCAGTGAGGTCAAACAAACGGAATGCAGGGTCAGGAGCTAGGTGGAGAGTCAACCGAGCAGGGTTTTGAATCCAGGAATCAGAAGGGAATGTCAAACAGGCAAAGTCTTTCACAGGAACACACAGCAGAGATGTTGACCATGGCGAAGGCACCTGCGATCTGATCCAGGCAGTTTATAGCAGCAGAGCTGGCTTAACGAAGCAGGATATGGTCATCAGGTCAGACAGAGTGGAAGCTGAAACTGGCAATTAACCCTCAGCTGAGCAGCTTGCTCTGAGAAGGAAGAGCTGAGCCCAGCCTTGACACCCTTGTGCTTATTTTGTATTGTATTTTTGTTGCAGCGTAGGCTTTAACATTCAACCTAACCCTTTTAAAGTTCTCCCTTACTTAACTTATTCCTAAAACACCTGAAAGGGGAAGTTCCGCTTTTCCCCCTCTCCATGACATTTGGACTTTTTTTGGGGGTGGGGAGGGGGAGATGGAAGCAGGTATTTGGTTTTAACAGGCACCCATCTCCTCTCCTTCTTTGCTCGTAGCCTCCTGGGCCACGTCCCAGGTCCCAGAAGGCTTTGAGACTATTCACAAAGCGCAGCGGGAAGCTGGCTGTGAAGCCGCAAAGAGTCACAGCTGGCTTCCCTTGGTAAACATGACGGAAGACCAGTGAAGAACTGGCCTGGGTGAAGATAGCGCTGGATACCTGGACAGGTATTTGTAGCTGCTGACTTTTAATTTTTCTTGGGGAGGAGGGGGGAGGGAAGGCTCAAGATCCTCTTTAATACCTAATTGTATGTCCAAAAATTACTCTTCATTCCAGACATTTAGAAAATTTTCGAACAATTCAATAGCGTATTTCCTCAGCTCCCAAATTCATCAAACTTTCTTTGGGCAACTATTGCCCTGTTAAGGACCCATTCAGATGTTTGCTCAGCCTCATATAGGTTTATGTTTTTGTGTTTGAGGCGAGCTGAGTTTAGTAGACCATGTTAGTAAATAGAAACACATTGGCTGTTCAGACTCGCCTGCACACCTGAGTTTGACAGGTAAGCAGAAACGGGTGTACGACCCCCAACACAGAGCCTGTGCACCCAGGTATGTTCTCCCATGCCTGTATACCTGTCAAACTTGGCTGTGCAGATGAGTCAGTGAAATCAATTCTCTTTGATTGACTAATATGGGCTGTCTGCACGCAGCTTGCCCAAGTAAAGTGGGCAGTACAGTAGTTAAGTGGTTAGCACTTCTGCCTAGCAGCATTAGGGTCATCCAGTCCCAACCATGGTACTACCTGTCTGGAGTATATACAGTGTGTTCTCCCTGTGCCTTCATGGGTTTCCTACGGGTACTCCAGTTTCCTTCCACACTCCAAAGACATACAGGTAGGCAGCGGTTTTGAGCATTTGAGCATTTTTACAGCTGAAAAACATCTCTCAGGACCCACTGGTCTTGGGGTTTTTTTTTTTTTTTTACACTCCAAAGACATACAGGTAGGCTGGCTCCTGTCTACATTGGCCCTGATATGTGTATGTATGCTGGTGAGTTAGGTACCTTAGATTGTAAGCTCCTTGAGGGCAGGGGCTGATGTGAATGTGCAATATATATATATATAAAGTTCTGTGTAAATTGACAGCGTTATATAAATACCTATAATTAATAAATAAGTACAAAAATTTTGCCACATAGCTCTCCATGCTATATGGAGCTGAGCACCTTCGTGAATGAGCCCTTAAGGCCCATTCACACCAAAAACTGCACATAATTGTGTGTTTTTTCACTGCGTGTTTACATGCAAGTTAGATTGATGCATTATTCATGCTATTTGGGCAGTGTTTAGCGCTGTGTTTGCAGTGCATATTTCTATACATTTTTGGGCTTGGCTTTCTTAGCTTAAAGGGGCATGGTTTAGTGCGTTTGTAGCGTGTTCCCTGCATTTGCGGTGCAGAAAAATGCAGCATGCTCTACTTTTTTTTAACTGTGCTGAACTGCACTGCAATGATGTGAACTGTGCCTATAGGATTACCTTGGTTTTGGGTTGTCTTTGCAGCTGAAGTGCAGCTCAAAATGCATCCAGCTGTGTTTGGTGTGAAAGGGCCCTGCAAAATTGGAGAACATTTGCCCAGTGAAGATTGTATTCTGTGGCATTCAGCAACATCTGTTCTTCATTAGCAATGGGTCTTGACTGTAACATTCACTCCATTTAAAATGAATGGATGTTACCTTCCCTTCAAATTAGAATCTCTGAGGCTTGATTTCCTTGCTCCCATCAGTGTCTCAAGTGTATTAAAGCAGAGTTCCTCTTGTATTTTAGTTTATTAAAAGTCAGCAGCTACAAAAAGTGTAGCTGCTGACTTTTTTTTTTGATATGATTTTTATTAAATTTTCACAAGTGAATACAATAACATGACATCAATCAAGGTAATGA
>BLSH010368058.1:773517-785047 GCA_018402905.1 Glandirana rugosa | reverse complement strand
TTTTTTCATCGGTTTTGGCCGATTTATATTCTTCCTCATATTTGTGATAAAAAAAATCGCAATCGGCATTTATTGATTGGTTTGCGCAAAAGTGGTTGCGTTTACGGATGATGAGAATTCATTTCTGGGGTTTTTAATTTTTTTTTATTTTTTACTAGTAATGGCGGCAATCTGCGATTTTTAGCGGTACTGCGATATTTCAGCGGACATGTCGGAACATTTTGACACTTTTTTGGAACCATTGGCATTTATACAGTGATCAGTGCTATAAAAATGCACTGATTACTGTGTAAATGCCATTGGCAGTGAAGGGGTTAACCTGCAGGGGGCGCTCTAAGGGTTAACTATGTTCCCTGGGCGTGTTCTAACTGTGGGGGGGGCTGCCCTAGCTGGGGAAGGGAAGTGGTCACAGCCTCCATGTAGAGGAAAGCTGTGATCACAGCCCTTCCCCCTCTCACAGAACGGAGGTCCGTGTTTACTTAAACAGACCTCCGTTCTTTCACTCCGGGGGGGGCATCGCGGGTGGCCGACGGAGATGGACTCCGCCGCACCCACTCCCTGGCCCTCCCCGAACACAGTGAGCGTGCGGGTGCGCCTCCGGCGGCGCGCGCGCGCTCACTAGGCGCGATCTCGTGGCCGCTGTCATATGACGGCGATCCGCGTTATCGAACCACCTTGCCGCCGTCAGATGCCGATCGGCGGTCGGCAAGTGGTTAATCTGGTCCTTTCAATGCTTCAGAAGCCGCCTTTCGAAAATATCAGGAAAATTTCCCTGCAGCTGCTTTTGCAGAAAGTGTCTTTCCTAGTGGCGATTACATCCGCTAGGCGGGTGTCTGAGCTGGTGGCTCTGTCCTGTAGGTCCCCGTACTTGGTCCTACATAGGCACAAGGTGGTTTTGCGCCTTTCTCCTTCCTTCCTTACCAAAGGTGGTCTCTTCTTTTCACATCAATGAGGACATTGTCCTCCCTTCGCTGTGCCCGCGCCCGTCTCATCCAAAGAAGGTTGCTTTGCACTCCCTGAATGTGGTTAGGGCTCTACGGGTGTATCTGGCGGCCATGGCCTCTTTTCGGAGGTCCGATGTGCTTTTTGTCGCGGTGGATGGTCCGCGCAAGGGGATGGCGACCTCGTCGGCCACTATATTCCATTGGATACAACAGACGGTGACCCGTGCGTATGCTGTTCGGGGCCAGGGGCCCCCCTTTCCGGTCACGGCTCACTGCCAGGGCGATTAGTACTTCCTGGGCTTTCCGACACCAGGCGTCGGTTTCTCAGGTGTGCAAGGCGGCCACTTGGACCTCGGAGCACACTTTTTCCAAGTTTTTCAGAGTTGACATTGCAGCGTCTTCAGATGCTGCTTTTGGCCGCAAAGTTTTTGCAGGCGGTGGTGTGAGGCGCGTCTGGCACCTCCCGGAGAACTCTTTTGTTGGGTACTGTTGTTGTTGTTGCCCACCCCTCGTTGTGACACTGCTTTGGGGCATCCCCACATGTCTCTCTGAGTTCATTGACAGACGCAGCACCCACCCCTCTTTTGTTGAGTTTGTACTGCTTGTTACAAACTGAGTTGATGAGCAGGGCAGGAGGGGGTTATGCCAAGTGAGGACTGCCCCCTGGGAGGGGCTGTGTCTGCTTTTAGCTGAGCTAGATTTTGCCTAGTCCACTCCTAATGAAAGGTGCATAAACCCACATGTCAAGAATAAGAGGCTGCGTCCGTCAATGAACTCAGAGAAAAGGATTTTACGGTAAGTCAAAAAATCCTATTTTTTTTACTTTCTGCTATAAAACATACCCAATAAAAATTAAAAGATCTAATTTCTTCATCCGTTTAGGCCAATATGTATTCTGCTACATATTTTTGGTAAAAAAAAATCCCAATAAGCGTATTGGGATTTTGGGATATTGGTATAAGTTATAGGGTCTACAAACAATGGGATATTTTGATGGAATTTTTATTTATTTATTTTTTTACTAGTAATGGCGGTGATCAGTGATTTTTAGCAGGACTGCGACATTGCGGCAGACAAATCGGACACCTAACTGACAATTTTGACACTTTTTTTGGACCAGTGACACTAATACAGTATGGAGAAATTGTGCAAAGGGACAGATAAGCAGCTACCCCTCCAATAGACATATAGTGCAAATACAAAATAAGAAAAATAAGTGTAGCACTAGAAATTGTGATAAAATACTATAAATGTTAAAAGTTATAATCCAAAATACGTATTAGTTCATAATAAAAATATTGTACAAAAGCAACAAATGTCCATAGATGAATGTCCATTCATAAATTCATGTGCAGGGTCTTGGGTATGACCCAAATAAAGTGACAAATGTGATTAACCACTTCAGTCAGGGGCCTGTTTTTTGGGTTTGTTGTTTACAAGTTAAAATCATTTTTTTTTGCTATAAAATTACTTAGAACCCACAAACATTATATATATTTTTTTCTAACACCCTAGAGAATAAAATGGCAGTCATTGCAAAACTTTATGTCACACCGTATTTGCGCAGCGGTCTTCCAAGCGTGCTTTTTTTTAATAAATTCAGTTTTTTTAGTTAAAAAATAAGAAAACAGTAAAGTTAGGCCAATTTTCTTCCATATAGTGAAAGATAATGTTACGCCGAGTAAAATGATACCCAACGTGTGTCATGCTTCAAAATTGCGTCCGCTCGCGGAATGGCGACAAACTTTGCAGCTTAAAAATCTCCATTTGCGACGTTTAAAAAATTCTGCAGGTTAGCAGTTTCAACCTACAGACGAGGTCTAGTGCTACAATTGTTGCTCTCACTTTAAAGATTGCGGCGATACCTCACATGTGTGGTTTGCACACCGTTTTCATTTGTGGGCGGGACTTACCTATGCGTTCGCTTCTGCACGCGAGTTCGCAAGGACGGGGCGCTTTAAAATTTTCTTTTTTTTTTCGTAATTATTTATTTTACTTTTTATTTTTACACTGTTCTTTTTAAAAAAAAAAAAATGATCACTTTTATTCCTATTTCTAGAAATGTAAACATTCCTTGTAATAGAAAAAAGCGTGACAGGTCCTCTTAAATATGAGATCTGGGGCCAAAAAGTCCTCAGATCTCATATTTACGCTATAATGCAAAAAAAAAAAAAATCTGAAAAAAATGACTGGCCCCATTTAAGACCGTTGGGCGGACGTGACTTCTGACGTCATTTCAGCCCTGCTGTACTATGGAGACTTGGCTCTCGGACACTGGGGGGGACAGATGACCGGAAAGCGGCGGGAGGGGGGGGCACCTCTCCCGCCGCTGATAAAAGTGATCTTGCGGTGAATCCGCTGCTAAGACCACTTTTATCATGTGCAGAATCCCTGGCTCTAAAAAACAATATCTGAATGGTGCCTGCTGCAGATATCACTTCTCAAAGGTAGCGATGTAATATGACGTCTGCCCAACGAGAAGTGGTTAAGGTGCAACCAGTAAAGAAAGTCTCTGGGTAAATATTTACCAGAACAGTTACACTGATACAGCCATCCATCGACTCGGGGACCTTGCTATAGTTGATTCCACCAGGGGTAGATCCCCTTACAAGCCTGGCTGACCCACTAGTCGTACAGCTATGTGTGTCCACCTTATCCGGTAAGCACACAATCTTACCACTTGAGTCTTTGTAGTTATGCATATGCTCCTTATGATTGGATCACCACCATATGAGTATATACTGTATGATCATCATTGGCTCAGTGTCACACATGTTTTTTGGATTCACACTGGAGACTTTTTCTTTACTGGTTGCACCTTAATCACTTTTGTCACTTTATTTGGGTCGTACCCAAGACCCTGCACATGAATTTATGAATGGACATTCATCTATGGACATTTGTTTTTGCACAATTTTTTATTTTGAACTAATATGTATTTTGGATTAAAACATTTAACATTTATAGTATTTTCTCACAATTTCTAGCGCTACACTTCTTTTCCTTACACGAATACAGTGATAAGTGCTAAACATTTGCCCTTAACAGGGGCGATTAAAGGGTTAAATGTGTCCCTATGGCAGGGGTCGGCAATGTGCGGGCTTCACCCCGGCCCACCACCCGTCAGTGCCCGTCATTTATTCACAGGCACCCGACCCGTGGACATTTTCACCGCTGTCATATTCATTGGACGGCGGTGAGCAACTGGTATCACAGGGCTGGATAGGGGAGGGTGTTTCTAGCAACCAATCACAAGCCCGTTAATGTGGAACGTTAACTTCAGCAGTTCCCGCCCCCATCCAGCCCTGTGATGCCGATCTCTGCTCTGCTGTGTAAGGTAGGAGAGTTCGACCTACATGGTGTGTTCGTGTGTGGGGTGGAGGGGGGGCAGAGGACACTGCTTTGGGGGACCAAAGAAAACTGCTATTGGGGAGGGGGGCAGAGGACACTATGGGAGTGATCTGAAGGGGACAGAGGACACTTCAATAGGGGGGACCCTATTAGGGACCCCATTTTCCCTGGGGACAGGGATCCCATCTCCTTTGGGGACAGTGACCCCTTCTCACTTGGGGACAGTGACCCCTTCTCCCCTGGGGACAGTGACCCCTTCTCCCCTGGGGACAGTGACTCCTTCTCCCCTGGGGACATGGACCCCATCTCCCCTGGGGACAGGGACCCCATCTCACTTGGGGACAGGGACCCCGTCTCACTTGGGGACAGGAACCCCTTATCTCTTGGTGACAGGGACCCCATCTCCCCTGGGGACAGGGACCCCATCTCCCCTGGGGACAGGGACCCCATCTCACTTGGGGACAGGGACCCCATCTTCCCTGGGGACAGGGACTCCATCTCCTTTGGGGACAGGGACCCCATCTCCTTTGGGGACAGGGACCCCATCTCACTTGGGGACAGGGTCCCCTTCTCACTTGGGGACAGGGACCCCTTCCCACTTGGGGACAGGGACCCCCATCTCCCTTGGGGACAGGGACCCCATCTCCCTTGGGGACAGGGACCCCATCTCCCCTGAGGACAGGGACCCCATCTCCCCTAAGGACAGGGACCCCACCTCCCCTGAGGACAGGGACCCCACCTCCCCTGAGGACAGGGACCCCATCTCCCCTGAGGACAGGGACCCCATCTCCCCTGAGGACAGGGACCCCATCTCCCCTGGGGACAGGGACCCCATCTCCCCTGGGGACAGGGACCCCATCTCCCCTGGGGACAGGGACCCCATCTCCCCTGGGGACATTGATCCCTTCTCCCCTAAGGACAGGGACCCCATCACCCCTGGGGACAGGGACCAATTCTCACTTGGGGACAGGAACCCCTTATCTCTTGGTGACAGGGACCCCATCTCCCCTGGGGACAGGGACCCCTTATCTCTTGGGGACAGGGACCCCTTATCTCTTGGGGACAGGGACCCCTTATCTCTTGGGGACAGGGACCCCTTATCTCTTGGGGACAGGGACCCCATCTCCTTTGGGGACAGGGACCCCATCTCCTTTGGGGACAGGGACCCCATCTCACTTGGGGACAGGGACCCCCATCTCCCCTGGGGACAGGGACCCCCATTTCCCTTGGGGACAGGTATCCCCATCTCCCCTGGGAACAGGGACCCCCATCTCCCCTGAGGACAGGGACCCTCCATCTCCCCTGAGGACAGGGACCCTCCATCTCCCCTGAGGACAGGGACCCTCCATCTCCCCTGAGGACAGGGACCCTCCATCTCCCCTGAGGACAGGGACTTCATCACCCCTGAGGACAGTGATCCCCTCTCCCCTGAGGACAGGGACCCCATCACCCCTGGGGACAGTGACCTCCTCACCGCTGGGGACAGGCATCCCTTCTCCCCTAAAGCCAGGGACCCCATCTCCCTTAGGGGCAGGAACCCCATCCCCAGCCACATGCTCCCTCAGGGTGAACTGGCTTTGTATTAGTGAAGCACTAAGTGAGGTAAACCTGTACTGTTATTATTACTATGTTAGGATTATTATCTTCATTTATTAGCAGGTGAATGCATTCACATACATTTAATCCGGCCCTTAAGTGGAAAAAAGTTGCTGACCCCAGCCCTAGGTGGTGCTTACTAACTGTGTGTGAGTTGCTCTGACTGGGTGAAGACAAAGATGGGTGTTACTGCTCCATCCATACTAAACCCTGATCATGAAACAGGTGAACTTATCCTTTTAAGCTTTGACAAAAAAAATAAAAAATCTGGAAGCTATACAGAACTGCACCAGATTTTGCATTCTCCAGTTTTAGTAAATCAACCCCAATGTGTATATGCCTAACCTAGAGCTGCTAAAAACACCCACCAGCCATGCATTTTTTTTTCTGCCCATGTGCACAAGGCCTTAAGCTGGCCATACACTAAAATAATGACATTGAAGCTTTTGTTTCAGGAATGTTTATTAGATTTCCTAGTTAGTGGCGTCAAATCGGGGTTCGTTTTTGAACCACAGTGACTAGTGAAAAGTCCAAGGATCAGGATGGAAAATTGTTCTTGAATAAATTTGTGAAAGTGATTTTTAATCGCTAAATTACATTTATTCCAAAATTGAATTTTGAAAGCAAAGGGCATTTTGAAGTACTTTCAAATGAAATTTGTCAAGTCATCAAATATACTGATGAGGATTTTTGTATGGATATTTGTACCAATGTTCAAAAATCTACTAGTGTATGGCCAGCTTTACTTCCTAATCTGCGCGATTTTTTTTTCTCATTTAGTAGAAAATACTGAAGTAAAAGAGTTAGAATAACAGCCAGGCAACTTCCATTTTCAAAAGTGGGTGAAGAATGGCAGCTTCCTTATACCTCAGTTGTATTATTCACTTTTAGGCCGTTTGTACGTGGGGTTTTAGTTTCCTTAAAATGGTTGTAAACCTCAGACATGAAATCTAAACAAAGCATATCCCTCTATAGTCTGTACTTGTCTCAATTAAGAGAACAAAGTGCAATTTCTGTCCGCTGCTTCGTTCCTCTGCTATCAGTATGAATCACTTCTGATAAGTTTTCCTGACACCAAGAGAAAAATGGTGACAGGGGAGGGACCTCCAACTGATTGACAGCCTCAGCTCAGTTCCTGTGAGCTGTGTTAAGGGGGTATGTCCCTTCCCTCCAATCTGCAGCTAGCACACTTCTCCCATGTAAGGAGTTAGTATGCCCTATGGTTTTGAGAAGTGAGATTTATCTTTCATTTCATGAATAGTGTAGGGCCCACTGAAACTGGGGCACTTTGACGCAGTGGTGGGCTTAAGCACGGTATGGCCATATGGTGTGACTAAATCCCCATATTTATGTATTAAGATCAGGTGTTTTTTTTTTTTTCTTGTTTGCACTTATTGTGTAATTTGTATATTCTCAGTTTATATACAAATTAATACTTCAATCTGTGGCCCTGATAAAGCGGGTCAGCCTGCGAAACGCGTAGGCCTTCAAATCGCATCCTGCCACCAGGATTACCACACCCTGGTCAGTCGTAATGCTAACTTTAGCTGTGAATTTTCTCTTAAGTTGCACCATTGTTTGTATTTTTCTGTTTTTAGATATGGCACATGTGTGCTAAAATAAAAATTTGTCAATTGTGTTAATTTTGTTGTTACAATATTTATTGAACCTTACAAAGTACATGCAAAGTCCTACCCACTCTTTGCCGCTCTAGTCATTATGTCAGGTGTTTTTAAGCAGCCTTGCAAGATTTGAAAGCAAAGCAGATTTTTTTTTTTGTGTATGTGTGCGCTATTCTTTGTGATTCAATTTGTATATTGGTCTTTAGAGCAGCGCCAACCATAGAAATGTATGTTTAAGGTGTGCCGCCCAACCTTTTGCTTCCCTCCACTCAAAGCTCTGCAGAGTGTGACTTCAGCTCTCCACCCCCTATTTTGTAATTCTCAAAAAAGCTTATAAATTCAGCAGTTTGATTGGGATGTAGGGAAGAGAAAATATGCAGATAAAACCGGTACAACTTTTGTAGGAGGATTTGTTCTGTGTATCACCTAAGGCCAGTTATTTCACTGGGTATATGGAAGGGTTTACAAACACTTTAAATAATTGGGCAATTGTGGGGAGGCCCAGATGGCAGGACAGGAGGGTTAATGGTAGTGCTAGTTTTGATAGTCGTCCAAGTTATTTTTGGATCACCATTCAAAAAGGTAATTTCAGACATGTCGTCACATATTTAGAATAAACAGATGGTGACTAAGTTGCATCACCAGCAGTTCAATGAGATTGCAGAATTAAAAGTGTAAACACTCTGGGGTATGGTACCGGTGATATCATATTTTATATTGATTTCTTCATATATGGTACAAATAGATTTGCTGTCCTTAAGATTTATTGCCTTCCAATCCTCCAAGCCTAGATCCTATTGGAGAATTTTCTCCCATTTAAAGCGGTATTAAAGCCAAAAGCAAACACGTATATAGCAGCTTACCAATTCTTAGATGTGGTGGTTGCATTAGTCCTCTTTTTTTGTAGACTTTTTATTTTATTTTCAGCTGGTGATCTAGCTAGTAAATCTGTTGTTTTTTCAACAGAACAAGCTGTCTTGCAGATGTAGCGGTTATAGGGTTGAGACAAACCATTTCCCACTGACGGGTGGGTGCTTACTATGATCAGCCTTCTTTTATTTGTGTAAATGCTTTATCCCAAAAGGAACAGAATTGTTGCTGTAACTGATTAAAAAGTGTGAGCTGGAGTTTGGCTTCATTTTGTTAGTATATCTAAATCTGCTAGTACATCTAACACATCCCTCCCCCCAACTGTCAATGCTGTTCAAAGGTGTCTCTGTTGTTCCTTCATCCAGGGTGAGGGCACTCTATACCCCCGTTCACATCTAGGAGCAGCGTAAATGCGGGTAGAAACATGCATTCCTACCCACTTTTCCGCAAAGACAATAAAACAATGCGGTGTCATTATTTCTTAATGACATTCCAAACGCAGGTAGTAGTCGCGCATCTTGTGTTTTTGGAGCAGAGGGAGGCCCATGAATGGTGAACGGTGCTGCTCCAAAAATAGAAAACAATGCAACACGGGAGCATCACTCAGATGTGAACAGGCCTAATACAGGAGGTGTGTTACTGGTCAGATCAGCAAATGAAAACGGAGGGAAAAGAGCCTTAAAAGGAAAACTAATGCAGCCGCCACATCTAATGACTGGAAAGCTGCTATGTAGAACAATTTTGGTTTAAGGTTTTAATACCCCTTTAATCATAGAAGGATGTTTTTGGAGTGCATCAGACTGGGGCATGTTTGATATTTGATAGAGTTGAGATTTAGCCTTTAGTAGTGGCCGCTTCTGCAAATATCCTTGCAAGGTGAGTACTTCTCAAAAGTTAGGGTAAGAGAAATAGCACAAAATATTTAACGTGTTTCTAAGTGCCGGTTCACACTGGGACGGCTTCAAAGTCGCCCGGTTCTCCTCCGACTTTAAAGCCGCCCCCGTTTAGAGCGAATTGCAAATGGCTTCTGTATAGACTTGAGTCGTTCCTGTTAGAATGGTACCATTGTACTGCATGGAGCTCGTCGCCTGACAAGTCGCTCCAGTGTGAACCGGCACTAAAGGCAAAGTGGCTTGCTATGGGGGCACTCGTGTGTGCTCGTTCCTGAGCCAGCTCTGTGTGTCCATTAACGCAGAGCGTGGCTCAGCCCTGCCCCCCACTCTTTCCTCACTGGCTGTGGTTGACATCAGCAGGAGCCAATGGCTCCTGGTGCTGTCAATGAGGAGGGAGGGAGCTGCTGCTCTTGTGCGCATCGCTGGATTGCGATCGGGCTCAGGTAAGCATTTGTGGGGTAGTCATATTCAGATGGTTTTTCACCTTAAAGCGGTAGTAGCATTTTTTTTTCTTTAACCTCTTGCCGACCGCCGATCGGCATCCGACGGCGACAAGGTGGCGCTCCTGCGCAAATCGCCGTCATATGACGGCGGCTGCGAGATCGCGCCCATGCCGCCGGAGGCGCGCCCGCACGCTCACTGTGTCCGGGGAGGGCCAGGGAGCGGGTGCGGCGGAGTCGATATCCGCCGGCCACCCGCGATGCCCCCCCCCCCGGAGTGAAAGAACGGAGGTCCGTGTAAGTAAACACGGACCTCCGTTCTGTGAAGGGGGAAGGGCTGTGATCTACACGGAAGGTGTGATCACTTCCCTTCCCCAGCTAGGGCAGTCCCCCCACAGTTAGAACACGCCCAGGGAGCACAGTTAACCCTTAGAGCGCCCCCTGCAGGTTAACCCCTTCACTGCCAATGGCATTTACACAGTAATCAGTGCATTTTTATAGCACTGATCGCTGTATAAATGCCAATGGTCCCAAAAAAGTGTCAAAATGGTCCGACATGGCCGCTGAAATATCGCAGTACCGCAAATTTCGTTTGGGAACAACGTCGCACGACCGCGCAATTTTCAGTTAAAGCGACGCAGTGCCGAATCGCAAAAAGGGCTCCGGTCCTAAAGGGGGAAATCCTTCCAGGGCTGAAGTGGTTAAACCCTGTAAAACAATTGCATAATGTGCTAGTATACATCACATACTAGCACATTATAAAATACTTACCTTAGAGCAAAGCCTTCCAGCAGCGCACTGTCACTGCTGAAGGCACTTCCAACTTCACCTGATCTTTCTTCCGTGTTCTTGTCCTCCGGCCATCTCATTGGCCGTGCTACGGTGACGTCACTCCCGCGCATGCGCACCGGAGTCACGGACCGGTAACATTACTGTCTGCATGCATTGTGAATATCTCCTAAACCATGCAAGTTTAGAAGATATTCACAGTTCCTACCGGTAAGCCTTATGATAGGCTTACCTGTAGGTACAAGTGTAAAAAGTGTTTATTTCTACTTTAATGCATAGAATGCATTAAGGTACAAAACAATCTGCCTTTAGAACAAAGGATTTAGATGGTAGGTGAAATTTCACTTCTAGAGCTGGAATTATAAGAAACGTTTTTGTATCTATTATGTCTTTAAAGTGAAAGAACGACTTTCACCCAAAAGAAGAAGTTCAATTTTTTAGTCCTCCTCCCCTGCCACATTTGGCATGCCTTCTTTTGTTTTGGTGGCGAGGCGGGTACCTAGTTTGACAGTTACCCACTAGGCAAACCGAATGGAAGTTAACCACTTCAGCCCCGGAAGAATTTCCAGCTTTAGGACCGGAGCCCTTTTTGCGATTCGGCGCTGCGTCGCTTTAACTGAAAATTGCGCGATGTTGTACCCAAACGAAATTTGCGTCCTTTTTTTCCCACAAATAGAGCTTTCTTTTGGTGGTATTTGCTCACCGCTGCGTCATTTCTGATCGCCGCTATAAACAAAAGGTAATGATCATTTTTTTTTTTTTTTGGGTTTTTACTTAAGAGTAGTAGGCATTTGCGCTGGTGAAAACGCGTTTGGTTAGTTATTTGTGGCTAACGCTAAAAAAAAAATAGCGTTTATACTCCTTCTTATATTTAGCCGGTTTTTGCCACTTTTTTTTACAAAAAATATAAAAAAAAAACCTAAACATAAGATCGTTTTTCATTCTTTAACCCAAAAAACGTTTTAACAGCGAGAAGAAAACAAATATCGCCGCTAGTCTTTACTGCGTCGCCACTCGTTTATGGT
>BLSH010368058.1:731324-756143 GCA_018402905.1 Glandirana rugosa | reverse complement strand
AACCCCCCCCCCCCCCCCAAAAAAAAAAAAAAAAAGATCAGTGTGAAAGGGCCCTAAGATGTAAGGTAACACCTGGGCACAACCAAAATCCTCCAAATCCAGGCAAATGATCTTGTGTTAGATACCTTTGGGTATATTTCATCATATATTATGTTGTATTTGCTTGTAAATAATGATTTGTGGTATTATGATTGATCTGTTTAGTGGTTTTTATTGTAGGCGCACAGTTATAGATGAAGTGTATGAAATTAAAATTTTCAAGATTCAGCTAAATAACATAGTAAACATTTTATTTATTTTTTTAGATTATAAAAAATACAAAAATACGTACCATATGTTAAAGACATTACTAGATAATAGATGCAGGTGGTAAAGCTGCATAGAAATGCCATTTCAAAGTCAAGTCATAACTGATTTATTAGCATCCAAAAACATGCATCCCCAACTACTGTTAATGGAACTTTCAGTTTAAATCAGCTCAATACGTTCCATGTACAACGCATTAAAACAAAAGATGTTAAAAATCGTAGACCCTGTGCACGCTTGTGTGGTCTGTGGTGAGTTACGGTATGAACGTTAACGTGGAGTAATGTGCATTGCATTAAGACATCCTATTCATTTTAATGGGCTGCTGCCTTGCCGCAGTGGCCTAAAATCACACCTGGAATATTTTTACCACTACCATTTCCAATGCAAGGCTCCAATGCAAAAAAATAATACATGCACATTTATTTTATTATAAGATATGTATACATTATTTTTTTTGCAACAGGTGGAATTAACCTTTAAAACATGTTGTGTACATGGTTGTAGCATATGTAAAGATTGGCTATAGAATGTTGGCTTAGCTCTTTAGCCATGCTACATCAACCTCCAGTCCACGGTTCTGTATCTTTTCCTTTTGAATAGCACTCAGTGCTTCTCTAAATCTTTTGTAATCCTAGCAATGCTATAGTGTGTGTGTGTGTGTGTGTGTATGTATGTGTGTGTGTATATATATATATATATATGTGTGTGTGTATATATATATGTATATATATATATATATATATATATACAGTCAGGTCCTTTAAATATTGGCACATCGACACAATTCTAATCTTTTTGGCTCTATACACCACCACAATGGATTTGAAATGAAACAAACAAGGTGCTTTAACTGCAAACTTTCAGCTTTAATTTGATGGCATTTACATCCAAATCAGGTGAACGGTGTAGGAATTACAACAGTTTGTATATGTGCCTCCCACTTTTTAAGGGACCAAAAGTAATGGGACAGATTAACAATCCTATATCAACCTTTCACTTTTTAATACTTGGTTGCAAATCCTTTGCAGTCAATTACAGCCTAAAGTCTGGAAATCATAGACATCACCAGACGCTGGGTTTCATCCCTGGTGATGCTCTGCCAGGCCTCTACTGCAACTGTCTTCAGTTCCTGCTTGTTCTTGGGGCATTTTCCCTTCAGTTTTGTCTTCAGCAAGTAAAATGCATGCTCAATCGGATTCAGGTCAGGTGATTGGCTTGGCCATTGCATAACATTCCACTTCTTTCCCTTAAACTCTTTGGTTGCTTTCGCAGTATGCTACCGGGTCATTGTCCATCTGCACTGTAAAGCGCCGTCCAATGAGTTCTGAAGCATTTGGCTGAATATGAGCAGATAATATTGCCCGAAACACTTCAGAATTCATCCTGCTGCTTTTGCCAGCAGTCACATCATCAATAAATACAAGAGAGCCAGTTCCATTGGTAGCCATACATGCCCACGCCATGACACTACCACCACCATGCTTCACTGATGAGGTGGTATACTTTGGATCATGAGCAGTTCCTTTCCTTTTCCATACTCTTCTCTTTCCATCACTCTGGTACAAGTTGATCTTGGTCTCATCTGTCCATAGGATGTTGTTCCAGAACTGTGAAGGCTTTTTAGATGTTGTTTGGCAAACTCTAATCTGGCCTTTCTGTTTTTGAGGCTCACCAATGGTTTACATCTTGTGTTGAACCCTCTGTATTCACTGTGGTGAAGTCTTCTCTTGATTGTTGACTTTGACACACATACACCTACCTCCTTGAGATTGTTCTTGATCAGGCCAACTGTTGTTAAGGGTGTTTTCTTCACCAGGGAAAGAATTCTTCAGTCATCCACCACAGTTGTTTTCCATGGTCTTCCAGATCTTTTGGTGTTGCAGAGCTCTCCGGTGCGTTCTTTCTTTTTAAGGATGTTCCAAACAGTTGATTTGGCCACACCTAATGTTTTTGCTATCTGATGGGTTTGTTTTGTTTTTTCAGCCTAATGATGGCTTGCTTCACTGATAGTGACAGCTCTTTGGATCTCATATTGAGAGTTGACAGCAACAGATTCCAAATGCAAATAGCACACTTGAAATTAACTCTGGACCTTTTATCTACTCCTTGTAAATGGGATAATGAGGGAATAACACACACCTGGCCATGGAACAGCTGAGCAGCCAATTGTCCCATTACTTTTGGTCCCTTAAAAAGTGGGAGGCACATATACAAACTGTTGTAATTCCTATACCGTTCACCTGATTTGGATGTAAATACCCTCAAATTAAAGCTGAAAGTCTGCAGTTAAAGCACATCTTGTTTGTTTCATTTCAAATCCATTGTGGTGGTGTATAGAGCCAAAAAGATTAGAATTGTGTCGATGTCCCAATATTTATGGACCTGACTGTGTATGTCAGTATCTACTGACCCTCCCTCTTAGATTGTAAGCTCTAACGAGCAGGGCCCTCTGATTCCTCTTGTGCCAAATTGTGATGTAACTGTACTGTCTGCCTTCATTTTTGTAAAGCGCTGCGCAAACTGCTGGTGCTATATAAATCCTGTATAATAATAATAATAATGTGTGTGTATATGTATGTGTGTGTGTATATATATGTGTGTGTGTGTATATATATATATATATATATACTGAAGCTTAGTTTTCTTTTTCTTTAGTTTTTTCATTTTAGGATCTATATCAAAAATACACTCAAATTAGTAAAACTTTTACCAACCTAAATATTTAAAGTATATTTATAGACAAATATTTTCATATTCGTTTTGGATAGTCGGGTAAGATTAGAACCCCTGTCAGGTGTCACAACCTTCAGAGGCTCCATTGTAGAAATAGTTTCTTTTGCTATCTGGTTAAAAGGTTGTCCCCAGGACAGGAAATAATGGCAAATCTCTCTAAAGGTGTCCATCCAATATACAATCTGATTATACAGTCTCCTTTAGATTTACTGTCAAATATGTAGTACTGTGAGAGCCTTCCGGATTAGATGTACTCATATTAAGGCCCCTTTAACACTACATTGACTTTAAAGTTGCGCGATTTTGCCGCAATTTTACTGTGATTTCAGGGAATGCCTGTGTAAACTTGAGGTCTCTGGTCCTCAGCTTGCATCAAAGTCGGACCAAAGTAGTAGAAGGACTACTTTGAAGTCGCACAAATATGAATGGTACTCATTGTAAATCATGGGGTAAGACTTCTCGTGCGACTTTGCAGTCCCAAGTCGCAGGACAAGTTGCACAAGTGGCAAAGGGGCCTAAATGAGCATCCACTACCCCCTCAGGAACCAGTGACATCACCCTTTGTCAAAGGAAGCAGTGGGTGCCGGGAATCACTTTGGGGATCCCACGTCTTTGTTGCCTTTTAGCGACAGGAATTGGAAGATGTAATTCGGTAATGAGTTAACATTACAGGACAGAGCCGCCAACTCCGACACCCGTCGAGCGGATGTGATCTCCACCAGGAAAGCCATTGTTTGCAAAAGCAACTGCAAGGAGATCTCCCTGATATTCTCAAATGGCGGCTTCTGAAGCACTGAGAGGACCAGATTAAGGTCCCATGGCGCCAGGGGCAATCGTACTTGGGGGGAGACATGTCAAACAAAGGTACGGCTCAAAGAATGCGTCGCCAATGGTCGCTGAAAAAGAGATTGCCAGGGCAGAAATCTGACCCTTGATTGTGCTTAATGCCAGCTTCTGGTCGAGACCCCTCTGTAGAAAAAAACAGAACCTGAGATACCGAAAAAGATGGGGGGATTCCACCCACCATTCTCGCACCAGGAAATGTAAGCCTTCCAGGTGCGGTGGTATATCTTCCGGGAAGTGGCCTTACGTGCCTTTGACATGGTGGTGATCACTGAGTCCGAGACACCTCGATCCCTCAACACCTGGGATTCAATAGCCAGGCCGTTAAAGCCAGAGAGGGGAAAACAGGATGGGCCCCTGGGACCGTAGATCTCCCCAGCCCGGCCAGCGAACGCACGCAGACCTTAGCTCCGCGCTGGGTTGGCCGTGACAGACCCCTAACCAGATGGGTCGGCCCTATGGGTTAAACGTCCCGCTGGAGCACATATGACTAGGCGATTCGGTCCGTGTCACAGTGCTACCATGGCCGACAGCTCCCCCCCATAATGGACGGGGAGGCAGATCTGTCTCAGGTGGGATACCCGCTACCGCCCGACTGGATGGGTAAGTACGCCCCCCACTCCTGCTGGGGTATGGGGGGAGCAGACGGGTTCCCTCCCGGGGTGTTAGGCTGGCGGGCTGGTTTCCCCCCTCCCTCCTTCTCTTCACCCTCTCCCCCACCCCCCTCCGGTGCTGCGCTGCCGCTGGTCCCCCCTGGGGTCCCCTTGTGGTGTCCGGGGTTTTACCTGCGCCTCTCACCCTCCAGTCTCGTGCTGCTTCGGCCACCATCACGGATGGCCGTTCCGGGCGGTAGCTGCGTTCGGTGGCCATTTTGGCGTAGTCACGGCCACCATTTTGTTGTGGTCGGCCGCATGGTTTACCTCTAGTGTGCCCGGCGGCCATTTTCTTGTGGCCTGTGCATACGATCTGCCTCCTGTGTGAGGGGGGGTGGTCCCTGAGCTCAGTCTAGCGCTGTTTCTCCCCCCCAGCAAGGCACAGAGACACAGCAGCACGTATAAAGCAGGCAAGGCAGCGGCAGCAGTGGGCAGCAGCAGGCACGGTCTCCTCTCCTTTGGGACAGTTGAACCAGCAGGTGGTCAGTCCTCCCAGGGTTACCCTTCTGGCCTGCGCAGCGTTTTGGGTGGGGGGGTGCCTGGTCTACCTGGTATCTAGGCCTCAGTATAGGTGGCGTGTTACCAGGGTGGGTGACGCAATGGCAGCTGATGCGGGTGCTTCCCCACCATACTTCTCCGTGGTTGCGGCCAGCGCCTCAGGGACTGCAGTCCCCCTTGACGCTCTGATGGCGGTCCTGGAGTCCTTTGTCTCCCGGGTAGAGACAGCATGTGGGTGTAAGTTGGTTAAAAAGCAACCCCTACCCCCTCCTCCGGTGAGGACTCAGACCCTGAAGGGGGCTCCACCATGACGGGGACCCCCCTTGAGCTGTCGGATGACGAGGCCTCTGATAGCGAGGAGGAATCTTCAGTGGCCACTGCTGCGCACGAGAAAGCACTAGTAGGCGCCCTGATTACAGCAGTGCGTGATACTCTGAAGCTGGAAGAGGCAGCTGGAGCTTCGCAGGTGGTGACCATACCCTTTGGGTCACATAAACCGGCCCGTGCGGCTAAGGTCTTCCCTTATTTGCCTTACTTTGATAAGTTTGTCTACAGAGAATGGCAACGGCCTCAGGGTTCCTTCCCCATACCAAAGCGGTTCTCTGTGCGCTATCCTTTTGAGGACAGCCTGGTAAAGAAATGGGTGTCACCTCCCGTAGTTGATCCCCCAGTGCCTCGTCTGAATAAGGGGGCCACGATCCCAGTGGAAGGCACACCGTCTTTTAAGGACCCGGCTAATAGGAAAGCCGAGGCTGTCGCCAGATCCATGTTTGTTCTGGCGGGGTCAGCTATGCGGCCTATGTTGACCTCTGCTCTGGTGTAGGTCTCCATATCTGGTCCTACACAAGGATAAGGCGGTTTTACGCCCGTCACCTTCATTCCTGCCGAAGGTGGTTTCGTCTTTTCAGATCAACGAGGACATTGCCCTTCCTTCCCTTTGCCCGCGCCCGTCTCATCCTAAGGAGGTTGCTCTGCACCCGCTGGATGTTGTTCGGGCTCTACAGGTGTATCTGGCGGCACTGTTTGTAGTGGTGGATGGTCCACGCACAGGCCTGGCGACCTCGTCGGCCACTATTTCCCGTTGGATTAGACAAACGGTGACCCGAGCCTATGCTGTTAGGGGTCTTCGTACGTGAACTCAACGTCTGATTTTGATTTAATTGGTATGGTTTTCGTCCAAAAAAAAAAAATCATAAGTGCAAGACTACGCATGCTCAAGCGAAAGAAAACATACAAAACTATTCAACACATTACGTCACTTCTGAAGTTTTATTCTGTTGTACGAGAATTTTCGTATGGTGAGTAACCTCTTCACTTGCAACATGATATTCGCATGCAACAAAAAACGGACGTCCGAAAATCTGATCGTGTGTACGAGGCTTTAGCGAGAAGACTGGATCATGTTGGCGGTCAGCAAGATTTTTTTATTTCAGTGTACTGCCGAGCGGTGTTCACCTTGAATGTTGTTGATCTGTGTCACTGGATGACGTGATTGACAATTAATTTACATCGTGGGACATTTTTGTTAACCACTTCCATACCGAGCCTGTTTTTTGGGTTTGGTGTTTACGAGTTAAAAACTGTTTTCTTGCTATAAAATTACTTAGAACCCCCAAATATTATATATATTTTTTCTAACGCCCTAGAGAATAAAATGGCGGTCATTGCAAAACTTTGTCACACCGTATTTGCGCAGTGGTCTTCCAAGCGTGCTTTTTTTTTTAATAAATGCAGTTTTTTTAGTTAAAAAATAAGAAAACATAATGTTACACTGAGTAAAATTATACCCAAGCAGGTCATGCTTCAAAATTGCGTCCGCTCGCGGAATGGCGACAAACTTTGCAACCTAAAAATCTCCAATAGCGACGTTTAAAAAATTGTACAGGTTAGCAGTTTTGAGTTACAGCTCCTTTATGTGGTGGAGCACTTTCAGTTTGAAGATGGAATCTTTGGATTTATACACATATTATTTCTGAGCACGGTGGATGGATTTCTTTGGGGATTTCTTTACAACAATTTTTTAACAATATTTATCGCAGGAAATGGACAATCTTGCTGTTGTTTATTTTTGCACTTGATGATATTTTTATGTTCATTACATATGCACTTTTTGTTCAACTAGGGAGCAGTGCCCTCATTTACAGACTGGAGTTAATCCCTTTCATCTAAAAGAACTGAGAGATACTGTTTATAATAAGCGATGTTGGCAGGCTGCCTGGATTTTTTTTTTTTCTTTAACAGCGTTCAGCTTAGGCAGAGAATGGTTCTACTGAATCGGAGATAGTGAGGGGAGAGAACTATCGGCTGCCCGGCGCCAGGATGCGGTTTCTGGTTGCCATGGCGACCTGACACCTGGGGTTTGTTGAGCCCTGGATAAGCCTATAATAATGCTTACCTATAGGTACAGTAAATATCTCCTAAATGTGCACCGTTTAGGAGATATTTACTTTAGATGCAGCCGGTGACGTCACCAACGCATGCACTCTGAAGGAAGGGCATATATGTGCCGTTCCTTCAGAGCCGTGCTGTGAACAGTGACTCCCACGCGCATACGTGAATGTGACATCATCACCGGCTCGGCCATTCATATCGCCGAAGCCCATGAACCTGGAAAGAAGACTGGGTGATGATAGGAAGCGCCTAAATCGGTGACAGCGCGCCACTGGAGGGCTTCGTTTTCAGGTAAGTCTGTATTGATAACCACAAACAAAAATAGAATACGCGCTGGTGTGACTAGTGCTAATAAACCTAGCTGCTGGCAACCAATAGTAACAAAAGCTAAATAATGATACATAAGTTTGTATTAATGTGCTAGTATGTGATGCATACTTAAACTGCACAGTGCCTTTTTTTATGTGGTTTACTACTGCTTTAAAAGAATCCCACAGGCATGTTATTTAGGGGAATTTTGCATTTTTGATGTTGCCATTTAAGTGTTAATAACATCTCTGCTCTTCACCCTTGCCTATTAGTCTACAAAATGGTCATTACTGATTTTTAACATTTGGTTCCTATTGACTTCAATGAGGTTCAAATTCAGCGCCCGAACATTAGTAATACTCGCCACACCCGCCTCGAACCAAACCCAGATACAGTTGGCTCATCCCTAATTATAACCTAAAATTTAAATGATAAACTCTCATAAACAGGGCCCTTTTTACTCTCTTGCATTGAAATTGTACTGCCTCCCTTTTATTTTTGTAAAATGCTGCACAAACTATTGGTGCTATATAAATCTTAAATAATAATATAATAATATGCATTCACCAGTGTAATACTCCTCAATGGAGAATATTGTTATTTTCTGATAGATTGAGATTAACATTTGACGTGTACAGCTCTAGTACGTCACATCTCATCACCTACATCTCACTTTACCCTGTAATAAATCTAGGCCATAATGTCACTGTGATCATTTGTAAGATTAAGATAACCCCTTTCAGCAAAGTGATAGCATGGCTAACTAGGTCATTTGACTGATCTCTGGGTTAAATTTAGAATATCTTTTGCTTTTGCTTGATGCTTAGAGCAGTCATTTTAGATGTATGAGAATTGTAAATAAATTCAATTGACCTTTTTCTACTTTTTGCAAAAAAACTTTATTTTTCTTGTCTCTACAGATGCGCGTGATATTGAACAGCTTCAAAAAAACAACATTACTCACATTTTATCAATACATGACAGTGCAAGGCCAATGTTAGAGGTAAGCTGAAATGCCTTTCCTTTTTCTCCTCTTGTTGGAAGAATAATTGATGACATTCCACATGTCTCTCTTTGTAAAATTAAATGTACAGACAAGGGCATCTCATGAAAATATTATAATTACAAAAATACAAGCAGGGTTTGAAGGCCATGTTAACTTACTCAAAAACAAAATATAGCTTTACTTTAACCACTTCAGCCCCGGAAGGATTTCCCAGGTTAGGACCAGAGCACTTTTTGCGATTTGGCACTGCGTCGCTTTAACTGACAAATGCGCGGTCGTGCGACGTTGTACCCAAACGAAATTTGTGTCCTTTTTTTCCCACAAATAGAGCTTTCTTTTGATGGTATTTGATCACCGCTGCGTCATTTCTGATCGCCGCTATAAACAAAAAAAGAGTGACAATTTTGCAAAAAAAAAAAAACGATGTTTCTTGCTTTTTGTTAAAATTCAAATAAAAAAAAAATATAAAAAAAAATAGTTTTGGCCGATTTATATTCTTCCTCATATTTTTGGTAAAAAAAAAAAAAAACAACACAATCGGCGTCTATTGATTGGTTTGTGCAAAAGTTGCCGCGTTTACGGATGATGAGCATTAATTTCTGGGGTTTTTATTTTTTACTAGTAATGGCGGCGATCTGTGATTTTTAGCGGTACTGCGATATTGGGGCAGACATGTCGGACATTTTTGACACTTTTTTGGGGCCAATGACATTTATACAGCGATCAGAAATGTAAATGTCCACTGATTACTGTATAAATGTCATTGGCAGGGAAGGGGTTAACCTGCAGGGGGAGATCTAGGGTTTAACTGTGTTCCCTAGGCGTGTTCTAACTGTGGGGGGGGGGGGTGCTGGGCTGTTATGGGCATAAGAGATCTAACTGATCCCAGTGACAGGGATCAGTAGATCTCCTATGTCCCCACTGATAGAGCGGGGAACCGCGGTGTTTGCATCGGCGGTTCCCCGCTCTTTGGCTCTAGTAGCTCATCGCGGCTCACCGGCGGACATCGGGTCCGCCCGAGCCTTGGGCACACTCCTCCGGAGTGTGTTGGGCACGAGAGCGCGGCGGCGCGCGCTCGCCCCCTAGCTGCGCCTACGCGAATCGCCGCCTATTTACGGCGATTCGCAGGATGCATCCACACTGCCGCAGTAAATATACTGTGTGGAACCAGTTAAACTAGGGTTGCACTGATACCACTTTTTAGCCACCGAGTACGAGTACCGATACTTTACCTCAGGTAGTCGCTGATACTGATTACTGATACCTATTTTTTGTCATGTGACCGTTTTTTAAAGGGAATGAAGAAGTCTGTTTCTTTTCTTTAGGATATGAAGAATTGTAACTCCAAAAGACATTATGAAACAAAATGTTTTTATTTGCTTGTCAAAAAATCCTGAAAGCTCAAATTGCACAGAACATGTTCAATTATAATGTCAATGCCATGTAAACATCACAGCATGTTCACAACCAACCAAGGGCAATACAGTGCTGTAGTTTAGACATGAGGAGGAGCAAGAACACTAGAACATTATCATTCTGACTCAGTCAAAAACTCAAATAGACATAGCATTTTGTTAGCAGAGAGAGACAGACTGACTGTGGTGTGGGATATGTACAGGTAACACTCACTGGCTGCAAAAACAGGAGAGGAGACATCAACACAGAACTCACTCACCGATCGCCATGCGGGACATGGTGTAACCATGCCGATCATCATTAACAGACAGCCTGGAGGAGACAGACCGCACCACTGTCAGAGATATGCGTCATGTATCAACAATCACCGCAAAATGGAGGGTCGGAAATCTTTATCTGCTTCTCGACATCCGCACCGCCGACGTCGCTTCCGGTATCGGTTTCCGGTATCGGCCAATTTTCGCGAGTACCAATACTCACGAAAAGGCAGAGTATCGGCGCATCCCTACTTTAAACCCCATATTAGTACATTGATTGACTATTTGGCTATGTGTTGGGTATGCAAAATATAATTGCAACATTCTAGATTTCTAGACGTTATGTCATGTGTGTTAAAGGATAGTTACATCACTCAGCTGAAACTGTAGCTAACATCATCTGTCACTGAAAGCACCCTCGTGGGCTCTTAAATTGAGGAGTGCAAAGTACTGTAACCTATGGAAACCAGTTAGTTACCACTAGTTTTGTCAGCTGAGATTGTTTTTGATTTGTTGCTTTGTGTTACTTCACTTTACAGTGCATATGCATGGTGTGCAAACCGCAATCTAAAGGCAAATATCTCAACTTTCTGAGATGGGGAAGGGACAACTAAGCAGGGTGGATGTGGTCTGACTACAACAAGAGGATTAAATGGGAATATAAAAGAATGTATCAGCGAAATTCCACTTTTAGCTCCTCTTGCCATATGTATTAACTGTCAATAAAGAGACTGCATACAACGTCCACACCTGAAAAGCAACCTTCCTTGATGCATTTCACTGCTGGCTTGCTGGAATTACTTCCCCTATCCTTGTGAGCAAGCCAGTGGTGGTGAAATACATCAAGGAAGGTTGGTTTTCAGGTGGAGACATTGTTGTATGCAGTTACTTTGTAAACAATTAATAAATACGGCAAAAGGAGCTAAGGGTAGAGTGTGGCTGATACATTCTTTCATATTTCTGATGGAGAGTGGAGACGGACTATAGTGGCCAGCGCCTGGGTTGCCCATGTATAAGAGGGGCACGTCTTAAGCAGAGGCATGGTTTTGGGTATGTTTTTGTCAAGGGGACCACGTGACCATAATTTATGTGATATAGAAGTAATAGAAATTGTTAAAGGGGGATAGTTTGGGAAGCACATTTTTTTTATTACTAAACCTTATTTGCTTTTCAGTAATGGAATAACTAACCACTAGTTTTCATCCTTTCAAGAATGTTAAAGTAGAACTAAAGGCAAAACATTATATTTCATTTTCAGTAGTGTAAGAAAGGAGTATAACCCTTGTCAGGCTTTTTTTAACCATTTTTTTACCCTTTGGGGAGATTTTCCCCTGAGTTCATGTCTCATTGACAAAACCGGAAGTGAGAGGAAATCTCTTGTGAAATTGGCCCTAAGTGCTGAAGGTTTTTTTACTTTCATGCATTCTATATTTGAGGGTAAACCGCATTCTGTGTGCAGCTTCCCACCTCCCTAGCCCCCCCCTAATTACCTGCACCCAATCTTGATTGAGCGATGTGCACAAGAGCAGCTGCACTTCCAGCTCTCTCCCTCCTCATTGGCTCATACAGCAATGAGAGCCATTGGCTCCCGCTGCTGTCAATCACAGTCAGCGAGGAGGCAGCGGGAGGCGGGGCTGAGCTCTGCTCTGTGTGTCTTATGGACACACAGAGCGGAGTTCGGGATCAAGCATGCACGAGTGCCCCCGTAGCAACCGCTTGCTATGGGGGCACTTAGCAGGGGGGAGAAGTCTGGAGTGCCAACTGGGTACCCGAGAAGAGGAGGATCAGGACTGCTCTGTGCAAAAACATTGTACAGAGCAGGTAAGTATAGAGTGATTTTTTAAATTTTTTCCCTTTAGATTTACTTTACCAGAACTAGTGTGCCCTTTGGAAGATTTCCCCTCTATTACTGTTGTGGGCACAACCCAAATTTTCTGAGTTTTTTTTCTTTTCAGTGATAGTGGTAAACATGACAAGTAGGAGAAGTTAAATCTCCCTAACAAGGACACAGACAGTGGATATAAGCAGATCTTATGGTATTCACACACGCAAGGTAAACATAATTGGAATCTGGCGATAACCATTGGGTCAGTAAGCAATAGTGTGACAACTACCCTTACCCTGTGCAGATGCCACTGGTTGGTTGAAGCAGTCACAAGGGGTAGGAGACAGTTTCCATGGTTAGATTTTCTTAAATGAGTTATCACGCATTACTGTCATGGTTGATCTACAGAGCAATCTTGTAATTGTAAATGTTCTGACCACTGTCTTATGTCTGTTGGTATGAAATATATGGGTGCCTGATTCTTACTGCACCTAGTAGGCATATTCCATATGCCCCTACCCACAACCCCACCCATTCTACACCATGTCCTCAAATAATAAAAGGTAAGTATATCCCTAATATACTTACCCTTGCTGCACAAGCTGCTGCTCAGGGATGCCATGGTGGTCTGTCACATGATCTCTGTTAAAGGAGAGGATCAGAGTTCAGATTTGCTGATCCCTTCCTTCAGCAGCTAGCATGTGTCCGCATATATCTGATCAGGTTTATTGATAAGCCTGCTGTATCAATTTCCCATCCCGTGTTTCTATTTCAGAAAGATCTGAATTTACATGATGGATTTTGTGACCGGTATCTGGCAATCACAAATGCAGTACATTTCTAGAAATATCATTTGTATTTTTTAAGCCTCCCTTACACTTGAGCTTTGTTGTCACTTGCCATTTGACAATCTGCAAGCAAAATGCAAATTCAATTCTCTTACTAAATAAAGAAAATGTTTGAAGGATAGCTGTCATGAGATAAATATGGAGGCTGTCAGTGCTGAGCCCTACTTCTGAAAATGCTAGTTGCCAGACAGGTTATATGGCGAGGTGGGTTAAAAGTACCCCCCCCCCTTAATTAACACAAGACAAATAGGATCTACCTGATAATAACACAAGGTTTTTGCATTTTTTAGTTTCATCAACGATCCATAGGCCAGCTGTACACCCTGGAATGCTGGTTTATAGCATAGATGCAATAAATCTTTTTTTTTTTTTTTTTTATTTAATTGTGATAGAAGTGAGATAAGCAGATAGTTGCTGTTTTTAAGGAGGCTCTGCTGTTTGTTATGGAGACCTTTGTACTTAAAGTACAACTGTCATCAGAGAAGTATAGGGGCTGCCATTGTTGGCCTTCCAGTGCTTGGTTGTATGTGTAACTTCAGTACTTTTTTAAACACAGACCAGGAACATTCTTGCTGTAAAAGATGTGTCAGAGTTCATTCTCTCTGTACTTTATATAAGAAATGAATATGAAGAACTTGCCTACTTTAGGTCCAAAAGTCCAAATGTTCTCAGCATAATATAAAATATAAAGTGTCCAGTGCTCAAAAATTACCAACAAGTAAACTTGATTGCAGATAAATGAGTATAAAGTGTCCAGTGCTGATACAATCTCCAAAGAAGGTACTCTGTGACCATCACCAACCAAAGTGTGAGTATCAACCACCTCAAATCAAATGGGCTTACCAGAATTTGCCAACCCGCTCCAAGGATGCTGCTTGCAGGACTTTTCCAAACATCCCGCAAGCACACCACCCAGGTGTGAAAGCACCCATTGTAATGAATGGGAGCCAGTTTTCAGGCGCTTTACAGGCGCTATTTCTAGCGCTAATACGCCTGAAAGCTGCCTTCAGTGTGAAAGGGGTCTAAATAGATAAGCAGACTGCTGTGTGCCTTTCCACCAATCCTTTGTCTCAGTGTGTAGCAATGACCTCCTACAGGGGAACCAGGAAGAGAAAATTCTAACAAAACGTGCACTTTCTAAACAGTGTATCAAGGTGAAGATAGGAAATATACATGTAAAACTTATATAGGGAGATTTATTTTATATCTGTATATCATCTGAGGTTGTTCACTAAACTGGGTATATGGAGGGTTTACATTAACTTTAGGAGTTAATTCTCTGCATTGTGTAAAAAGGCTTTTTGATCCTATATGGACAGATCCTTCCTTCCTGTACTGTCTCTCTTGGCAAGGCCAGATAATACACAGGGAGGGTAGTCCTCCTGCACATGCTCAGTGAGGTCTCTAGCTCTGAGAACAAGGAAATATTTTCTCCAGCAATAGTCAGGTCACATGATATTAACATCACACATGTGCCCGTGTATACAAGCAATAGTGGAAATCTCCTCCTACCTGAAAACTTGGCACTGGGCAGACCCTGCAGTTTATCATGTGACCGTGATATACAGATCAGCCAAAAAGCTATATAGTCGCAGTATTTTAATGTAAAAAGAAGATTTTATAAGCTGTGGGCACTTTGGGGGCAGATGAACGGTTTTCATATTACTGGGTTTAGTAACACTTTAATTTTTTTATCACTTTTATTGCTTGTCACAAAAAAAAAGGAAAACATCACTTTTGGCAACAGTAGGCGTATGACAGGTACTCTTTATGGAAAGATCTCCTCTGCCCTTAAAAGCATTTGATCACACCAAGATCGGTGTGATCAAATGCTTTTCATTTGGTGAAATGGTGCCATTTATTTCCAGGGAAACCGGAAGTGATGTAAGCTCATTGCTTCCGGGTTCATATATCATAGAGGTGATCAAAGCCGTTCTGGTCTTTGATCCCTCTATGATCAACTGGCAGAGGTGTGCTGGCTGGTCAATCAGGAGATCGGGATCACCTGAAGTATAGCGATGTATGGGTATGTCGCTGGTCGGCAAGTAGTTAAATCATTGCATGGCAGCCTGGCAACTAACCTTATTAAAAGGCAATGGCAGCTTTCAAAAATCCTCTTATGATTAAAGGAAAAATCAGCTGACCCCATGCAAAGTAACTACAGTATGTCAGTGACTCAAAATGTATTGAAGTTAGTAGATTACACAGCAGTCAGGCAAATGTCATTTTCAGAAGAAGATCAGCATCAAAGGCCTCTTTTTATGACAGGTTTACTATAATCTGGTTATTCAGTGGACCAAAACATTTAGGTAGTAGCTCTTGGTTATGTATTGTTTTTTAGCATAGAATTTCGGAAATTTTATGTACACCCAGGCTCTGTTAAATCTAAAGGAGCACCGGGGATGTGCTGCTGCTAGACATTGACACATCTAAAGGTGCCCTGGGGGTGTGCTGCTTCTAGGCTCAAACACCTCTATAGGAGCCCTGGGGATATAGCTAGGCTCTGTCGCTTATAGAGGAGCAATGGGGATGTGCTGCCCCTAGGCTGTCACATCTAAAGGAGCACTGGGGATGTGCTGCCCCTAGACTGTCATATCTAAAGGAGCACTGGGGATGTACTGCCCCTAGACTGTCATATCTAAAGGAGCACTGGGGATGTGCTGCCCCTAGACTGTCATATCTAAAGGAGCACTGGGAATGTGTTGCCCCTAGACTGTCATATCTATAGGAGCACTGGGAATGTGCAGCCCCTAGACTGTCATATCTAAAGGAGCACTGGGGATGTGCTGCCCCTAGACTGTCATATCTAAAGGAGCACTGGGGATGTGCTGCCCCTAGACTGTCATATCTAAAGGAGCAATGGGGATGTGCTGCCCCTAGACTGTCATATCTAAAAGAGCACTGGGGATGTGCTGCCCCTAGACTGTCATATCTAAAGGAGCACTGGGGATGTGCTTCCCCTAGACTGTCATATCTAAAGCAGCACTGGGGATGTGTTGCGCCTAGACTGTCATCTAAAGGAGCACTGGGGATGTGCTGCCCCTAGACTGTCATCTAAAGGAGCAATGGGGGTGCGCTGCCCCTAGACTGTCATATCTATAGGAGCATTGGGGATGTGCTGCCCCTAGACTGTCATATCTAAAGGAGCACTGGGGATGTGCTTTCCCTAGACTATCATATCTAAAGGAGCACTGGGGATGTGCTTTCCCTAGACTATTATATCTAAAGGAGCACCGGGGGTGTGCTGCCCCTAGACGGTCATATCTAAAGGAGCACTGGGGATGTGCTGCCCCTAGACTGTCATATCTAAAGGAGCACTGGGGATGTGCTGCCCCTAGACTGTCATCTAAAGCAGCACTGGGGATGTGTTGCCCCTAGACTGTCATGTCTAAAGGAGCACTGGGGATGTGCTGCCCCTAGACTGTCATCTAAAGGAGCACTGGGGGTGTTGAAGCAATTTTGCCAGTCATCATTTGCAGTCTCTACATTCTCTACTTCACTCCCTGAAGTTTTGTCATTCTTGTAGCTTCTCTGTTTAGACTCTAATGGTCCTGTTATAAGTCAAGTGATATACGTGGTTGAATCCGTGCCCAGTCACCTTTAGTGAAAAATGTCCATACTTAAATTGGATATAAAGCCGATTCATGAAATTTGAGCTGAGCACAGCTATCTCTAGTGGTTTCTTATCTCTCTCCTAAGCACTGAGTCCCATGGCTTTCTCCTGCTCCATTCTTTTGTTATCAGCATGATAACTTCTGACAAGTTCTCCGTCAACCTAGATAAAACCGGGCTGAAATTTGTGTCATGGGAGGTTGCTATAAATAGATTAGCAGAGAGCTGGTCTTGTCACAGCACAGCTCTGCACATTACTTTCTTCCTTTGCTCTTGTGGAGTGGGGGTGTGTGCCTTTCCTCCAGTCAGCTGTCTTGGCTGTATTCCCAGACTTCACGCTCAGTGCTGAACAAGAAGAGAAAATCTCTAACACAATGTGCACTTTCTAAAGGACATAGCAAACTGAAGACAGCAGATATACATGTATATATGTGAGGGTTTACATCCACTTTAAGTCTGTTTTATGACTGCATTGCATTGTAGTAAATCATTATAAGGTTAGTTGTATAACTTTGTCTTTATTGACCCACTTACCTTCAATATACTCAAGGTCATTTTAAACTGGTTTGGTTTATGTGTGTAAAGTGTGTACACATGGGCCGAATCTCAGGCAGATTGGCCAGTTCAAAAGAAACCGGCCAACATTCGGCTCGTATGTACTGGAGATCATCTGGCAGATATTGAAGGGGCATGATTGAGAAAGGTCTGCTGATCAGCACTTTCAGTCAATGGCTTAGAGCACTGACCGGAGTGTTCTGGCGGGGGGGGGGCGTCCCCGGGGCTCCCCCCTGTCAGCTCAGAACCCAATCAAAGAGCAGGGGGGATTGCTGTACTAAAGTCAGATAGTTAATACAGCGGTTCCTCCTAAGGTGTCCATACTGTGTACTAGGCTTAACACTACTCAATTCAGTGAAAGCAGGAGAACTCCACAGGGATTACTAAACTAGCAGCTCCTGCAGGGGTGTTCTACATTTGTTTTCTCCTATACTTAGAAATGGTTAGATCTTCCTGTTTTGAAATTTGCTTTAGTAATGAAGTTTGGGGTGTTCTGTCTTAATTATGAAAGTTCAAAAAGCCATTCTGAAATGGCCTTAAAGTGAAACTTAAGGAATATACCCACTGCATTTGGTAACATTTGTTACGTGCGTTGGCACGCAGAAATGTATATTGAAAAATACAACAAAGCACCTGTACATGCATACTTGTAAAGATTTTTCTTGGCCAGCCTGCTAGAAAATATCTTCTGATTGTAGACACAGCCACGCACTCACATCTCGGTGTGCAATCTCTGCCCATCGTGGGTGCAGGAATAAAGTAACTTCCATGTGCATTCATGGAAGTTATGTTGACCTCACGCAAGCTAATCAAAATTAATAAGGATATTAAACTTGAAAGAAAGCTAGGAGAAGATGTCAGCGGTGGCTGTAGTGGGAAGCATGGATTTTGCACTGGTGGAAGAGTACACTTCGGGTTGTAAGTGTGCGTTAATGTGCAAATTTCCTGTGCACATTATGGCAATAGCCCTGGGGGGCCTTCATGTTTTTTTAGTTCTGTTTTAAGCACCCATCTTGCCATATGTTTCTTGGATGACTCAACAGCAGCTTTAGGGTAGCAGGAGAACTCCAGGTCCAGTCTGATAGCCAATAGAAATCAATATATTTCCATAACTAGCGATGGGTTGCCTCTCCGTAAAATGTCAAGCAGCTCCAGTGTCTTGGGATTTTCATTAGTGAGATGTTTTTTGACCCAGGTAGGGATTACGCCTCTCTATAGAGAGTTTAACATAGTTATGAAATGCATCTAAATACTGCAGTCCTGTGTTCTTCCTTCATCATTTTGACAGACCGCTTCTGTGCATGGAAAGGTGTGCCACTCGCTTGGTTCTGTGCAGCCTCGTCTTACTGCTGCACCTGCTGAGTAAAGGGCTATGCATTACAACCCTGACACATGAAAAACACACATCCCCAGGAAGGGAGGCTCCTCTTCCTTGATGAAACTGGAAAACTCTTTAACGTATGTTTGTGTTTATTTAAAACGAACAAACAGCAAACACGGAAAGCAGGCACCTACGTATACTGTCCGATAGATTGCACCTTTCCCTCGGAGCACCACACTTGACATAATTGGGTTTCTTTATTAAAACATGGGAATACAAAAGCTGGTGCAGTTCTGCATAGAAACCAGTCAGCTTTCAGTTTTTTTTGTCAAAGCTTTATTGAACAAGCTGAAGTTAGGATTGGCTACCATGCACAGCTGCACCAGATTTTTGCACTCTAGTTTTAGTAAATCAACCCCAATGTCTTTTTGTTTTTTAAATGTTTCTGTTTCCCAATACTAGAAAAAAGAATGATGGGTGGCCTCATTGACTGATATGGGTGTAGGAGGCAACAGTCCCAGGAACAACCACTGAGAAAAATCGATTCCTTTCTCTCATTCAGCCCAGTGTGTACGGGACCTGGGTCCTGTTCTCAGAAAAACAAAGCAGTTACAGTAGTGACTGTTATTAAAACCTTTTGAATTTGTTCTTTGGTGCTGCAGCTTCTCTTCCATAAGCATATGCCAGGTGTGCCCGGCACACCCTAATCACCCCATGCGGTCTGGGGCCCCCTCCCGCAGCGCTGCCCGCTTCACTCCTCTCCTGCCGGCTGCTGCTGCGGGCACACATAAATGATGTTTCAGGATGAGTGGGGCTAGTGGTAATGTTATTTACCAGCCCCTTACCTTTCTGAATGAACACAGACATTGGTACCATGTGTTTGAGCTTTGTGGTGCACACCCTAATGCCATAGGCTGTGCACAACTAGGTTTGCTTTTCTTTTGATACAAGCAAAATATAGAAGTAAGTTGTAAATAAAATATTAATCCTTCTGTGGCTACCTTGAAGGACTTGCTTAGTTGATATAATAGCATGGCGCCAATAAACCTGTGTTCTGTAGCTGTCTCTTGCTGCGTTCTGTTATTAGCCTGACAAGTTTCTGTTACATATTATAAATGCAGCCGGAGTTTTGTGTTTGGGAGGATGCTATAAATAGATTAGTACAACTCTAAAAGATACAATAAACAGAGCTGAAAGTCTCTACCTATGAGCAGAGGGGTGTGTGCCTTCCTCCAATCAGCTGTCTTGGCTGTGTGCCCAGGCTTCACTGCAGTCTTAACCAGGAAGAGGAAATCTGCTAACATGAAAAACACATTTCTAAAGGATATATACAGCTGAAGACAGCAGATATACATGTAATACTTATATAGGGAGATTTGTTTCATCCCTGTGTATCATCTGAGGCTGTTCACTTCACTGGGTGTATGTGAGGGTTTACATCCACTTACATTTCTTGACCAAAGTATAGAAGGTTTATAACCCCTTTCAGAGTTTTTGTTTTTTATATTTTTTGTCTGTGTCTCCACAGACTCCTAAACTCTGTTTCAGTAGAACAGAAAGTCATAGAAAATCCACTACTTTTCAAAATTTGCCATAAAAGGATTTGAGGGGAAATCTTTCAAAGCAAAAACCTGTTTAGGGTGACACCTGTCTTATTTTTGTGAGATTTCCTCTTATTTCTGATTGTCCAGGACAATAGTTAAGGCAAAATCTCATGTGAGGACACAGAGGGCAAAAAAAAACAAACCACAAAACCTACAGCGGGTTTAACCTTTCCTTCCCCAAGCCTTTCAAACCAACGTTTTGTGGAACCCTAGGTTTTCTCTAGAGGTACCTTGAGCTAAAGACAATTTCACTTTCTCGCCTGTCTATAAAAGGGCACCAGTGTAAGATGATTCTTCACCTACTGAACAATAATATACAGTATTTGGGTTCTTCACCGCTGGTCACCAATGTATGGGACCACTACACTAACCACCATGAAGAAAACACCTTTCCACCGACCACCAATGCACAGGGACATTTCTCCAATGTAAGTGGGTCCTACAATTTTTTCTGTCTGTGTTTCTTTCCTAGCCAGTCTTATTTCATGATTATTAGTGAAAATATTTTTGTGCCATTGAGCAGGCGATGTGTTAAGAAGTTATGCCTTGGGTGTCAATTATACTAGGCATGCCACATTTTATTATTATTATTATTATTATTATTATTATTATTATTAGACCTACATCCAATGTACTGTTAGCTGAAAATGTAAATTAGCAGGGGGTCCCTGAAACTTGAAATTACTTCAAGGGTTCCTTTGTGTTAAAAAAGCTGGTCTGCCCTACCCAAAATGTGAAAAAGAAATGTAAGCTTTAACACCTTCCCGCCCGGCCTAGAGCAGAATGGTGGCTAGGTGGGGGCTCCATTGTCCCGTCTGGATGTCATATGACGTCTCCCTCTGGCATTCAGTGGGTGGAGGAGGAAAGGTTGATTGGTTACAGTAACAACCCCCCCCCCCCCCCCCGGTGCCACTCTTGCTCTGTTCCTCTCTTTTTGGCCCCCTGTGTGCTCTCTTGGCCCTGTCCCTTCCTCCTACATCGGCTGCTGGCATCCCTCCTCTCCTCATACGCCAGCTGCTGTGAGGGATGTGTACCAATCACTCACCATGTTCATTTAGTACTGAAGCTCAGTTTGTGAATTAGCAGGAATCCACTTAGCACAGAACACTTTCTATTCATTGCAGAGAAAGGGACTGAGTAATCTCTGTCCTCAATGCCTTTCTCTGTCTCAAAATTGAGACATCAGGGGGCTGTTTAGACCCCTGCTATTTCACCTAAGCCCCCAAATGGAGGTCCTAAAAAATGGTAAAAAATAATTTTAAGTAATAAAAAAAAAAAATTGTAAAAAAATAATAAAAACAAATTACTGACACTGTCCACTGCCCTACTGACATCAGCCTCTGCCCTACTGACTTCAGCCTCTGCCCTTCTGATTGATATCCACTGTCCTGCTGACACCATAAACTGCTCTACAGACACCATCCTCTGCCCTACTGACACTGTCAACACCGTCTACTGCCGTATTGCCACTTTCCAGTTTTAAGGTAGTGTGAGTTTTTATATTTTTATAGTGATTTTGTTTTATTATATTTTTCTAAGTTTTCCGTATTGTTTTTTTAGGCCCTGCTCGTTAATGGGGCTCTGAACCCTGGTAATCTTTGATCTCTTTCATGTTGTTCAGGTAGATCTCCACCTCTCAAAGGTTGCCTACCCTTGCCTTCGATTTTGCTTCCATTAAGCCCAAATAAAACTCAGATGTGGCTGTTTTTAAAAGCAGTGGTTCGCTCACAACAAATACTGTAAAAGGACAGGTGAGGGAACATCTAGGTATGGAGGCCTGATATACAGTAGGACAAATACATTAGCAATTCATATTGACCTATTAGCAAATGCTTAAAGCTTTAAAAAGTGCCAGCAAGTTCCTACAGTACATATAAACAATACATAAGTAAATGTGGCAAGGTTGTGGAAGCCTATTAAATCTATGTTAAATATTTTAATGCATGGTTGTCAATGCTGTGTTAACCACATCAGAGGATGGAAAAAAGGGGTAAAGTTAGTCCATCATGAGAAAAATGTGTGCTGCCACTGCCCTACTTACCCTCTGGCCTCAGTACTGTGAGTCAGTGACCCAGAACAAGCATGCAGGAAGAGAAGTCTAAATCACATTCTTTTCTTGGGCAGTGACTCTGACAGTACTGAAGTCAGAAGATTTTTCTTGTGACAGATATCCTCTAAAACACGCCTGCCCTCTGATGTCCATGACATATTGTCCTTAAAAGTCGATGTTTAAGAATAGTTTTCTAAATTGCACATGTGTACATATTGTACAGATCTATTGGATCTTTTATTGGAGTCAGCTTGCACCATTTGGAAATAGGCTAATTAAAAACTTTACACAAAACTTGGAACAGAATCAGTTTGTCCGGTTCACAAAGGACAGAAAGAAGACATGAAAAGTTTAAATCCACCAAAGGTTTAGGAAGAGGTATGCAGCACGTCAGCAGTACTTAAGTGTTAGTACAAGAGGTCATGTCCTGCAACTGGGAGGGTGGATATCTGAGCGGTATGATAAGAAGCTCTACTCTACTTAAAGTGTCACTAAATGATATCCTTATTCTCCAGAAATAATCTGTACACATCCACTGCTTAATGGTCCATTAATCTTTTTTTCCATTAAATCGCTCCTTATTGTAACATCTATTTAATGTCCTCCGTGTGCTTCTGAACCTCTCCTTTTCCCCCCACACCTCTGTTTGTTTGGAACAAGCAATGCATGTTAGTTATGTGCACTGCTCTATGCACACTACATATCCCATAGTCCTTACTCCATCTCAGAAGTGAACAAGAGAGGGTATGGGGAGTGTGTTCCTATGTACAGTGGGAACATGGAGAACAAATCTAGCTACCCTCTGACAGGAAGTCAGATCACAGCTGCAGGAAAGGGATTTGGAAATTTGGAAGAGGCTCTAAGGTACTCAAGAATATGTACTTGAATAGAATTTTAAACCAGATTTTCTTGTCACTTTTTAGGACAGTGTATCTCAACCTTTTCTCATTTAATGCACCCTTTAGAATTCTGCACAATCTCAAGGCATCCCTTTCAAAACTGTAAAAAAAATAAACTGATAACCGGCTTTCCAGTTACAGGGGATATTTACACTGATAATCAGGGCACTGATCAACAATGCCCTGATTATCAGTGCTGCCTCATCAGTGCACCCTCATCAGCGCTTATTAATGAAGAAGAGTAACTTATTTGCAAAATTGTATAACCGAAACAAAGCAAACGTTTTTGCTTTTTTAGTTCGTTTAGCAAAAAAAAAGAAAAAACCCAGTGGTGATTAAATACCAGCAAAAGAAAGCTCTATTATCTGAAAAAAAACTGATCCAAAATGCCATATGGGTACAGTGTTGCATGACCGTGCAATTGTCATTTAAATTACAACAGCGCTCAAAGCTGAAAATTGGCCTGGGCAGGAAGGGAGTGAAAGTGCCCTGTATTGAAGCAGTTAAGAAAAAAAAATGCATTATCCATTGGATAGTCTGATGTTAATAGCTCAGTTTCATGTGCTGGCCAGGTCCCTGTAAAATATGGTAAATGGTATGTTTGTTCTAAGGAAAGAAGTATGAAAAATGTGTAAAATATGAGTTTATTTCTTCTACTCCAATGCACACACAGATTGCTTCATTTTCTTAAACGCATTTTATAGTCCTTTTCTTTCTTTTTTTTTTAATGATACACATTATCGGCCTATGGGCAAGTAATGTTGTATACATGATGTTTTTGTATGTTTTAAAACATTTCTTTAAGCTTTTACTTAAATTTTTTTTCTTGATTTCGTTGGTAGTTCAGCATGGAAGCCGTTCATACTGCCTAGTCTACAGTCAGCCAATAAATGGAGAATCCAGAAATCTATATATGTAATACAGTCGTAAAACTATGGAACACAAAGCATATAACAAAGAATAGAAAAGTCACATCAGTCATGCTTTTTTCATTGCCAGTCCAAAGCAGGTTTTTCTTGTTAGTAATGTTTGTTGATCTGTTTACTGTACTAATAAGAATACAGTTTATTGCCTGCATTACCCAGCCTTCTCTCTGAACCCTACTAAGGACTGTGGGTATTTAACAACTTCAGCCCCAGAAGGATTTCCCCCACAATGACTAGAGCTTTTTTTACAATTTGGCACTGCGCTGATTTAACTTGTACTTGCGTGGTCATGCAATGCTGTACCCAAACTAAATTTGTGTCCTTTTTTCCCCATAAATAGAGCTTTCTTTTGGTGGTATTTGATCACCTCTGTGTTTTTTATTTTTTGCGATATAAACTAAAAAAGTAAAACATATTTTCAACTTTTTGTTATTATAAAAATACAATAAACTCAATTTTAGTAATACATTTTTGCCAAAATGCATTCAGCCACATGCCTCGGGTAAAAAAAAAGTCAATAAGTATATATTTATTGGCTTGCGCAAAAGTTATAGCGTCTACAAACTAGGGTACATTTTCTGGAATTTACACTGCTTTTATTTTATGACTGCCTATCTTATTTCCTTAGGTGCTATAATAGAAGGGCAGTACAACACCCCCCCCCCCCATTGACCCCATTTTGGAGATTAGACACCCCAAGGAAAGTGCGTTCATGTTCAATTTAGTCGCGTCACGGTTTAACATTTTTTTCGAGATCAGTAACA
>BLSH010368058.1:710611-723896 GCA_018402905.1 Glandirana rugosa | reverse complement strand
TACTTCTCAAGCAGGCTCCCTTCCCTCACCTAAGTCGGGATACTACCAGCCGTTTGGGGGGGGGGGGGGGGAGTCCCGGCAATTAGATCGGACGGTGCCACATGCGCCAATTCCATGATCAAAGAGGTGACTAAAAATTGGCATGCTTGTGTAGTAATTGTCCACATACAAGTGGTATCCCCTTTTCGGATAAGGATGACACCAGGTTCCAAACAATTTTGCCAGCACTCCCTATGTAGTCTGGGCATCCTTTGTGCTCCAAGTGACTATCTTTTATTGTAAACCATAAAACTATATGTATAGCCTGTGGCCCTGTCACAGAACTTATACATCTTGACCCCGTATCTGGCATGCTTGCTGGGGATGTGCTGTTTGAAAGCAAGATGGCCAGAAAATTTAATCAGGGACTCGTCTTCGCATACAGCTTGATTGGGAATAAACAAGGCTGCGAATTGTTGGTTGAAGGGGTTTATGAGGGGCCGAATTTTGTGGAGCCGATCGTATTCAGGGTCACCCCATGGATGATAGAGTTAATTGTCATTGAAGTGCATAAACTGCAGGATCTGCTCGTATGGTGTCCTTGCCATGAGAGCAGAGAACACGGGCATATGGTGAATTGGGTCAGTGGACCAATATGACTGCAACTCAGATTTTTTTAACTATAATTGGTTTCCAGTCTCTGGCAAGTGTCAAATGGGGATTAGCGGCGATGAATTGACCAGCTTACAAATTACTTTGGTCCACAATAGATCTATATAAATCTTCCATGAAAAACAGCGAATAAAAATTGATGGCCTTAAAATCAACTGTATTCAGCTGAATTCTGGGTTGGCCAGTGAATTGAGGAAGTATGGGAGCTGCATCAGTGGTGGGTTGCCAATTGGGGTTTAGATGAGGTGGGAAAATGGGCGTTCCATGCAGAAGGTAAGTGTGCGTATGGTGGGTGGGTAGATGGAACTGCAGCCCCTACTGTTACCTCCCCAAAAGGGGGGGGGGATAAAATAATATGCAAGAGATAGATGTAGTAGGTGTGGTGCTGTTCAGATACTTGGGATGATGTGTGACTACCACATGGTTGAAGTGCTGGTGCTAGAGGGTACTTAATTTGGCCAAACTATCTAAGGTACATGACTCTAAAACACATATAAACCTCAAATGGGTGATTTAACGCAAAAGCAAATATGGAAATCAGTATAATAAACCAATGTTAAAAACAATATTACAATATTTTTTTCCATATAAAGAGTGAACCACATAAGTCGCTCTTCGGTGAAGTTTTTTTTGTAAATGTAGACTCCTGGCCCTGTTCAGAGACTTAGGATGGTATGTGACTACCACATGTGTTAAAGTGCTGGTGCTATGGGGTACTAGATTTTAACATACATTCTGCAATACATGACTCCAAAAACACATATAAAACTCAGGTGATTCAGATCAAAAGCAAATCTGAATCTTATTCCGTCAGCGGACGTGACGGCATCCCTGGAATGCTTCTCAGGTGCCTGCGGAATGTGCCCTCGCGCTCATACCAGCAATCACTGCTGACTCGCGTATAAGCCAAATCTTGTTTTTTTTTACAAAAAATCAGTGTCAAAAAACTCGGCATATACGCGAGTATATACAGTAACTCCATGTTTGTTTGTTTCGATGATGCTGTCTATCCATCTTGTTTTCTGTCATCCTCTTCTCCTTTTTCCTTCCATGTTTCCCAGCATCAGGGTCTTTTCCAATGAGTCCTCTCTTCGCATTAGGTGGCCAAAGTATTTGAGTTTCAGCTTCAGGATATTTCCTTCCATTGAATATTCAGGGTTGATTTCCTTCAAGATTGACTGGTTTGATCTTCTTGCCGTCCAGGGGACTTTCTAGAGTCTTCTCAAAGACCATAGTTCAAAAGCATCAATTCTTCCTTAAGGTCCAACTTTCGCAGCCATAGGTTACTACTGGGAGCACCATAGCTTTGACTATACGGCACTTTGTCGGTAGGGGGATGTCTCTGCTTTTTATAATGTTGTCTAGGTTTTCCATTGCTTTCCTCCCAAGAAGCAAGCGTCTCTTAATTTCATGGCTACAGTTACCATCTGCCGTGATCATGGAGCCTAGGAAGGTAAAATCTGTCACTGTTTCCATTTCTCCTCCTTTTATTTGCCAAGGAGTAATGGGGTCAGTTGCCATGAACTTAGTTTTCTTAATTCAGGCCAGCTTTTGCACTCTCCTCTTTCACCTTCATTAAGAGACTCTAGTTCTTCTTCTACACTCTGTCATTAGTGTGGTATCATCTGCATATCAGGTTGTAGATATTTCTCCTGTTGCTTATTGAATTGCATACAAGTTTTTCAAAAGACAGGTGAGGTGGTTTGGCATTGCCATTTCTTTCAATATTTGCCACATCTTGTTGTGATCCACACAATCGAAGGCTTTACTGTAGTCAATAAGGCAGAAGTAAACCTTCTTCTGGAACTCCCTTGCTTTCTCCATAATCCAGCGAATGTTGGCAATTTAATCTCTAGTTCCTCTGCCTCTTCGAAATCCAGCTTGTACTTGTGCTAGCTTTCAGTTCACATGCTGTTGAAGCCTAGCTTGTAGAATTTTCAGCATAACCTTGCGTGTGAGATGAGTGTGATCGTACAATACTCATGTAAACACACGGATCTCCGTTCTTACAGGGGAGAAGGAGAGTGATCGCATGCTTCCTGTATATGGGAGCAGCGATCACTCTACTCCCCCCAGTCAGCCCAGCCCCCACACAGTTAGTAACACATCCCAGGGAACACAGTTAACCCTATGCTTGCCCCCTAGTGTTAACCCCTTCCCTGCCAGTGACATTTACACAGTAATCAGTGCATTTTCATAGCACTGATCGCTGTATAAATGCTAGTGATCCCAAAAAAGTGTCAAAAGTGTCCGACGTCCCCTGCAATGTCGCAGTACCGCTAAAAATTGCAGATCACCGCCATTACTAGTAAAAAAAATAAATAAAAAAGAAAAGCCCATAAATGAATTCTCATTGTTCGTAAATGCGGCAACTTTTGCGCAAACCAATCAATATACGCCGATTGCGATTTTTTTCTTTTTTTTTTTTTACCAAAAATATGAGGAAGTATATATATCGGCCAAAACTGATGAATAAATTTGTTTTTTTATATATATTTATTATTTGTAATTTAGCAAAAAGTAAGAAATATTGGGTTTTTTTTTCAAAATTTTCACTTTTTTTTTGTTTAAAGCGGTGATCAGAAGTGACGCAGAGGTGATCAAATACCACCAAAACAAAGCTCTATTTGTGGGGGAAAAAAAGGACGTCAATTTAGCTTGGGTACAACATCGCACGACAGTGCAATTGTCAGTTAAAGCGACGCAGCGCCGAATCACAAAAAGTGCTCTGGTTCTAAAGGGGGAAATCCTTCCGGGGCTGAAGTGGTTAAAGTCAGAATACAACAACTGGCAGGGGAAATTCATCCATCCACGGTGTTTACTGTTGATGGAGAAATCAATCAGATTTCTCTCGTTCAGCCTGCAGCATGAGCCTTAGGTTGGCCATACATTATACAATTTTCTTATTCAATTTCCCTTAGATTTACCTTCAATGTAGTGCAAGGGCCTACCTGATTGCATGCAAATTGAAAGTATTTAGGCTTGACCTCATATTAAATAGTTTTGTAAATCTAAAGGAAAATTGTACAAGAAAATTGAATAACGTATGGCCATCCTGACCCATCTTGAAAGTATATGCATTAACCCCTTTGATGGGAAAAATGTCCTGTTTACCCGTATTCAATGACAATATCATAGTGCTAACTGTGAAGTAAAATTGATCCTTCGATGTCATGATACTGGACTTTCAGAAGGTTTATATATGTACAGCATGTCTTCTGCTTACTGAATTTTCCTGAGTCATGCTTGCTGAGAAGTGCAGCACAAGCAGATGTATAACTCTTATAATGGCTTGAAGGGCATCCTCCAGACTTTCAGAGTTCCCGCAAGTAACCACTAACAGTTTTCATACTGCCAACTTGTGTACACCGAAATTGCAATGTCCTCGAAAAGTTATTTTAGTCCCCTGTTGATGGTAAAAGTCAGATAGGGTTTGACGAACCTGAAAGGACTGGCCAGGTGGCAAACACACAGCGATTTGCATATAACAGAACAGAATAAACTTTCAGATGAACACTGAGGTAACACGTATTATAACAAATTTTCCTGGAAATCATCCATGATTGCATGCATGGTTTCTACAAAACATCATAATAAAATGACCTGTATCGTTATGTAAATGTGTTTTTGTTCGTTTTTTTTTTTTCTTTTGAGGTGGGTTGGAGGAGTGTAACACAGTACAGTACTTTCTAATAGGGTTCTATGGGGCCATCTTCGAAGCATTCCCTGCTTTTTCTTGAGCGTTGTTTTTCAGAAACATGTACGAGTTTGTCAGATAAATGTCAATAGAAACCTATTCTAGGAGAAGACACGTTATGGTAAAATCTAGCTGTTACAACCAGATTTGGTTTCCAATCTAGCTTTTAATATAAAAACAAACTTCCTTTTACAGCGATTTGTTTAATAAGCTCAACAGTATTAATCGGGTTGGACTCTGACATTTCTACACATTTGACATTTGTAGCTATCTGATACATTTCCATACATTTTTATGGCTAATTAGTGAATTTATGCAGACATTTGTAATGCCTGCAAGAGCATTTTGAAGGAACAATCCCTTCTAAAGATGAATAGTTTTCCAACTCCTGTATGCAGTAACATACTGCATGTGTAATGGCTGAAAGATATTGTGAATGCAGGATTGAGCTTTCTTCAATGCATACAAAGGTCCATTTAAAGCAAGCTGCAATGGCACTTGAAGCTACTCTTCTGGCTGATGACAGACCTTGAACACCCCATCCCTCCAAACACCTCTAACTAATCACTCACATGGAAAGATTAATAAAAAAATGCCCCTTTTATTCACCTAAATCCATGGTCAAGTGATGACCCAGTCCCAGGTCTTCTCTTTTTTTTTTTTTTTTTTTGGTGGTAAGGAAGCATGGTCCTTTTTGAGTGCCCAGAACATCATATTGGCTGGTGGGAGCCTCACTTGATCCAGAAGAAGCTGGTGTCTTCAAAAGGGAACTGGCGAGGACCAGCGATTGCAGGCACATCTGTAGGGTTGGATTACTAGTCCCCTGTTCCTGGAAAAAGAGCCGTTGAGCAACGTGGGTGGTGCAAATGAGGATGAATATTCATAAAGTTAAAAAAAGAATTTTGCCCAGACATAGGCTTTAATGCAAACCTTGCCACATTAGCCCTTTATTGTACTGTAGTCCCCTATCCTAAACTGAAAGGCATAATAAAAAGAATTTCATAAAAAGAACTTTATACTCTGATTTCTGGTTTGTCCAGATGAGGGTAATGTCACCCAGTGTTCTTGCAGGATCCATGGGCTTTGTGGTTTAGGTTGGGGGTGGGAAGGCTACTTTATAGGAGTTGTTGCAGCAGGCTTGTATTGTATATATTTCCTAGTCTTCCAGTTGTCTGTGTTACTGAGAATTCAACATGGGGGGAGGGAGTGGGGGTACATCTTGTTTTAATAGGAGACATGAGACCCCACAGTAGATGGGAGAAAATCTTAGACCTCTTTATTAAGGCTGAGAAGCCAGTGGGTGGGATGGGAAGCACATAATAAACAGCCACTCGCCCATCCTATGATCAAGCGTTGTGCTCGGCCCAGCCGCTGTCACCCGGTGTCCTCTCTCCCCAGCGCCGGCATCTTTACTATGGGCACTTGGATGGGACAGCTTGCCACTTCACAGCCAGGTGCCCACTGCGCAATGTGAATGATCCCACAGTCTTCTGGGACGTGTCCCAGAAGACTGGGGGGGGCTAATTTCCGCTTTCAGATGGTCGGAGTGGAGGTGGGAGCGGATACCTGTCAAAATCGGGTACCCACCCCCCATGGCTTTAGCAATACTAATTCCTATATTTTCAATCCTGTTGGGTTCTTTTTAACATATCCAAAAAATGAAGGGCCAGTTTAACTAGTACTAGTACAATCAATGCGTATAACCATACACATTTTAATGTAGTTGTTTTAATTCTTTAAGTTTTTGTTTTATGGGATAAAACCCAGAAAGTTCAATCACTGTTCAATATTTTGTCAGAATTTCAAAAGCTTAATTACTCCAATTCCTAACCATCAAAACTAGATAAAGTATCTCCTGAAACCAAAAATCAGCCAAACCGATACAGTGAGAACTTGAAAAACTAGAACAACTTATAAGATTTCCCAATTGTCAAGGGTTGAAACAAGCGAGAGTTAAATGTCTAAAACAAAATCACAGTTTTCTGTAAAGCGTGATGGAGGGAGACCGTAAATGAACTGCTCACAAGCACCATTTCCATCTATGCTGAATATTGCTGTGAAAAGAATACAGGAATTGGAATAGCTGTCAATAACCAACAATCATATCAAACGTTGCCACTATCACAGCACATGTGACTGGGAATATGGATGATAAGATCTAAAATACAGAAACCAATCAGTTATAATTAATATAACTACTGTGGCTACATTTAGTAATCATTTAATTCAACTGAGAGGCAATGGTTTAACTCAGACTTTTCAAACCCCTATTTTATTTATAGCTGCTGTTTGTCTCATGTTAAAGGATCGCCACACATTTTAATGTTCTTAGAGCACGTGTATGCTTTGACTTGGTTAACACTTTGGGACTGTTCTGGCCGATAAGTATCTTGATATCAATTTCTACCATTAGTGAAGTAATGGTACTTTCATGTTCTATTATTGTTTGTATTAGAGCCAGTAAGTGGTAGGCCTTTATTCTATGTCTACTCTCTTATAAAGAATACCATCATAGCTTCTTGTTATTGATGTTAACAAGTTGTGTTAATACTTGATATACATGCAAGTCCAACAAAATTGTGTCAATAAAAGGTTGACTTGCTGTTAAATTTGGAGCCATTGTTTCAATACTTCGTTAAATTGTGTAGGTATCCTTTATATATAGTTTTAAACAACTGTGAATCTCCGTGCAGAGAATTTGGTTTATTTTTTTTATATTCCTAAATTTAATAATCGCTAATTTCATAAAAAAGCTTTATTTTCAAGTTTATGTTTTTGAGGAATCACACAGTGTGACCATATTTGAAAAGAAACCCTGTTTTCCAAAAATAACGTGCCAGCCTAATGTTTTTCCTGTGTATAAAAATTCTCTGTATTGCCCTATTCTTGTTTTGTCATTTTAACAAATGGATTAAAGCAATTTATTTCCTATATTTGAGAAGTATTTTAATTTAGATTTTTTAGTATGACATATAGTGCAGCGCTTAAGACAAAAGAAATATGATATAATCTCAAAAAATAGTTATAGTGAATAAATTCAAATAGATCAAATACATAAAATGAATGTCCATAAGTGTCCAAACAAAAGGAAAAATCATTAAATGTGAAACCTAAAATAAAAAAATATAGAGTTCCGTGTCTTTGAAAAATGATATCCACGAGTGGTAGGTAAGCAGAGTGATTATATATATATATATATATATATATATATATATATGCCAGCTTCCCTGAATCCTTAGTGAAACCACCACCAATGGTAAAGGCAACAGCTTACTAGAACATAATGGCTTCCAAACCAATGCAAAAGCCAAAAGTGCTGTGGAGAAACACTTAACCAGGTGTGTCAATAGAGGTGCTGGCGATCCTGACATATTCAATTCCCAGTCTCGTATCGGATGTGTAGGCATTAAAAGATAAAGGATCATAGCGTAATATTGTCTAAAAGTTTATTTAACGCATGTAGTCATGTACAGACGCTGCAGCAAAAAAGCCTGGGGTACAACAAACGAATGGCCGGAGAGCGTGGTGACGTCACATCTGGTCCCACTCAACGTTTCGTCATACGTTTGACGTCGTCAGGTGTGTGATTTTAGATATTTAGTAAGAAAGATCTTGTTACAGGATAGGCTAACCTTTTGTAGTAGATCTATACAGCATATCTAGTATACTTTATAATACAACTCCACTTTTGTTGAGAAAAATAACTCTCTGGGTAATGGGTTTACATTATAATGATTTCAACTGTTACAGCTCCCTACCCTTACCCTGTTGTGAAGAAATAGATTTTTGTTTCCCCATGTCCTTTTCAGAATAATTTTAAAATGAGAGAGCCAGCCTTCATTATAACTACCTGGTGCACTTTCAGGAAAGCTGCATTTTTTTCACCTCCTTAATAGACATGAGAGTATAATAACAAAAACCAAATTCCTATTGCAGGGAATGCCTAAAAGATTACTTGTACCTTAGCACAGATTATTGGGAAAATCAGTGAGCCAATAATTCAAGCAGAAAAGGACATTGAAATGAGATTGAAAAGGGGAGGTAATTCTTAATAACATTAAATTACAATATGACTCTTGCAGCAATTGTATATAATATAATTAATTATTTTATAGATGTTGACTTTTCCTTTACAGCAAATACCATTAGTATTGTATAATTTTAGTGAGATGACCCACAATGCACAAAGCAAGATATGAGAAATTAACACAATAAACGAAGAGCAGAAGAGTGGATGGACCAAAGGCTTAACCTCCTAATAATGTCATTCATCATCATTGCAAGTGCTGATTAGACCACATGTTTTCAGGCAAATTAGTGTGAATTCTGCCTTCCATTCTATCGTTGTCAGGTCTGGAAATCTGACATCTGACATGCAATAAACCATATAGCAGTAGCTACAGTTTGGTCCCCCCCCCCACACTTTTTTTTCCAATTCTGATTGCAATGTTGAGATCCATTTATTATTTTCTTCTTCAGTGGATAATATTTTACGAATATGGAGATGCATCCAAAAGACACCACATTAAGTAAATTCTGAAAAAAAGATATATTAATAACGATTCTTCTCTTTTTAAAGAAAATTTCAAGTGGCACAATATCTAAATGTTTAAGCATATGAACTACAAAGCATCTTTACATAATCATTTGGATATTGTTTACCAGCCAAAGTGCATTCAATGTACAGTATGTGGCTGTGAAGTGATATGATTAGTATTCTTTAGAGAACACTTCTACTATATAAAATATAGAACAATGCTAGTGTCTTTGTGGGCATCCTATAATCTGTCGGTGTGGTTGAGTTACGAAATGAGTAGAGGTTGTTTTGCAAAGTTTATGTTCACTTAACTTGGTAAATAAGGTGAAGTTGTGTTCATCCTGAAACCCAATCGAGGCCAAGAAAATTTCTAAAAATTGGATTTTGTATGCACTGGATTGGGTAATTAAACGAAAAAGATCTTAATTTATTCCCTAAGCTTAGTGAGCATTGTCTATGCAGTAGAGCTCCTTCTTTCGATAACCTCACAGCTGCCAAACAGATTCTTCTGCCACAACACCTGTTTTTCATGTGAAACAAAAGCTCTCATTATAGCTCAGCATGTTTCACATAAGCTACTTTTTCTTCTCTCGACATTCAACTTTCGAGTTTCATATGAAACAGCTGGCGTAGTTTTAAAGTTATTTCCTAGTTATAACATTTTGAAGCGTCTTTTTTAAATTGTTGGTAGATTGTACCATACATTCAAGACAATGAAGTAATGTTCTTGAAAAGTCATTGTGTTTGCAAATGAAATTCAGTCTTCTGGAAGGAAAGCAGGGGGATATTTACATTGTAATGTCCTTATGTACAGTACGCACAGTATATGCATACCTCCCAACTTCAGAACTTGAGGAAGAGGGATAGTTTGGGATGTAGAAGACATGTGCCATGTTCTGTGATGAAAATAAGCATGGCTAATTTTCTCTGAATATTGAGCCTGGCTTAGGCTTCATGCACACTAACCTGCACTGGCAGCTCGTAAACTTGAGTCTAGGTGCTTTTGGTGTTTTCTGCGTTTTTTTGCCAAAGCTCCTAAACTCAACTCCGTAAAAGGCTAGGTGTCAATGTACAGATAGGCGTTTAGCAGAGCTTAAGAGCTGCTGTGTTTAGGTGAGCTTCAATGATCCTCTCCTGAACGGACTGCCGGCCACTGCAAAACCATGCCGCCATTTTGCAGCTTTTTGCTTTTTCATGCAGTCCCAGTAAATGTAGGCCAGTGAACATGAAGCCTAAAAGGAGCATGATTTTAATACTATGAGCATACATACTGTATACACTCTACACAATCTGTACCCACAAAATATTCCATAAATACAACTCTATAAGTGAAAGCCTCACTTACACCTAAAGGATGAAAAAGTATATACTCAGAGAGCTAATACTTTGTCTGAGCATACTTTAAAAAAGGAGAACGTCAATGGTGGCAGACTACACAGCAGTGATTACCTGTTGAGAAAGGAAAATGTAAGGCTGCATTCACACAGGGGCGACCCGACTTCGACGCGACTTTGCTAGGCAATTTCAGCGCGACTTTCAGCGCGACTTTCAGGGACTTGAGGCGACTTTACAACGTGACTTTTTACAGGCGACTTTGCCTTGACCAATCAGAAAAGGGAGGGAGGGGGTTGCCTAAAAATAAATTCTATTCTTTTCACTACAAAGTCGCTTTTATTTAGATGGGGGATCCGACTTGGAGGCGACTTCTATTCAATTCTATGGGCACAAGTCGGATAGACGTCGCCTAGAAGTAGTACAGGAACCTTTTCTGAAGTCGTTCCGACTTCAGTAGTGTACATTAAGACGGCTCCCATTCATTTCAATGGGATTTCAGATGTCAAGCGACCTGGGGCGACTTGAGGCTACCCAAGTCGGAGCGACAGTCGCCCCTGTGTGAATGGTGCCTTAAGCTCTGCGCTAGCTGTTGGCACTATATAAATCTTGTATCACTATAATAGCAATAATAATAATAATAGTAAATCCTGTATTAATATAATAATAAAAAACACTTTGGTCAGGACTTTGTAATACACAGAATACAGCACAGGGGACAGGTTTATGTAATGTATAACACAGCACATAGAGCGTAGCAGTCAAGGACAATGCAATGTGCAGCACCTTACATTGCTGGTCAGTGGAAGGAAAAGTGCTGCAGTCAGTTGTTGGGGGAGAAGTCCTGTGGTCATAATGAATTGGGGTAAGGCAATGCCCCTGTTCGTAATGTGTACCCACAGCGACCAGTAGAGACTGTACATGCAGCACAGCACTGCACTTGTGCTTTTACACCACACAAGTTTGCCGCCTTCTATACACCTCATCCATCTGCCTAAACAATATCAACAAGTGTATGTCCATCTGCTGTCCTATGTCATTCTAAACATGCTGTAAAAGTTTTTTTTATCGCACTTTGGTCCATTGCCTGTGAGGGTAAGTACCGAGATGTGCTAGTATCCCTGCCTGATCTCTACTAGTTTGCAGCACTACATAAGCATTCAGAAAAACAGCCTGGTTCCATGGGAGACAGGATTCTGTTGAAATCTGGCATGGTTGGAAGGCATGAGTATGCACCCCAAGGAGAAACGCAGTGCACCAATGTTATTCCTCCAGCTCATCTCTGGGCAGACATATCATAGTGAGCTAAAGAATTGATAGGTCTTGCATATATAGTATACTTTTAGTATACAGTATTGTTGTACTGCCATAGAGAAAAAAGTAAAAGCTTCTTGTAATGTGGCTATGTGCAAGCAGCGTTAGCATGTGAATAGTCACAACGACTGCATTGTCAAGGCAGAGCTGTAAAAAAAAATGTTCACATGCCACCAGGTCCTTGGCATGCTACTTTGTACTGGACACGGTAAGCCAATGGGAAATTTTGGAGTTGCTAGTATGGCCATTACATTACTTTTGCATTATTGCAGCCAGTACATTTAAGGTTGCTAAACATTTTAATCTGCATTTTGATATGTATGTAATATAGAGACAGATATCATTAAAGTAGCTCAAAAAAACAAATCCCGAAAATCGTATATGCGCTTCAAAATATAAAAAAAAAAAAAAAAGGGGGTCATTTCAAACGTTTTTTTTTCAATCCGCTACACTTTCAATTATGAACATTTTCATTTTGTCTGTACTGCATTTATGTTACTTTCCTATGTAATGACAGAGAAACTCTCTAACCCTTTTAGTTAGAAGAAGTTACACTTATCCACTTTCAATACTTGGCGAGGACTAATGATTGCTCGCTGTGTTTTATTACATAATACGCTCTTTTGGTTTTGTACATGAATTTCTTCTGCATACTTGAATTTGACGCCACAGATTTTAATACTTAAATTTGAAACATAGCTTGGTTTTCAATGGCTTTCTCAATTTCTTTTGCACAGCTAGATGTAGATTTTATTTCCCCAGCTAGTTATTAGACTGTACGCCTACAAAGTATATGCAATAAACACAAGCTGTGTGCTAAGTGTCAGTAAGGTCAGTATGATAAGGGTTTGGCTAATTCGTTTAACACGGTATGCAATGATTTCAGAGTGTGCATTCTTCTGGGAAGGAGGTATGAATGAGGCCATTCTCCTTTACACCCTGGATCTGGGTCTCCCCCTCCACTTTGTTCAGCAGGGATTTCCCAGCCAAGTCATCAGATTTCTCATCAATACTTGTTCCACTAACAAAAGTGTAAACATGAAACTAATTCATTTCAAAGAAAAGTGTTTGTGAATAAATCATTGCTGACTTTGCTTTCTGAAAATGCTAGTTGTCTGGCTGCCGTACTTATTTGCTTGCATCGCATACCCAGAACATATACCATATGCAGATAAGGATTTTACATACTTTGTGTGGGTCAGCGACTGTACATTAAAGCAAGTGGGTCAACTTGAATTTTCAGGATGTCAGCAAGGGTTATGCCCCCCCCCCCCCATATATCTCTAATAGTAATTTTAATTTGAACTAACCCAGTGGTTGAAGGGTTAAAGGAAAACAGAAGACGTCGTATAGGGGTCGGTTTTTACATGTTACAGGTGTGAGACTGGGAGTAAACGAGGTAGTCCAGACGTCAAAGACTATCAGGAGAGTTCGTAATGTATATAATTTGTAATACACGCCGGGAAACCACTACAGTCCCCGACCTAAACTCCGGGGGATATCGAGTATTCAACTGTTAGTGACGAGTTGTACGTACAGTATGTTTCAGATAAGGACGTACGACTTGTCTTGAGTTCGCAGTTTTATGTACTTAAGACCCGTCACATCCAGTCTAAGAATTTGGTTTTTCTTTATTTTCAGTGTTGACGGTTGTATACGTTTAATGTCGTGACCTCGCACACTTTGTGTTCCAGTTATATCGTTTTTTTTTTTTAGTTGGTGACCCAATCAAGTTTAATTTTAATGATAATCTC
>BLSH010368058.1:640324-665148 GCA_018402905.1 Glandirana rugosa | reverse complement strand
TTTTAACATGTGACCAACAGCAGAGGACTAGAAGCTCCTCCTGCTTATTTTTCATAGCAGACAGGCTGGTAAAGATCTTGGTCATGTGACAGCTGTATACCAGAAAGGAAAAAGGTACTTCGATTTTTTTTTTATTTAAATAGTGCCATCGTCCATGTACATAAATAGGAGGGATAATGTAAATCGTATGTTTTTAAGATCATTTTACGATTCCAAGGCATCATGCACTCTAGCATATTAAAAGAAATTCTCAAAAATGGTGCAAAATCTTTTTTGACAATTGGGCAACTTTGCTCTCGTGAGTAAGGCACCTATGAAAAACTGACATGTAAAATAATTTTGCTTGTTTTGTGTTTTACATGCTAAAAAGTCAATGGGGCATATTTACAAAGCAGTGAATGTGGCATGTACTGTAATACAGTATGTACTGTAATTTAAAACCCATGCAACAGGAAGATACACATGCAGTGAAAGTTTGGTGAATATCTTTATTACTGCTATATAAATTACCCCAATGTTTTAAAAGCGCACACAGACTACAAACAGTGCATCTTTTCATACATATTTTAGTTGACCTGCTGCTTAAATATTATTTCACCGGTTTAAATCTTCTAGCACCGAATATGGTTGAAGGAGACCTATGGAGAAAGTCCTTTCGTGGATGAGGAGGAAGCCAAGCAACTTGTAGCCAAACATAAGCAGAGGGAAGAAGAGTCCAGCGCTGCAAGCTCAAGCAGACAGTGGAGCAGTCATTTAACCTCTCTCTCTTCCATGGCATACAGCAATTACACAACAGAAACTTAGGTTTATCTGTAGCACGTGTGTTTACTGTCTAAATTACTTACGTCACCACTAAAAAGTATATAAGCAGACACCACATTGGTGACTGACAATTGTTGATACAGAATTGGTTGGATATGAGTTAAGAGGTCTTAAGAACACAAATTAATGTGTATATCTCTGCAAAGATGAGTATCATTTTGCTAAATTGCAATATGAGTCAGGATTTAATCTAGTCTGTCACATGAAGAGGGTGAATTCCACTACCGTTGTGTATTCTTGGCATCCTGGCACTTTATTACATATCTCCTTAATGCGGGTCTCCCTGAAAGCTTTGATATTAGTAAGCACTGTTTTAATGGCTTTTACTGTGCTTCTGTTTTTAACATATACTTTAACGTTTTCTACCTCAATATGCCATTTGTTTGTGTATTTACCAAGCCGAACCACTTCCCAATTGCATCCTTTAAGTGGATGTAAACCCTCCATATACCCAGTGAAGTAAACAGCCTCAGATGATACACAGAGAATGACACACACCTCCCTATATAAGTCTTATATGTATATCTTCTGTCTTCCCTTTGATACACTGTTTAGAAATTGCACGTTCTGTTAGATTTTCTACTTCCTCATTCCTATCTGGGAGGGGTTTATAGCTAGACGTTGTGAGAGACTGTGAGAAAGCTGATTGGAGGAAAGGCAACACACCACCTCCCCACACATGCAAAGCTCTGACTGTGTTTTGTTTAGCAGCCTGCTAATCTATTTTTAGCAACCTCCCACCAGTGAGAACTTATCAGGCTGATAACAGAGCTATGGAAGAAGAGACGGCTATGGGACATAGCTATTTGAAGAGAGATAACAAAATACTACAGACAGATATGCCCAGGTCAAATTTTATGAATCGGGTTTACATCCACTTTAACCAACGACAAAAATGTTGAGTGGAAATTTCTCAGGTAGTACAGTGTCAATAGTATTGATTTTACTGTTCTCCTGCAAGACCAATCTGAAGTGTAAACATATGGTGCCACATTAGACTCAGGTAATGTAGACGTCAAGTGTTCTTTTTCCTGTTGGCTGCTTTCAAAAGCTAGCAGTTCTCGTAGTGAAAGAAAAAGTGGCCATACAATATCTGTAAGGAGTTATTGTATTGAGTTTGTGCACTTTATATAATAAGCAAGAACTTAGTTTAAGAACATATTTAAGTAAATGTAGCCCACCATGCTTCGAATTGTACAGCACACAGAACTGTGGGATAGCGCCACCATTGGAGACAATTTTGTGTATTACTTTTGTGGTTACTAAGAATTTATGCATAAAAATGGCAGGGAAATATCACGTGCTAGTTAGGACTTTGCACTATATTATGAAGAATACTGAAGGTGACAAAGCCACATTTCCAGACTTGATAATGACATTTAGGTAAGTTGCTGTACTCTGATCGGTCACATGCCACCTTAGGGTCTTTCATTGTTAGATCATATGTATGGCAGTTTGATCAGACCATACTTTATAAGGCTTTGTGTAAAAACTTGAACTGGGCACCTTTTCTTCATGTGCTATATGGTTATTAAACTGAAAGGATACATATATTCCTCTCAATAATTGTTTCTATATAAATACAAGCCATGTTAAAATGTTTTTACATTCCCACTGTTATACATGTGGACTGTTATTGTGTGATTTTTTTTTTTCATATAGGAAAGGTGGATCCAAATAAAATAAAAAAACTATATTATATCAATGTGTGGACTTTTCTGACATTTCACGTCACCTCCATCATGGTTTTTGGTCTATAAAGGTCTACACATCCTAGACTGGACCTAACTGCAATATGTTTGGGTGAACTGACCCTTTAAACATGTAATCCCTAACTGAATGACATTTCACTTGTTGAAGCATTTTGTATCATTTTTTTTTTTAAATTGCATGCTACTTTTATGTTTTCTTCATTTTTTGCAGCAACTATGGGGTTGATTTACAAAACATGGAGAGTACAAAATCTGGTGCAGCTTCTAACTTCAGCTTATTCAATTAAGCTTTGACAAAAAAAAGCTGGAAGCTAAGGATGCAGAGCTGCACCAAATCTTGCACTCTCCAGTTTTAGTAAATCGACCCATCTGTCTATATGCATGAATTTCAGTGATGGCAGCATGGCAATCTCACAACGGGCTTCCTAATGGTGGCAACAATGGAACATGCTTGACTAATATGTTCTGAAATGGCCACTTGTCTCTTTTGGAAACCTGTGTAACTAGATATTACAGTGAAATCCACTGGTTGGAATTCTGCTATTTTAGAACTACAACCATGATCAACAGTCTCAGATAAATACTTGGAATCCGACAAGAAACAAAAGCAGTGATATTGATCCACCTATTGACAGCGACATGCATGTTTTTCATGTACATCTAAGGTTGAAAACCATAAAATGTTTAATCAGTGCAGCTCTCGCCCTTGTATATCACTTATGGGCAAGAGCAGTTTTTACATTTCAGCTATAGGCCTACTGATAAGGAAAGGCAAAGTTATTGCTAAAGATAACAAAGCAATGGATACTTAGTTTTTTAAGTACAAAGACTTTCTTTTGGCAATATTGTATTTAAAAACATATTTTCTATGCAAACAAAAGATGAGAGAATGCATTTTTTATCTGATTTGACAAGTAGTAATTTTAAAACGAGTTCCTATCATTACAATTTCAACATTTATTCTATAATTTCTGCTATGTATAGTATATAATTCTTTTTGACACTGCAGGCACTGTTCTGGTTGTCAGGTTACAAAGAACTAGAAAGATCAATGCACACTCAAACTATTTAGATGAGCAGCATCTTGACCAGTTGCCACCAGAACAGGATAGTGTCCCAATAGGAAGATTTAGGGCCCTTTCACATCTAAAGCAGTGGGATGCATTTTGACTGCATAGACAATCCAAAATCCAGGCTATCCTATGGGCTTTTCCCACCATTGCAGTGCAGAAAATGACAGCATGCTGCATTTTTCTGCACCGCAAATGTGCAAAAATGCACTCAAACGCACTGCAACGCATCACAGTGCACATAGAAGCCCAAGGAAAGAAAGAAGAAGGAAGAGACTTCACAGTACAAATGCAGGTAGAAAAACAGGTCAACTGCATGTAAAACTCGCATCAAATGCATGCATAGGTACAAGAAAAAAACAGTTACTTGCAGTTTCTGGTGTAAAAGGGGCCTTACCCTCGATGTTCTGGGGACATTTACGCATTTTGGATTTTGTTTATTTTTAGTCCGGGTAACAATGGACAGCAAAACAATTAGCGAGTGTTATTTACAAATTAAAGACGTGGGTTTTTTTTTCCCAATTTGTGCTTTTTTTATGCAACACCAAAAAACAGCAACTAACAACAACAAAGTTTAACCACTTCAGCCCCAGTGATACGGCACTACGTTACTTTAGCTCACAATTGCGCGGTCATGTGACACTGTACCCAAATAAAATTGATGTCCTTTTTTTCCCCAGAGATAGAGCTCTCTTTTGGTGGTATTTGATCACCTCTGCGGTTTTAATTTTTTGCGCTATAATCAAAAAAAGACTGACAATTTTGAAAAAAACAATATTTTTTATTTTCTGCTATAAAACATCCAATAAATACATTTAAAAAGTCAAATTTCTTTATCAGTTTAGACCAATATGTATTCTGCTACATATTTTTGGTAAAAAAAAAACAATAAGCATATATTGATTGGTTTGCACAAAAGTTATAGCGTCTACAAAATAGGGGATAAATTTATAGCATTTTTTTAAAAAAAATGTTTTGCTAGTAATGGCAGCGATCAGTGATTTTTAGCAGAACTTAGACATTGCTGCGGACAGATCGGACACCTAACTGACATTTTTGGCACTTTTTTGGGGACCAGTGACATTATTACAATGATCAGTACTAAAAATTTATGCACTGACAGTGTACTAATGACACTGGCAGGGAAGGGATTCACATCAGGGGTGATCAATGGGTTAACTGTGTTCCCTGGGTGTGTTTACTAACTGTATGGAGGATGGGCTGCCGGGGATAACACCAGTGGTGGCTGGTGCTTACTATTTTTGGTGAGGTGGCACAACCAACACTACACCCCCCACGCGGGAGACTGACGGTGGGTCTTCCAACAGCCATACCACCTCACCCCCCCCCCCAGGGAGACACAGGCGGCGATCACCCCCCAGCACCACCATAAGCCTCCCTGGCCAATAGGGGCTTCCTGATTGGCCGGGAGGAGAATGTGGGAGAATAGCGAATGTTCATTCGCTAGTGTTACACAACTGCACGGGATCAGGGCGCAGTGCTCTGCCCCCCGAGCCCACCCTATTTTGAAGCCTATTAGAAGCCCCTGGCTCTAATCATGTGCTTAAAAAAAACACTCCCCCCGTCATTGGAATCCATTGTCCGGCGACCCTACATGTAGATCAGGGGGCCGGATGTATGGATGGGGGGGTGGCACCCATGCGCCCCTTATGGAGTGGCCGCCACTGCATAACACAGAGATCTGTCTTCCTGCATAGCAGAAAGACAAGATCTCAGTGTAATCCTGTCAGAAGGGAGATCTGCCTTTGTTTACTTTGGCAGATCCTCGCTCTGTCTCTGCAGGGAACGATCGCAGGTGGCTGACGGACATCGAGTTTGCTGGACCCACTGATTGGCTCCCCCACTGGCCAATCGGCACGCACGCCCACAGAAACTAATGCACAAATCGGCATACCGGTACAGAAATTCACGCAGTTGAGCCACCTTGCCGCAGTATAACTACGACCGGTGGTCGGCAAGCCGTTAAATATCAATGGTTATGAATAGATACGTAACAGAAAAAAAGAATCAGCAGGAAAATATTAGCGGAGAAGGGGAATAAGGAATTAAATTAGGGCTGATTAATGTACACTATGGGTTAAATAGGAATGCATTTTAATTTATGAAAGCTTTTTCTTTTACTTTTTCTTTTACTTTCTTTAACATCACATTCAGCTCAAAGTTCATCTATGATCTGCAAATGAATGAAACAGAATAAATTCAAAAGTTGCAGTGTTACTGTGTATCTATCTTGGGTCTGAACAGTGTCTAAAGTGTTACATATTAAGTAATATGAAAATAGTTCATCTGCCCCCCCCCCCCGTGCCCACAGCTTATAAATCTTCTTTTTACATTAAAGTACTGCCACTATATACCTTTTGGGATTATCTGTATACCATGGTTTCCTGATAACCTGCACAGTTTCTCCATAGCTGTGTTCAAGTAGGAGGAGTTTTCCACTATAGCCTGTATACACGCCCACATGTGTGATGTCAATATCATGTGACCTGAACAGTTCAACTGAAACAGGAAATGTTCTATCCACCAAACTTTGGCACTGAAAAATCTCCATCGGCGACGGTTAAAAAATTTCTACAGGTTACCATTTCTCTTACGTTCACTGACAGATGCAGCCCTTCATTGACAAGTGGGGTTTATGCTCATCCTACCAGGAGTAGACTGGGCAAATAGAAAAAAAGCAAGCTGACCCCTCCCAGGGGGCCATCCTCACTCAGCATATAACCCCCCTGCTCTGTATAGCATATCAGTTTTATTATGATTAGTGCCTGGTTCCCTTATGGGATCTGCGGTTTCGCATTTTTTACTGCTTTTTGCTTTTCTCAAGCTGTCTGATGAAGACTGCTATCAAGAAGCCGGCTGGGGCATAGAGGATATCCAGAATCCTGAACTTTCCCCAGCACAGCCGACAGATGCGAGCTACCCTTAGCCTTGGCGGGGTCCGCCGCATCGTGCTTGTTCCGTGTGGGTGGCCAGTGGGTGATCCCCACTTGCGCCCAGTGACCGGACTCTGTTCCCATCCAGGGGCCTTTGGCCTGCAGCATCCCTCTCCGGCAGTGGGAGGAAGGTCTGCTACCCGCTACGCCCGTCGGACTGGTGAGTGACCCCCTCTCTCCCCCCTAGGGGAGCGGAGGGGGGGGGCTGGGCGAATTTTAGCGATCCAGGCCGACCAGTGGAGGGTTTCTTCTAGGGCTCAGGTCCCCCCTGGGTGTCCTCGCTCCCCTGCTACACCCCCCTCCCTCCACCGCGCTTTTGGCCTCTTGTGACCGTTCGGTGGCCATTTTGGATGTGCCTGGGAAGAAAAACGTGCGGCCGATGCTTCCTCTTTCACTCTGGGACAGCGTGGATGGCACAGGCGACGCAGGCTCTCTGACTGGCGGTCATTAAGCACTCCTAATGGGACGCAGCACTTGAGAGGCAGCAAATGGCAAGTATAGCTGGGCTCTCCCTGGGGCGCTGGTAGTGGTAGGTGCAGTCCTCCTGGGTGGCCTTCTGGGTTGATCTGTGGGGCTACATTGTGGGGGTGTCAGGGCTTTTCTGCCTGTCAGTGTCCGGGGGCACAATGGCGGCTGAACCTTCGGGTCCTTCCAAGGAGGAGCCAGTGGAAGCGCAACCTGCGATGGGGACTCTGGTGTCCCTGGACCAGCTAAGATCCGTATTTGGGGAATTTTTTTCCCCGGGAGGTGCCGGGCCATGCTAAGGGGGCCCCTAAAAAGTGTCCACCTCCTCCAACTTCATCGGGGGAGGAGTCTGAACCGGAAGTGGCCTCAGTAGTCACGGGGACCCCCGTGGAGCTCTCAGATGGTGAACTGGAGCCCTCGGACAGCGAGGAAGACCAGGGGGCCTCGGTAGCGCGTGAGAAGGTGCTGGTGGCCGCCCTGATCGACAATATTCGTGCGTCTTTGCGACTGGACCAAGCCGGGGAGTCGCAGGAGACTGCATATGTTTGTGGGTCTTTTAAGCCACCTAGGTCCCCTGGGGCTTACCCCTATGATCAATTCTTTGCTCAGCTGGTCTATAAGGAATGGCAGCGTCCACAGAATTCCTTTTCCCTGCCCAAACGTTTCGCGGTACGCTATCCCTCTGGGGATAGTTCTGTGAAGAAGTGAGCATCCCCCGCAGTGGACCCTCCGGCGGCTCGCTTGAATAAGACAACGGGCATCTCCTTGGAGGGGTCTCCCTCTTTTAAGGATCCGGCCGATAGGCGGACGGGGGCGGTGTCCAAGGCACTGTTCTTGTCGGCGGGGTTGGCCATGAGACCAGCTCTGGCGTCAGCCATGGCGGCGCAATCCCTTACCGAGTGTGCGACTGAGTTGCACAATGAGTTGAGCTGCAGGAGCTCGCTTGAGGCGTCTCAGCGGGCAGACCATCTGATACAGGGTCTTTGGTACCTGTGTGATGCAGCCTTGGACCTGCTTCCCATGCTGTCTAAGATGTCTGTTTTCGCAGTCATTATCAGACGTGTGCTGTGGTTACGCTGTTGGTCGGGTGACCACGCGTCTAAGGAGGACCTCACGGATCTTCCCTTTCAGGGCGGTCGGCTCTTTGGGGCGCAGTTGGATGAAATCATTAAGGGTTTCACTGGAGGAAAGAGTACTTTTCTTCCGGAGCCCAGGCTGCCGGTGTTCTGCCTTAAGCAGGGTCCTGCTTCTTCGGGTCAGAAGAGGTTTTTTCGTGCGCCCGGTGCAGAGGCCAAGGGCCGGCAAGTCTGCCTCGAGGTCCGGTAAACCACCCTGGCAGCGCAAGAGCGAAAAGGCGGAGGATAAGTCCTCCTCCGCATGATGGGTTGCCCCCCACCCGAAGATCAGGTGGGGGGACGTCTTCTGGGGTTCGCAGACAGGTGGACTGCCCGCATTTCCGACCGCTGGGTGCAGGAAGTGGTGTCCTCCGGGTACAGGATAGAGTTCAGCACTCTACCCCCAGACAGGTTCTTCCCATCGAACTTGCGACTCCCTCAAGGGCGTCGGGAGGCTCTCCTAGACGCTGTTCAGACGCTCTCCGAACAAGGGGTAATTGTGCCGGTACCTCCGCTGGAAAGGTTCCGCGGCTTCTATTCAAATCTTTTTGTGGTACCCAAAAAGGGTGGAGTCAGGCCAGTTCTGGACCTAAAAGCGCTGAAACACTTTGTGATGGCGCGATAATTCAGGATGGAATCTGTCCATTCGGTCGTAGCCACCCTGCACCAAGGGGACTTCATGGCGTCTCTGGATATCAGGGACACGTACCTCCATGTTCCCATTTGTCTCCGGCACCAGCCCTTCCTGCGCTTTGCATTGGGAGATCTACATTACCAATTTGTGGCACTTCCCTTCGGTCTGGCTTCGGCTCCTCGGGTATTCACCAAGCTGGTGGCTTCGGTGATGGCGCTATTGAGGCAGAGAGGCATTGCTGTGGTAGCCTACCTCGACGATTTACTCCTGAGAGTGGAGTCTGCTTCGGCTCTGGAGGAGAATGTGGCTATAACCATGGCCTCCTTGAAAGACTTCGGCTGGTTGATCAACCTGCAGAAGTCGACGTTGACCCCGTCCTGTCGCCTGGAATATCTGGGTCTGATTCTGGACAAGGAGCAGGCGAAGGTGTTCTTACCTCCGGCCAAGTTGCTGACACTGCAAGCAGCGGTGCGAACCCTGCTGTCATGCCAGGGGTCCTCCTTATGGTTCTGTACGCGGGTGTTGGGGCTCATGGTTTCAGCCCTCGAGGCGATACCTTACGCCCAGAGTCACACTTGGCTCCTACAGCGAGCGATTCTGTCACGGTGGGACAAGTCTCCGCTGTCCCTGGACCAGCTGATCAGATTGGATCATCAAATCAGAGGATCGTTAGCCTGGTGGCTTCGGGCCCCGGCTCTAATGTTGGGGAAGTCCTTCCTCCCCCTGAATTGGTCGATAGTCACGACGGACGCCAGCCTATCGGGCTGGGGGGGGGTCCTGGGGCAGCTATCTGCTCAGGGCCCTTGGTTGGTGCAGGAATCCCGCCTTCCTATCAATGTGCTGGAGTTTAGGGCGATCAGGCTCTGCCTCTCCCACTGGATGGTAAGGCTGCGCGGCCTCCCGGTTCGGGTTCAGTCGGACAACGCCACGGCTGTGGCGTACGTGAACCATCAGGGCGGAACAAAGAACTCGGCAGCGGCTGCGGAAGCGGCTCTCATTCTGCGATGTGCAGAACTTCACGTGCTGGCAATCTCCGCCATTTACATTCCGGGCGTAGAGAATTGGCAGGCGGACTTTCTCAGTCGCCAGACACTGGATCAGGGGGAATGGTCCCTACATCCAGAGGTGTTCCGCCAGATTTGTCACAAGTGGGGCACGCCAGACGTGGACCTCATGGCGTCCAGGTTCAATCACAAGGTGGAGACCTTTGTGTGCAGAACAAGGGACCCATTGGCGGCCGCAACGGACACGTTGGTAGCGCCTTGGGGTCGGTATCAGCTCCTGTACGCCTTCCCTCCCATCAAGCTTCTACCACGGCTACTGCGCAGGATAGAAGCGGAAGGGTTCCGAAAATCCTGGTAGCTCCGGATTGGCCTCGGTGCCCTTGGTACGCCGACGTGGTGCGAATGGTGACAGATGTTCCCTGGCATCTTCCGCTGCGAGAAGATCTCCTGTCACAGGGATCCATCCTGCACCCTGCTTTACCCTCGCTGGCTTTGACGGCTTGGCTATTGAGTCCCAGGTGTTAAGGGATATGGGTGTCTCTGACTCTGTGATTCCTACCATGCTAAAAGCGCTCAAGTGTACTTCGCGCAAGATTTATCATCGCACCTGGAAGGTCTATATCGCCTGGTGTGAGGCGGGGGGGTTGGAACCCTCGCTCTTACGTTGTGTCCCGGGTCCTGGCTTTTTTGCAGCAGGGCCTGGATAACAAATTGGCATTGAGTACTCAAGGGTCAGATTTTGGCTCTGGCGATTCTCTTTCAACGGATTTGGCGTCACGTTCATTGATTCGTACATTTGTACAGGGTGTACGCCACGTGGCTCCTCAGATACGGTCGCCTTTGACGCTGTGGGATTTGAATTTGGTGCTTTCTGTACTGCAGAAACCGCCATATAAGAAGATCAGGGATATTCCCTTACAATTGCTGTCACAGAAAGTGGCATTCTTGGTGGCCATTACATACGCCAGGAGGGTGTCTGAGTTGGCAGCGTTGTCCTGCAAGTCTCCTTACCTAGTCCTTCATAAGGACAAGGCGGTCTTGCGCCCTTCTCCTTCGTTTCTACCGAAGGTGGTCTCTTCTTTTCACATTAATGAAGATATTGTTCTTCCTTCATTATGTCCGCACCCGTCGCATCCCAAGGAATTTGAGTTACATTCTTTGGATGTCGTGAGGGCTTTGCGGGTGTACTTGGCGGCTACAGATTCCTTTCGGAAGTCTGATACGTTGTTTGTGCTGATGGATGGTCCGCGCAAAGGATTGGCGGCCTCGTCGGCTACTGTTTCCCGTTGGATCAGACAGACCGTGACCCATGTGTACACTGTTCGGGGCAAAGTACCCCCTTTTCCAGTCACGGCTCATTCCACCATTGCAGTTAGCACTTCCTGGGTTTTCAGACACCAGGCTTCAGTGTCACAGGTGTGCAAGACGGCTACTTGGGCCTCGGTGCACACGTTTACTAAGTTTTACAAAGTTGATATTTCAGCATCTGCGGATGCTGCCTTTGGCCGCAAAGTTTTCCAGGCGGCGGTGTAGGCGCGGATGGCACCTCCTGAGAGGACTCTGTTGGGTACAGTTGTTGTTTTCTCATCCCTCTTGACTGACACAGCTTTGGGACATCCCCACTTGTCAATGAAGGGCTGTGTCTGTCAGTGAACGTAAGAGAAAAAGGGATTTTTTTGTATAGCTTGTTACGAACTGATATGCTATACAGAGCAGGGGGGTTATATGCTGAGTGAGGACGGCCCCCTGGGAGGGGTCAGCTTGCTTTTTTTCTATTTGCCTAGTCTACTCCTGGTAGAATGAGCATAAACCCCACTTGTCAATGAAGGGATGCGTCTGTCAGTGAACTCAGAGAAAAGGATATTACGGTAAGTTCTTAATAAAATCCCTTTTTTTGAGTTACAGAGGAGGTCTAGTGCTAGAATTATTGCTCTCGCTCGAACGATCGTGGCGATACCACACATGTGTGGTTTGAACACCGTTTCATATGCGGGCGAGACTTACATATGCGCGGGACTAGGCGCTTTCAATTTTTTTTTTATTGTTATTTATTTTATTTTTTATTTGTACACTGTCCTTTTAAAAAAAATAAAATAAAATGGGGCCACTTTTACGTAAACATTCCTTGTAATAGTAAAAAAGCATGACAGGACCTCTTAAATGTGAGATCTGGGGTCAAAAAGACCTCAGATCTCACATTTACACTACAATGCAAGAAAATAAATAAATAAATGTAATTTGGAAAAAAAAATCCCCTTAAACCACTTCAATACTATGCACTTAGAACACTTTACTACCAGACCAATTTTCAGTGCTGTTGCACTTTGAATGACAATTGCGCGGTCATGCGACGCTGTGCCCAGACAGATTTTTTATCATTTTGTTCCCACAAATAGAGCTTTCTTTTGGTGGTATTTGATCACCCCTGCGGTTTTTATTTTTTGCGCTACAAATAAAAAAAGACCGAAAATTTTGAAAAAAAAAACATTCTCTATTTTTGTCACAAAACTTTGTAAATAAGTAAATTTTCTCCATCACTGGTGGGCACTGATAAACGGCTTTCCTGTGTTACACTGTGACCAGCCGTGATTGGTCACGGCTGATCACATGGTAAAGTGCTTCGAATGGAAGACCTGGCCACCCTGGTTAAAAGAAAAAGCATAGGCGCACTACCTCTGCTGTTCCTTTCAGAGATCAAATTTGGATAGGAGATAGAACAATGGACTTTATAGGCACATATTATAAGATGTATTGGTCTACATTTAAAAATGGTTACATCGTAAAAACAATTTTGAACATAGCAGAAAAACTAGACTAAATAGGTGGTTCCCCTCGAGGATATAATACCGTACATAGACTGCGTATCCACTAGGTAAGTAATATCCACATGAATATTCCTCTTCTGGGCTTCCGCTGGTCCTTCTGAGTGTATCCGCTCTACATGTTTTGCGACCTTGACGTCACTTCTTCAGGAGCTTGTTTATTTCTATTTAAAGGAACATACACATATTAAAATTTAAAAAAAAATAACCATTTGTATGTATATGTAGACATACGGTAGTTAATATGTAACAGGCACTCACTTCGGCCACAAACAACCAGACCTCACCACCTAAAACCATTCGGGGATCTGAACACATGCAGCAGTCGCAATTGGAACATTTGCCGGTATGTGGGGGGCACAAAAGGTATCTAGAATATGTAGGGAAATAAACATAATGATAATCCTTGAAATTAACATGTTTTTTAGGCATGTAGTCTCATCCTTTGTGTTTGTATTAATTGTACTTACATGTCAAGGTAAAGTTAGACTGTTTCCAATTTTGTTACGTAGCTGCCCTCCAAATATGTTAATCACTCTATATCTCTATAAGGAAACATAAAAACAGTTCCCAATTCCCATTCAGTGATCAGATGATTGGAGGAATAATGGCTGGCAAAGGGGATCCTACCACTAAGGGCAAATGCAGCAGAAAGGCCCTTATGAAGCATGTCCTCAAAGTGCTGGATTTTGAACTACCTGTTTCCACCTCATCCACCCTCTCCAGTTGCTTTAACATCGCTGCCTCTTTCTGCTCCCTGCCCTCTCTTTATGGTCATGGTCCTATCTTCCTCATCAATAGCTGAAAGGAGGGATGCTTGCCACATGACCAGGATCATCCTCCTGCAGGAAGTCAGTGATTGCATGATTAAATAATTCCACTGACCCCTCCTTGCCAGTTTGCAGGACCTTGGCAGGATTAGTGAAAGAGGATGAGGAGGATTCAGTAAGAGTGGCAGAGAACTGGCTGCTGTATGCCTGAGAGGAGGAAAAAGAGGAAGGCTTTGTCAGCCAATCCCACTACCTACTGCATGTGCTGCCTGTATAATGTGGCCAATCTAAGATCGAAAAGGCAGATGTTCCTTGCCTCTAGATGCTAAGATCCAAACACCACTTTGTTCTGCAGAACCTGCTCACCAGCTACTTCCTCTGTGTGCAGAATTTAGGCCTGCCTTGACAATTATTTTTAATAAAGTGGTTTGCCTATGTTTAATGGTATCTATGGCAATAGTCAACTGTCCCTAAACCACCCCAACACACTCACATCCTAGCATATGGCTGCTGAGCACACATCCTCTTATATTCGAGGGGCTGGCACGAAACAAACCCCCCTTATTGGCCCTTCTAAGCAAACAGACCTTACTTTAAAGACCAGACAGTGCATTATGGTTAGAAAGAATTTGGTCTCCTGAATTCCAGCATTAATTGGACAGGACTGCAAACCTTGAGTAGAGATTTGCCTCAAACCCATCCCTAGTTATAACCTTTTTCAAATTGTACAAAATGGAAAAAAAGTTTGGGATGCCGATCTAAACCCAAGAGCAAGATTATAATAAATGCAGCTTACCTGCAGGTGATTGCACAGGTTTTCTTTTTTCCTTTATTTTCACCCGGTGATCCTGCCAGTAATTAATTTATGACTTAGGGTGACAATGCTCACGTACTGCACGTACTCATGTACTGACTTGAACTGCAAACATGACCCCCTCTATACTGCCATAATATATGGGGAGTTGTTCTGTTGTCTACAGAAGATTACTGGGAGGGCTAATACCATTGTTTACAATTTCAGTACAGTGCAAAGGAAGTTACAAGAACACTGGAATTATTGCAGGATCAACGGGTATTTTTCTGTACTAACATAAAATGTACTTAGCCTGAAAAAGGAAGACAAAGGCAGCCAGCCACCATATCTAAGAACTGGTTAGCTGCAATATAGTTTAATGTGTTGTGACATATAATGCAGTCTTGGGGACATAATATTAGCCTTTACACAGGTCTTTTCTATAGGACTCTTAAGTCTTAATTAATGTGTAGTCGCTTAATAAAAGAAGAAAAAGTTAAATTCCTTCTAACCTACTAATTTGCTTCCTCAACTTGAATTACAAAATGGAGTTTAAAATAAACCTGATGACTGAAATTAAAGTAACGGTTGGTATATTTATATCCAACAAAAATGTGGCTGCGTTCTTGTCTTTACATGACTGAACATAAGGTTATATCTGAAAGCCAAATATGCAAATATAGGTACTCTGTGAATTCTTGTGACACAGCAAAATTCCCATTTAACCTACTATATAGCATAGTTTTTGTGTTACTGAAACACACTGCAGTTCATGGGTTAAATGTAGTTAATTATGCTCTGATTTATTGTTTCTTTTTTATTTGGTAGTTAAAAGAGCTAACTGACTGTGGTAATTGTCATAAAAAATTTTTTTCCTGTAAGAAATACCTTGCCAATTTGTATATCCATCCCACACTCAAACGTGGATTTAGAATGGAATCCATAGCAGTCAATTTTGACGAGTCAGGGATTGGGAGTCAGGATGGAAGAAGTTTGTAAAAGGAGCTTGCCTCCTAGCTGGTGTGCAAGTTGTAGAGGAGGGATATAGGGGCTCCACCAGCCCTTTCAAAGTTCCACGTACCAGCCTTCCAGAATTTTGGAAGAATTTAACATTTGTACTTCCATACAAAGCAATGGACAAAGATGTAATACTCAGTGTGTGTTTTATTGGTGTATCGGTAGCCAACATGTTTCATGGGGAATGCATCCCCTTCCTTGGGACTACAAGCAACAGTAAAAGAAAACCTAAGTTGTAAGGCTGGGTTCACACTAGTGCAAATTGGATGCGGGTTTTACCGCATCCAATTCGCATGACAGGAGATTGTGATCGGCCCACTATGAAGCCTGTTCACACGTCTCCGTGTCGGCTGCACAGCAGCTTGCACAGGAGTCTTGTGTATCTTTGGCTCCGTTTCAGCACCAAATTCAGGCAAAAATTCAACCCTGATTCGTCCCTGAAATGGAGAACAGGGGCGCATCGGACCCCTGCTGCGAGCCGCATCCGGCATCAGTGTGAACCCAGCCTTATACGCAAATGAAAATCAAATCTTAAAGCATATAATGCAATAAGGTATCTCTGAGATAACTGAAGTACAGGCTTAAAGCTTTAAATACTTTGTTCCCAAAATACTCACACTACATTAGTGATGTAATGCAAATTATAAAATGAAGAAAAATAAAATACTTGAAAAACTATGGTTTGGTGAAGGAGATGTGTGGTTGGATTAGGTACTATCTTTAAGTTAAAGATGTAGGGGGATAGGGGACAACCCTGTTGAGTTTCATTGGAAATATTGAAAATTTGTGTATCCCCAATCTTCTAGATTGTAAGCTCTAATGAGCAGGGCCCTCTGATTCCTTTTGTACCAAATTGTGATGTAACTGTACTGTCTGTCTTCATTTTTGTAAAGCACTACGCAAACTGCTGGCGCTATATAAATCCTGTATAATAATAATAATGGACCCTATCAAACGCCTTCTCTGCATCTATAGAAAGTAGCAGAGAAGGCGTTCGAGTCCTCTCGGCATAATGTATAATGTTCAGTATTATTCTAGCATCCCAGGTTTGTCTCCCCTTCACAAAGCCCATCTGGTCGCACTGTTTTAGGGACGGGATGATTTTAGTTAACCGTCTGGCTAATAATTTTGCGTATATTTTAATGTCTGAGTTTAATAATATCGGCCTAAAGTTTGCTGGTGTAGGATCTTTTCCCGGTTTAGGCAATGTTATTATGTATGCTCACAGCATCTCAGGAGAGAATGAGGATGATGTTGCAGTCCTGGTGAACATCTTTTGCATGTGAGGGGATAAAATGTTACTAAATGTTTTCAGGTACTCATTGGTGAAGCCATCTGGACCCGGGGCTCTCCCATTTGGTAGGGTTTTTAATGACTTTCTGTATTTCTATCCTTGTAAATGGGGTATTTAATAATTTGAGATGTGTCTTTGATAGGGAATTAAGTTTTAAACACTGGAGGAATTGCTGTATGTTTTCAGTGGTTGGTTGGGGTGTGGAGGTGTCCTCTTGCAGGTTGTATAGCGCTCCGTAGTAGGTTGCAAATTGGTTGGCTATGTCTTGCGGGTTGCCAATTTTGTGTCCTAATGTCGGGTGTATGAGGTGTGCTATCTTCGTTTTAGTGCGTGCTCCTTTTATTCTGTTAGCTAATTACTTCCATGCTCTGTTGGTGTTTGTGTATGATTTTAGTTTAAATCGTCTAAGGTGTTTGTCGTATTGTTGTGAAAGAGTTTTTCTGATGTTTTCTCGAAGTTTAAAGTGAGCTTCTATGAGTGGTATGTCGGGAGATGTTTTATTCTGAGTTTCTAATGTGTTTATTTCTGTAGGGAGTAGGGAGTAGAGTTGAGCGAACCCGAACTGTAAAGTTCGGGTTCGTACCGGACTTTAGGGTGTCCACGTCCCGAACCCGGACATTTGAGAAAAAGTTTGGGTTCGGGTATTTTTTTGCGCCTGTTGAATAGCTGCAGGGCAGCCAATCAACAAGCGTTTCACTCGTTTGCCCTTAGAAGCCATCACAGCAATGCCTACTAATGGCATGGCTATGATTGCCCAGTGCATCATGTGACCCAGCCTCTATATAAGCTGGAGTCACATAGTGCTGCATGTCACATCATCTCATACTATTGTAGGGAGAGGATGCTGCTGCTGCTGTGAGGGACAGATTAGCTTTAGAAAATAATCTCATACTAGTGTAGGGAGAGGATGCTGCTGTCTGGGACAGATTAGCTTTAGAAAATCTATTGAAAACAGCGATTTATTGGTGGGTGGGTGCTAGAGGCAGGCCCGGGCTGGCCATAGGGCACACTGGGCATATGCCCAGTGTGCCCAGTCTCTTTGCAGGTCTGGGGCTGTCTCTTTGCAGGTCTGAGGCTGTCTCTTTTCTGGTAATGAGGCTGTCTCTTTGCAGGTCTGGGGCTGTCTCTTTGCAGGTCTGGGGCTGTCTCTTTGTTGGTAATGGGGCTGTCTCTTTGCAGGTCTGAGGTTGTCTCTTTGCAGGTTAGAAGCTGTCTTTTGCAGGTCTGGGGCTGTTTCTTTGCAGGTCTGAGGCTGTCTCTTTGCAGGTCTGAGGCTGTCTCTTTGCAGGTCTGGGGCTGTCTCTTTGGAGGTCTGGGGCTCTTTGCTGGACTGGGTGCTGTCCCTTTGCTGGTAATGGGGCTGTCTCTTTGCAGGACTGAGACTCTTTACTGGACTGGGTGCTGTCTCTTTGCTGGTAATGGGGCTGTCTCTTTTCTGGTAATGAGTCTGTCTCTTTGCAGGTCTGAGGCTGTCTCTTTGCATGTCTGGGGCTGTCTCTTTGCAGGTCTGAGGCTCTTTGCATTGCTGGGTGCTGTCTCTTTGTCTGAGGCTGTCTCTTTGCACGTCTGAGGCTGTCTCTTTGCAGGTCTGAGGCTGTCTCTTTGCAGGTCTGAGGCTGTCTCCTTTCTGGTAATGAGGATGTCTCTTTGCGGGTCTGAGGCTGTCTCTTTGCTGGTAATGGGGCTGTAGCTTTGCAGGTCTGGGGCTGTCTCTTTGCAGGTCTGAGGCTGTCTCTTTGCTAGTAATTGGACTGTCTCTTTGCAGGCCTGAGGCTGTCTCTTTGCTGGTAAAGGGGCTGTCTCTTTGCAGGTCTGGGGCTGTCTCTTTGCAGGTCTGAGGCTGTCTCTTGGCAGGTCTGGGGCTGTCTCTTTGCAGGTCTGAGGCTCTTTGCTGTACTGGGTGCTGTCCCTTTGCTGGTAAGGGGGCTGTCTCTTTGCAGGTCTGAGGCTCTTTACTGGACTGGGTGCTGTCTCTGCTGGTAATGGGGCTGTCTCTTTGCAGGTCTGAGGCTCTTTGCTTGACTGCCTGCTGTCTTTTTGCAGTTCTAAAGGCTGTCTCTTTGCTGGTCTGAGGCTGTGTCTTTGCAGGTCTGAGACTCTTTGCTGAACTGGGTGCTGTCTCTTTGCTGGTAAAGGGGCTGTCTCTTTGCTGGTAATGGGGCTGTCTCTTTGCAGGTCTGAGGCATTCTCTTTGCAGGTCTGAGGCTCTTTGCTGGACTGGGTGCTGTCTCTTTGCTCGTAAAGGAGCTGTCTCTTTGCTGGTAATGGGGCTGTCTCTTTGCAGGTCTGAGGCTCTTTGCATTGCTGGGTGCTGTCTCTTTGTCTGAGGCTGTCTCTTTACAGGTCTGAGGCTGTCTCTTTGCAGGTCTGAGGCTGTCTCTTTGCAGGTCTGAGGCTGTCTCTTTGCAGGTCTGAGGCTGTCTCCTTTCTGGTAATGAGGATGTCTCTTTGCAGGCCTGAGGCTGTCTCTTTGCTGGTAAAGGGGCTGTCTCTTTGCTGGTAAAGGGGCTGTCTCTTTGCAGGTCTGGGGCTGTCTCTTTGCAGGTCTGGGGCTGTCTCTTTGCAGGTCTGAGGCTGTCTCTTGCCAGGTCTGGGGCTGTCTCTTTGCAGGTCTGAGGCTCTTTGCTGTACTGGGTGCTGTCCCTTTGCTGGTAATGGGGCTGTCTCTTTGCAGGTCTGAGGCTCTTTACTGGACTGGGTGCTGTCTCTTTGCTGGTAATGGGGCTGTCTCTTTGCAGGTCTGAGGCTCTTTGCTTGACTGGCTGCTGTCTTTTTACAGTTCTAAAACCTGTCTCTTTGCTGGTCTGAGGCTGTGTCTTTGCAGGTCTGAGACTCTTTGCTGAACTGGGTGCTGTCTCTTTGCTGGTAAAGGGGCTGTCTCTTTGCAGGACTGAGGCTCTTTACTGGACTGGGTGCTGTCTCTTTGCTGGTAATGGGACTGTCTCTTTTCTGGTAATGAGTCTGTCTCTTTGCAGGTCTGAGGCTGTCTCTTTGCAGGTCTGAGGCTGTCTCTTTGCTGGTAATGGGGCTGTCTCTTTGCAGGTCTGAGGCTGTCTCTTGGCAAGTCTGAAGCTCTCTTGGCAGGTCTGGGGCTGTCTCTTTGGAGGTCTGAGGCTCTTTGCTGGACTGGGTGCTGTCCCTTTGCTGGTAATGGGGCTGTCTCTTTGCAGGTCTGAGGCTCTTTACTGAACTGGGTGCTGTCTCTTTGCTGGTAATGGGGCTGTCTCTCTTCTGATAATGGGGCTGTCTCTTTGCAGGTCTGAGGCTGTCTCTTTGCATGTCTGGGGCTGTCTCTTTGCAGGTCTGAGGCTCTTTGCATTGCTGGGTGCTGTCTCTTTGTCTGAGGCTGTCTCTTTGCACATCTGAGGCTGTCTCTTTGCAGGTCTGAGGCTGTCTCTTTGCAGGTCTGAGGCTCTTTGCTTGACTGGCTGCTGTCTTTTTGCAGTTCTAAAGGCTGTCTCTTTGCAGTTCTGAGGCTGTCTCTTTGCTGGTCTGAGGCTGTGTCTTTGCAGGTCTGAGACTCTTTGCTGAACTGGGTGCTGTCTCTTTGCTGGTAAAGGGGCTGTCTCTTTGCTGGTAATGGGGCTGTCTCTTTGCAGGTCTGAGGCATTCTCTTTGCAGGTCTGAGGCTCTTTGCTGGACTGGGTGCTGTCTCTTTGCTCGTAAAGGAGCTGTCTCTTTGCTGGTAATGGGGCTGTCTCTTTACAGGTCTGAGTCTGTATCTTTGCAGGTCTGAGGCTTTCTCTTTGCAGGTCTGAGGCACTTTGCTGGACTGGGTGCTGTCTCTTTGCAGGTCTGAGGCTGTCTCTTTGCAGGTCTGAGGCTGTCTCTTTGCAGGTCTGAGGCTGTCTCTTTGCAGGTCTGGGGCTCTTTGCTGGACTGGGTGCTGTCTCTTTGCTGGTAAAGGGACTGTCTCTTTGCAGGTCTGAGGCTGTCTCTTGGCAGGTCTGAGGTTCTCTTGGGATGTCTGGGGCTGTCTCTTTGGAGGTCTGAAGCTCTTTGCTGGACAGGGTGCTGTCCCTTTGCTTGAAATGGGGCTGTCTCTTTGCAGGTCTGAGGCTCTTTGCTGGACTGGGTGCTGTCTCTTTGCAGGTCTGAGGCTGTCTCTTTGCAGGTCTGAGGCTGTCTCTTTGTTGGTCTGAGGCAGTCTCTTTGCAGGTCTGAGGCAGTCTCTTTGCAGGTCTGAGGCTGTCTCTTTGCAGGTCTGAGACTGTGTCTCTTTTCTGGTAATGAGGCTGTCTCTTTGCAGGTCTGAGGCTGTCCCTGTGCTGGTAATGGGGCTGTATCTTTGCAGGTCAGGGGTTGTCTCTTTGCAGGTCTGAGGCTGTCTCTTTGCAGGTCTGAGGCTGTCTCTTTGCTGGACTGGGGATGTGTCTCCTTTGCTATATGGAGATGTCTCTCCTTTGCCATATGGGGATGTCTCTTAGCTGGACTTGGATGTTTCTCAGAAAATCCTGTCACTGACCACCTATGCGAACGATTGCCTTACCCCCCCCCCCCCCCCATCAGCCTGCCCAGTCTAAAATGCCAGGCCTATTTTTTTGTCCTAGTCTCGGCCTTGCTAGAGGAGATTTTTGTTTGCTAAGCAAAGTGCCTCATATAAAACCTAAGCAAATTTTCTGTTTGTTAGGTGGGCGGTTGCAGCAATTTTTGCTACTGCTTGTGTGTCAGGGACACTACTACTCGTGTTCTGTTAGTTCAGTTGGCAACATTTTGGCATATTTAAATACTGCTTTTACATTGCAGTTAGACAAATTAATTTTTTTTTTTTTTTTTGTGCAAAATATTACATTTGCGGCCAGTGGGGCATTTCTTGCACAAAAATAAAAAGTGCGTCTACATTGCTGGTTTAAAAAAAAAAAATATTCTAAATACTACATTTGCGGTCAGCGGTGCATTTCTTGCACAAAAATAAAAAGTGCGTCTACATTGCTGGTTTTTAAAAAAAAGAATAATAAATAGTGCTACATAGTACATTTGCACCTTGCTGCGCATGTCCTCCTCCTCCATTTTTAATTTTTTTTATGTGATTTTAAGTTATTTCCCTATCCACATTTGTTTGCAGGGCACTTGTCCTACTCTTATCCCCATTTTGCTTCCTTTTGCAGCCCTCTAGCCATTTACAGGAATTTTTTAGAGCCATATTAGTGCCCAAAAGTTCGGGTCACCATTGACTTCAATAGGGTTCAGGGCCGAACTCAAACTTTTTCCATGAAGTTCGGCCGAACCCGAACATCCAGGTGTCCGCTCAACTCTAGTAGGGAGTTTATCTTTGCATTGTGGCATCTTTTCTCTTTAGCTCCTAGTTGTATTAATATGCCTCTCATGTAGGCTTTGTGAGCATTCCTTGAAGTGTAGGGGTCCTCTACTGACTCTTCATTATTTTTGAAAAAAATCACAGAGATGCTGAGAGACCACATGGGCCAGGCTAGCTTCTTGTATGAGTCTGGAGTTGCAGCACCAAATAGGGGGGAAGGGGGGACATCCTTTTCAGCAATTTGTAAAGAAATTGCAGTGTGGTCTGACCATCTTGATGACCTGTATTTGGGCATCTGATACTCTTTGAAGGAGCCACTTTTCTGTGAAGAACATGTCTATTTGAGAGTAAGTGCAATGCCTATGGGAAAAGAAAGCATAATCCTTTTCATTGGCATGAATACATTGGCATACATTGTACAAATCCTCTGCGTGAAGTGTGTGGCTTAAAGTCTTGGTGCGAGATGGTGTCCATTTTTGGGTCCACAATCATGTTAAAGTATCCGCAGATTAGGAGGCTTCCATACTTCTTAGAGGATATGTGCGTGAAGAGTTTTCACAGGAAGCGAAGTTGGTGAGAGTTGGGCGCATATGCTGTGACTAAGGTGTAGGGTTGCAAGTTGATATCACCTGTAGCTATGATATATCTTCCTTTTTCGTCTATGATGATTTCTTTGGGTTGAAAGGATAGTGAGTTTTTGAGTGCCATTAAGATGCCCCCGCTCTTGTGGCCAGGAGTGCTGGTTAAGAAAACATGTGGATGGTCTTTGTGTGAGCAGTAAGGAACTTTGTTGGTTTGAAAGTGAGTTTCCTGCCTGCACAAGATGCCTATTTGTTGGTTTTTTTTTTGCTTCCAACCACATAGAATACCTCTTTGCGGGGTGATTTAGTCCCCTGGCGTTCAGTGATAGGCACTTAATGGTCATTAAGGGTTTTGATATTTGTGTGCGATGTAGATATTGGGGTACTCACAGTTGGGTGAAGTTCTTTCCAGATTAGGGCTGGGCACTCACTAGATCTGTCAGGGTGTTCGTTTGTAGCATACTCGATCAGTCGCTTGTAAAAAGTTCCAATGTATACCTTCATTGTGTGTCCAGCATTGCTGTGTGTTTCACACAAGAAATAAAGTGAACAGAGTATAAACAAAGTTAATGGTAGAGATAACGTTGTAACTCCAAAAACTGTAGGATCTCTTAGTGCAGTGTTCCCCAATCCTGAAAACATGACCTGTTGGTGGGCCTTGAGGACAGGGTTGGGGAACACTGTCTTAGTGGATCCGTTGGCAGAAAATACTGCTTAGTAACTTTGAGGGGTATTGGAAGTATCGTCGTGATCTTCCAAAGCCGGAGAGAAAAATGATGGATGGTAATTTCTGGTCAGGGACCTCCATTAGTGTTCTTTTTATTGGAGCGTTTGTGGGAAACTACTTGCCACTCTTCCTGCAGTGTGGGTGGTTTTAAGGAGTGTGCTGGAGTAGGTGCCTGTTCTGGTATGATGCCCCATTGGCGTCGGAGCGCTATGCCTTTCTCCATTGTGGTGACTGAAGTCATAGCTCCATTGTTAGTAATATTCAGGGTATTTCCACTCGTGGAGAATATTGTGGTTCCTCAACGCTTTTGTGACGGTCGCCGGGTTGCGGCGCCGTTGTAGCGTATGTCTGGATAGATCCGGGAGCAGCTGCCAGAATGCATAGGGGATGGTATGCTTCCAGGTGTGTGGGATGCCTGCATAATTTGCTCTTTTATGTGGTAATAATGTATCCTCAGAGGACATATCTGGTTGTCTCTGTAGGAAGGAACGAGGGTTTAGGTATCCTGTGGATTCTGTCTATCAAGAGATCTTGTACTGACAGAGCAGGTATCAGTGAAGAGAACAAGGTTTGGGTGTACTGTTGCAACTGGATGGCAGGAACAGATTCTGAGATACCCCTGATTTTAATTTTGATCCTTCTGGACCAGTCTGCCAGGTCCAAGACTTTATCCTTCAGCCATGTTATTTCCTCATTCTGTGCAGTCTATTAGAGTATTGAATGAGGAAGTATATTTGTCCATTTTTCGTTCGACATGGTTTTGTTTCGTTCGTCAGCTCTATTGCCTATGGCCTGGACCTCTGCCTGGCATTTGTTAATCCCTATTAGTAGATCTGATTGTAGTGATGCTCTTAGAGATAGTAACATGTCTTTGAACGTTGTGTCTGATATCTGTTGGTTGGATGTGGGGAAATTGGCAATAGGATCATTTGCACTGGGAGGCACCTCAGCACTGAGTGATATGGAACCGCTTACCTCCATGCCTGTGTTGTCCTGCAGCTGCGCCTGAGGGTCCAAGCGGGGTTTGTGTTTAGCTGGGCTCCTTTTTGAAGGGGTTGATGCCACAGAGGGCGAATCGCTGTACAGGGTGACTTTGGTGGCTGCTCTGTGGGTCCCTCCGCGTCCGCTGTGTGATGTTGGGGCCTTGTTCTCTAGCTGCGGTGGCTGGACAACGCCATCATTTTGCTGTAGCCCGCGCGCCGCCGAGGCACAGAATCCAGACAGTTTCCGGAGCTGTGGTGGGTTCTTTTTGTTCCTCGGCATCCCTGGGGGCATAGGCTGCCTGGATATGGTGTTTGAGGCTGTGGATGGCGCCTGGAAGCTCCAGTGTGCGGCGATTCTCTCCTGTGACCGAACGGAGCTCTCAGCCTACACCTCCATCTTGGAACTTGGTCGCCCGTGATTGGATTAGGTACTTACAGTTAGGGTTGTCCCGATACCACTTTCCTAAGACCGAGTACAAGTACCGATACTTTTTTTAAGTACTCGCCGATACCGATTACCGATACTTTTTTTTAATGTCATGTGACAGTGGTACTAATATGCAGCACTGATGGGCTTTGATAGGAGGCGCTGAAAATTTAAAAAAAAAATTTTCACAATTTTATTTTTTAAAATAAAATTTTTATTATTTTTTACAATTTTTATTATTTTTTACAATGCTCTCTTTTTTTTTGGGGGGGGGGGGGGGCCAGTGTCCTCTCTTAGCGGCGTGTGACCTCGAAGGTCCGCGGTAGGTGTCGGAGTTTGTGGTATAGGTCCGTCGGATACGGGGGTCCCTACGGCTC
>BLSH010368058.1:623256-640314 GCA_018402905.1 Glandirana rugosa | reverse complement strand
CCCCCCCCCCCCCCCCCCTTTGGTGAGATGTCAGGGGTCTAAATGGACCCCCAACATCTCCCCTTTGAGACAGGGAGAAAGGGGTTGAGGATAGAGATTTCCCAGTCCCTTTCTCAGCAGCATCAGCTGCACTGAAGTTGAATGGAGAGGAGACAGCGGCTCCTCTCTATTCATAAACTGAGACATCGTAACACACAGTTTACAATGCTCAGTTATGAATGGATGGAGTCACTGACTCTGTTCATTCAGAAAAGGAAAGAGACGGTAAATGACAGATTTACCGGCTCTTTCCTCCGCTCTCCATCCTGAACAATCCCAGGACAAAGGGAGAATGGTAGGAGCACAGAGGGGACCGGAGGGGGGGCAGAGGAGAACACAGAGCTGGACACAAGAACTGGAGGAGGAGGGGGGGCGGAGTAGCACAGAGGGGGAAACGGGGACACTCTCCCTGTGCGGCTTTCAATGAAGCAGCTGAATGCCACGGAGGGGAGATCGCTGATTGTAATTTCCCCCACCGCTGCACTCATCCCTGAGTGTCCCTGTATCCTCCCCTCTGTGTCCTCTGTGCTACTACTAAGTATCGGAACAGGCATCGGGAGCATTTGTACGAGTACAAGCACTTGTACAAATGCTCGGTATCGGTACCGATACTAGTATCGGTATCGGGACAACCCTACTTACAGTATTATAAGTGAAAGTGGTAAATGTTACCTGGAGATTAAAGATGAGCTCAGACATCCTCCAAATGCATTTCTAATCTGAACTCCAAACTCCTGGTTATTTGTATTCCAATGAGCTGCAGGCTAGGTTATTCCCCAGCCTGAAGCTCATTGTATTACAAAAAATGGGAGTTTGGAGTTCAGATTAGAGATGTTTGGAGGATGCTCAAACTCATCTCTACTGTAGATAAAAAGACTGAAAACGTGCCCCAGTAGGGCAAAAGGCATTCCTATACACATATATACTGTATAATATACAGTATCTCACAAAAGTGAGTACACCCCTCACATTTGTGTAAATATTTTATTATATCTTTTCATGTGACAACACTGAAGAAATTACACTTTTCTACAATGTAAAGTAGTGAGTGTACAGCTTGTATAACAGTGTCAATTTGCTGTCCCCTCAAAATAATACAACACACAGCCATTAAAGTACAACTAAACGCAACATACATATTTTTTAGTAAATCCTCATATAAATACCTGAAAGTTACACATGGTAATAAACATAATAACTGAAATGATTATTTTCCTACCATATAGCTGCAATTGTGGTCTGTAATCCCCTATTTATTCCTACTTTGTTGTATAGTGTTAGTGAAGATGGGAGGAGTTCAGCAGAGCAGAACAGAGCTCAGATGTAATTTCCTTTCAGTGAACTAGCTTGTCCATCTCCCAGTCCTCCTGTCTTCTATCATGCTCAATCTATTTTACGTAACACACCAATCTGCCAATCAATAGCTGGATGTGTGCTATGTAAAACAGGCACAAGTCAGTACAGGTTAGTTTGCACGCAAATCTGTCTATTAATATGTGTGCTTCTCCCTGCCTTGCTCCCCTCTGGTAATTTGTAAACTGACAGAACAAAATCCAACCTAGGAGCTGGCTGTATAGATAGAGCAGTGGGCAGGCAAAGGTGGGACATAGGAGGGAGTGGGTGGGGCTTCATGGCCAAGACCAAACAGCAGTTTAACAGGACAAGTTCCAGTCAGAACAGGCCTTGCCATGGTCGACCAAAGAAGTTGAGTGCACGTGCACAGAGTCATATCCTGAGGTTGTCTTTGGGAAGTAGACGTATGAGTGCTGCCAACACTGCTGCAGAGGTTGAAAGGGAGGGGCAGCCAGTCAGTGCTCAGACCATACGCCGCACACTACATCAAATTGGTCTGCATGGCTGTCATCCCAGAAGGAAGCCTCTTCTAAAGATGATGCACAAGAAAGCCCACAGTTTTCTGAAGACAAGCCGACTAAGGACATGGATTACTGGAACCACGTCCTGTGGTCTGATGAAACCAAGATAAACTTATTTGGTTCAGATGGTGTCAAGCGTGTGTGGCGGCAACCAGGTGAGGAGTACAAAGACAAGTGTGTCTTGCCTACAGTCAAGCATGGTGGTGGCAGAGTCATGGTCTGGGGCTGCATGAGTGCTGCCAGCACTGGGGAGCTGCATTTCATTTAGGGAACTATGAATGCCAACATGTACTATGACATACTGCAGCAGAGCATGATCCCTTCCCTTTGGAGACTGGGCCGCAGGGCAGTATTCCAACATAACGACCCCAAACACACCCCCAAGACAACCACTGCCTTGCTAAAGAAGCTGAGGGTAAAGGTGATGGACTGGCCAAGCATTTCTCCAGACCTAAACCCTTTTGAGCACCTGTGGGGCATCCTCAAACGGAAGGTGGGGGAGCGTAAGGTCTCTAACATCCACCAGCTATGTGATGTCGTCCTGGAGGAGTGGAAGAGAACTCCCATGGCAACCTGTGAAGCTCTGGTGAACTCCATGCCCAAGATGGTTAAGGCAGTGCCGCAAAATAATGGTGGCCACACAAAATATTATTGACACTTTGGGCCCAATTTGGACATTTTCACTTAGGGGTGTACTCACTTTTGTTGCCAGCAGTTTAGACATTGATGGCTGTGTGTTGAGTTATTTTGAGGGGGCTGCAAATGTACACTGTTATACAAGCTGTACACTCACTACTTTACATTTTAGCAGTGTCATTACTTCAGTGTTGTCACATGAAAAGATATAATAAAAAATTTACAAAAATGTGAGGGGTGTACTGAGTTTTGTGAGATATTGTACATATGTCAGAAAGTAGCCTTAGAGGGTGAAGGTTAAAGTGTTATTAAAACCAAAAATGTAATATTTTTCAGCTTACCAATCATTAGATGTGGCTGCATTTGTTTTCTTTTTTAGGCTTATTCCGCTCTGTTTTCACCTGTTGATCTGGCCAGTAATACAACTCCTGTATTGGAGTGCCCGCATTCTGGATCAGGGGGCACCTTTGGACAGCAGCATCGTCTGCCTGGGGCCAGGGGAGTGTTAGATGGTCTAGCAGTTTTAACCACTTCAGCCCCGGAAGGATTTCCCCCTTTAGGACCGGAGCCCTTTTTGCGATTCGGCACTGCGTCGCTTTAACTGAAACTTGCGCGGCCGTGCGAAGTTGTACCCAAACGAAATTTGTGTCCTTTTTTTCCCACAAATAGAGCTTTCTTTTGGTGGTATTTGATCACTGCTGCGTCATTTCTGATCGCCGCTATAAACAAAAGAAGAGCGACAATTTTGCAAAAAAACACACATTTCTTACTTTTTGCTAAAATACAAATCCAAAAAAATATATAAAAAAACATATTTTTTTTTTCATCGGTTTTGGCCAATTTATATTCTTCACATTTGCGATTTAAAAAATCGCAATCGGCGTTTATTGATTGGTTTGCGCAAAAGTGGCCGCGTTTACGGATGATGAGAATTCATTTCTGGGGTTTTTATTTTTTACTAGTAATGGCGGCGATCTGCGATTTTTAGCGGTACTGCGATATTAGGGCGGACATGTCGGAACATTTTGACACTTTTTTGGGACCATTGGCATTTATACAGCGATCAATGCTATAAAAATGCACTGATTACTGTGTAAATGCCATTGGCAGTGAAGGGGTTAACCTGCAGGGGCGCTCTAAGGGTTAACTATGTTCCCTGGGCGTGTTCTAACTGTGTGTGGGCTAGCAGGGGAAGGGGAGTGATCACACCTTCCGTGTAGAGGAAGGCTGTGAATCACAGCCCTTCCCCCTTCACAGAACGGAGGTCCGTGTTTACTTACACGGACCTCCGTTCTTTCACTCCGGGGGGGGGGGGAATCGCGGGTGGCCGGCGGCAATCGAAGCCGCCGCTCCCTGGCCCTCCCCGGACACAGTGAGCGTGCGGGTGCGCCTCCGGCGGCGGGCACGATCTCGCAGCCGCCGTCATATGACGGCATTTTGCGCAGGAGCGCCACCTCGTCGCCGTCAATTGCCGATTGACGGTCGGCAAGCGGTTAAATACACTAACAAACTGAAGCCAAACTTCCGATAACACTTTATAAACAATTAAAGCAAACATGTTTTACCCTTTTGGGATGAAGATTTTACATATATAAAAGCTTATCATTGTAAGTGCCCTTGCTAGTGTTAATTAGTTTGTCTTATCTCTGTAACTGATGCATTCTACTGGAGTGCTTGTTCTTTTGAAAAACAATATACAGTACATACTAGAAAGCTCATCAGATGAAAATAGAAGAAAGAGGACCTAAAAAAGAAAATGAATGCCGCCATCACTTCAAAGGATTGTTAAGCTGCAATTTAATAAATGTTTGCTTTTGGTTTTAATACCGCTTTAGGCTCCATGCACACTGGACGTTATCTGGGCTCTGTCGGCGTCGGGCAGGAGATGCTGCTTAGAAAACGTTCTTTTGCAGCGTTTTATAAGCAGCGTTTAGCTGCATTTTTGGGAGTTTTTCTTTATTAGCTTCCATTGACTGCAAAAAACGCTGGTCGCCGATAAACAGCCGTTTAGCGTTTTTTGTGGCAAAAGAATGACTTTTGAACCCCAATTCAGGGCGTTCAGATAACAGCCCAAAGACGCCATTGCTGATAAACAACAATTACCGTCCATGTGTGCATGGACACATAGGATAACATAAAGGGGCATTTTTGGGCTGTTAAAAAAAAAACGACCAAAAACGGTCGTTTATCAGATACAGTGTACATGGAGCCTTAAGGTTGAGAGAGAAAATGGTCTATGCCTTCATATAACTGTACTTTCTGGTAGACCACACATTTTGAGATTTGCAGACCTTAGAGTATGGTTTGTATAGTTTGCTTGTTTATCAGTTTGAAACGAACAATTACAAGCTTTGGTTCTGAACACAGCATTGATAAATAAACAGCCTCTCTAGTAGCCTTGTCACTGTAGGCACTGCTGTTCCATGAGTGTAATGGGAAGTCTTTCAGAGGATTGACTCAAAATATTTGTCATTTATTTTGCAGGTGTCACAAACTCGGCCAATTCAAGCTGAAAAAAAGAGATTATTGTTTTTATTATTGTTGTACAGGATTTATATAGTGCCAACAGTTTGTGTGGTGCTTTACAATATAAAGGGTAGACAACACAATACCTGTGAAGGAAGAAGTGATGGGAGAAATAGAAGATTGCTAGCTGAAGGCCGGATAGCCTTCTCTGAAGAGATGAGTTTTCAAGAATTGCCTAAAAGTGGACAGAATAGGAGATAGCCAGACATATTGGAGCAGAGAGTTCCAGAGTATGGGAGCGGGATTGTGATTGGATTTGGGGCTGAAAGGCCAGATCACAGTCCAGAATTACACTTAGCACCCTGGCTTGAGGGGAGGGAATAATAGTTTTTCAGGTACTTGCATAGCGCTGCCAATTTACGCAGCACTTTACATATACATTGTACATTCACAGCAGTCCCTAACCTCAAGGAGCTTACAATCTAAGGTCCCTAACTCACATTCATACATACACATAGTAGGGCTAATTTGGACAGGATCCAGTTAACCTACCAGCATGACTTTGGAATGTGACAGGCACAGGAAGAACATGCAAACTCCAGGCAGGTAGTGTCGTGGTTGGGATTCAAACCAGCAACCCTTTTTGTGAAAGTGCTACCACTACACCACTGTGACCCCTTGATAAAGTCACATTACCTATGAGGAAATGTATGTCGGGACGTGGCCTATGTCGTCAGCACGCACCATTGGAAGCCTATATACTTCATAGAGAGGTATTTTGCAGCCGGGAAAGACGGATATTAGCACAGTGAACAGAGGATTTTGACCAGCTGTGTTTGTCATGCTTACTGCCCATGTGTACCGAAGTCTGTAAACCTGCTTTGTGAGTTGATCTATATTTTTTATAATAGTTTGTTTTTAATACGGTAAAGCACTATTAGTTCTTTTCCTTTCATGTAACCACCACTGTGATGCCTATTGTGATGGTGAGCTACCTGTGACTGGGAGGATTGTTTAACCCTCTGTGGGGATGGTGCAACTAGACCCAAGTGGGGGTCGCTGATGGAGGGGAGAGCAGAGATTTGATGGTGGAGGGACATTCACAGCAAGATTGCAGTGTTGCAGCACTGGGTGTCTCTCTTCTTCTGCTGGATTGATATCACCCCATGGACTTTCTCACTGCACAGCACTTTATTACTGAAGTTTCTGCTCATATTGTTTACCTTAAGCACCAGGCACTTTATGGTATATGGATGTGTTTTATATGCACATTATGAATCATTGACACTATGAATCAATGAGCGTATGTATTTTGAGTGGTATTTTTTTTTATTATTGTAGTCAAATGTTGTATATCATTGCATTTAAGTTTTTAGCACTATGCACTTTGTTGTTTGAGAGCAACTAGCTGCCATATATTTAAAATAGCAGCATTTTAATGCCAGGATTATGGATCAATATCAGGATATAGTTAGCTCTTCACTGCTAAACTTTTTTTCTTTACAGTTATCACATTGTTGTTATATTTGATACCCTCCAGCTCCCGGGCTTTTTGAGCTGCATCTCAGTCACGAGAATGGAGGATTCTTGCTATAATACGTCTGGGTGTACCTCCCGACGGGGGAGCCCGGGAGGGAATCCTATGTGCGCGTTCAATTGCAAACAGCAATGTTTTGACCCAAATTTGATTTCAGGGATTTTGTGGGGAATTCCTCCGGATGTTTGTCCACCAACCAGTGTTGCCAACCTACCAGATTGAAATTTACTGACACAATTTACTCTCCTCATTTTCCGTTGTTTACTGGTTATCCTTGGTTACAGAGGTACAACCCCTCTTTTGATTGGCTTCGTGCTGAGGTTCTTTCCTGGTCGTCACAATGCAGTAAGACATGTTTTCAGAAAGTGGCTAAGGTCTTGTGTATCTCTTCACTCTCCTCCCTGCCGGAGGAATACCGCCAATTTAGCAATGTCTTTGATAAAGGTGTTAGGGATACCACGTGCAGGCATCCAGCAGAGATGATCAGATCACTTGGCTGCACTTAAAGGAATTAGGACCAGATTGAATGAAAAAAAAAAAAAATATATATATATTTGTTAGGAAAATGACACACTTCCAAAGTCAACCACCAGTAAACATAAACAAGCAAGTGAAAGATAAATGTAACACAGCAAACCAAAAATGAACACCTAACTATCTAATTACAAGTGTAGAAAACACATACAAGCAAAGGGAAGGGAAACAGGGAGCCGGGTTACTGGGAGCAGAAGGTGAATAAAAGGGGCAGGAAGCAGGTTCCAGGGGTCAGGTCTTGGGATCAGGATTCAGGATCAAAGATCAAGGACCAAGAATGGGTCGGACTCAGGCAGGGACAAGGCTTGCAGGGAAAATACTGAAGCACTGGGACTGGGTGCAAGGCGGGCTTATATAATCCCAGCAATCCCATCAGGTGCAGCCTAACGACCTGTATGATCCATCTTCTGGGAGACACCTGCTGGTGGCCACCAGAACGACACCCTTTGGTTTTCCACGCAACAGTGCCACCAGCAGGTGACCCAAGCAAGGACACAGGTCCTGACAGTTCCCCCCCTTAAGGAGCAACCTACGGGCGCTCCATTCTGCTGTTAAACTGACAGTCCATGTGGGCGTGGGAAAAGTCCAAAAAAGTCTCCCCTCCATGTCTGCAGGCTTCCTTGCATTCTGTAGGCCAGAGTCTTCTAACCTGCTGGGAGGCGTGCCACCTGAGTCAGGTAATGGATCATGCTCCCCACAACCAGGGTGTGGAAGTTTGGGTCTGGTACCAAAAACTAGTTGAGCCGTGGGCATGCAACCATTGGAGGCCAACAATACAGGGGCATCAGAATGAGGCTGGGCATCAAGCAAGGGGAAATCAGCAGCAAGCTGGGCATCAGGCAGGAGAGTATTAGCGGCAAGCTGGGCATCAGGAAACAGATCAGCAGACACCGTTTCAGCAGGCTGGATAACAGGCACCGGATCAACAGATGGGGCAGTGGGCACTGGGTCATCAGGCTGGGCACCGGGTCTTCAGACTGGGCAGCGGGCACCAGGTCATCAGATTGGGCAATGGGCACGGGTCATCAGGCTGGGCAGTGTGCCCTGGAACAGGCTGGGCAGCAGGCATGGTAGTGGGCACTGGAACAGCAGGCTGGACAGGGGGTACTGGAACAGTAGGCTGGGCAGCAGGCATGGCAGCGGACACCAGAACTGCAGGCTGGGCAGCAGGCACTGTAACAGCAGGTTGGGCAGCGGGTACCAGATCAGCAGGCTGGGCCTCAGGAACAGGATCATCAGACAGGGTATCGGGAACAGGACCACCAGACAGGGCATCAGGAATGGTTCACCAAGCAGGGCATCAGGAACAGGATCACCAAGCAGGGCATCAGGAACAAGATCAGTGAGGTCAAATTGATTAGCCGGCAAAGAGTCATAGGACAAAACTGGGTGGTGGACAGAGAACCAGTGGCTGGAGCAATTGGAACTATGGCAGGTTGGACTGTAGTGGCTGGCTTGAAGGCAGACTGGAACAAAATGGCTGGTGTGGATGCAGGATTGGATAGTGGCAGGATTCTGCGGGTTGGGAAAAATTTCCATTTCTTTTTTGGTTTAGCTACTGAGATTCTATATGTGGATGCAGGGCTGTACATAAGGGGTGCAGCTGATAGGAGAGAAGGAAGGGAGGATGGTAAAAAAGAGGGAGCATTTGGGGATTTCTGTGGGATTGCTGCAGGCAATGGAGATGAAGAAGGGTTAAAGGCAGGGTAGGTGCCGCAGGTGGAAACAGGGTACTGATAGTTGGTAGCAGGGTATATTGGGCTGCAACTCTGGTTGCTGTGGGTGATGAAGGAAAAGACATTTGAGCAGGCAGGGGTCTAGCCGCAGGAAATGGTGGTTGCAAGCTAACAGAGGCAATATATTTGACCATGTCTGTGATAATGCTTGCACAAAATTCACTTTACATGCTGCTTATCTGACCAGAGATTGCACTGAATTAACACATTCTACTAGCATCTGTTGGGAACTTGTTGAGTAGTGTTCAAAGAAAATGGCTGAGTCATCCTCCAACAACCAAACCAATGATTCCACTTGAGCCTCACTAAAAGGAGGATAATAATCATCACCACCACTAGGGACATTAGACAAAGCTAGCTCTCCACCAATTTGAGTGAGTGGCTGAATCTCTTCAAACAAAAAAATCTGCCTTGATCAACAAAAGCGTGTGCCAGACTGATGCATTCCAATTGCTCTCTAGTCTGCTCTTTCAGAATTTGGCGACAGTAAACCCTATCTTCTGTTGCCAGTAGTGAGAAATGCAAAATCTCCTCAGAATGGATCTTGCAGCAATTAGCAAGTGCTTAGACCTAATTCCGAGGTGCAGTAGATCTGATTGTATGGCTTCAGTATTATGCCAGGGATGTGTAGGCATCCAGCAGAGATGATCAGATGGATTGGCTGCACTTAAAGGAATCAGGACCAGATGATTGAATGAAAATATATACTGTATATATATTTATTAGGAAAATGACACACTTCCAAAACCAACCACCAGTAAACATAAACAAGCATGTGAAAGATAAATGTAACACAGCAAACCCAAAATGAACACCTAACTAATTGCAAGTGTAGAAAACACATTCAAGCAAAATGGGGACACAAGATAAGGGAAACAGGGAGCCAGGTTACTGGGAGCACAAGGTGAGTAAAGGGGGCAGGAAGCAGGTTCCAGGGGTCAGGTTTCCGGGTCAGGATTCGGGATCAAAGATCAAGGATCAAGAACGGGTCAGACTCAGGCAGGAATAAGGCTTGCAGGGAAAATACTGAAGCATTGGGACTAGGTGCAAGGTGGGTTTCTATAATCCCAGCAGTCCCATCAGGTGCAGCCTAATGACCTGTCTGATCCATCTGCTAGGAGACCCCCGCAGGTGGCCACCAGAACTACACCCTTTGGTTTTCCACACAACAGTTCCACCAGTAGGTGACCCAAGAAAGGACACATGTCCTGACAAAAGGTCAAGCTGGTAGTTTTCCTTCACACCGGTCGTATGATTGCGCAATTGACCTTCAACCTGGTGCCATACCCCCTTGTGCCGGGTTTACCCTTTGTCTGTCTCGGAGGATAAAGCCATGGAGGATTATGTCACAGACACACTTTCTCAAGGCTTCATCCGCAAATCCTCATCTCCTGCTGGTGCTGGCTTCTTCTTTGTGAAAAAGAAGAGTGGTGAACTGAGACCTTGTATTGATTATCGGGGTCTCAATCACTTAACGATTAAGAATGCTTATCCGATTCCATTGATTACGGAGTTATTTGACTGCCTCAAGGGAGCAGCAGTTTTCACAAAGCTTGATCTGAGAGGGGCAACTGTGTTTAATACCAGGACAGGCCATTATCAATACCTCGTAATGTCGTTTGGTCTCTGCAGTGCTCCGGCAGTTTTTCAGGAGTTCATCAACGATGTCCTTCAAGATTTGTTGCAGCAATGTGTGGTGGTTTAACTCAACGATATCCTCATATATTCCAAGTCCCTAGAGAGCCACCACACAGATGTCTGCCATGTGCTCCAGATGCTGAGAGATAATAACCTGTATTGTAAATTGGAGAAGTGTGAGTTCCATCTTGAACACGTTTAATTCCTGGGTTATGTCATTTCCGCTGCTGGTTTTTCAATGGACCCAGAGAAGCTATCGGCAGTTCTACAGTGGCCCCGACCCGTGGGTTTACGTCCATTACAGCGTTTTCTTGGCTTTGCCAATTATTATTGGAAGTTTATGTGTAACTTCTTGTCTCTGGTCAAGCCCCTGACTGTTATGACCAGAAAGAACGGTAACCCACAGAATTGGTCTCCAGAGTCCATCAAGGCCTTTGAAAGTCTCAAGGGTGCTTTTGTTTCTGCTCCTGTGTTGGCACATCTGGATCCTACGCTACCCTTTATTCTCGACGTTGATGCATCCGAGACTGGAGTTGGTGCCCTTCTGTCTCAACGTTCCACCTCCAAGAGCGCCATACATCCTTGTGGCTACTTTTCCAAGAAGTTGTCTCCTGTGGAATGCAATTACGAGATTGGGGACAGAGAATTGTTAGCAAACATTTTAGCCCTTAAATAATGGAGGCATCTTTTTGAGGGTACCACTGTTCCGGTTCTCATTTTGACTGACCACAAGAATCTCACCTTCTTGTCTGAGGCTAAATGCCTCTCCCGCAGGAGGACACGATGGGCTCAGTTCTTGTCAAGCCTCAGTTACATAGTCTCATTCTTACCCGGTACTAAGAATGTAAGGGCCGATGTATTGTCGCAACAGTTTTCCTCCGCTTCCAAGATCCAGTCAGTTCCTGTTTCTGTGATACCTCCTGATCGTATTCTGGCTAAGGTTCGTACCAGTCTCACTTCACCTTTGGGTGACAAGATTCTTGCTGCTCAGATCCATGGTCCTCCTGAGAAACCTTGTGACTGCTGCTTTGTCCCTGAGAGTCTACACACCGCTGTGCTCCAGACTTACCACTCTCCCACAGCTCAACTCATTTGGGCTATTTACCAACAGTTCTGGTGGCCTAGTTTCCGCGTTGATGTAGCCGCCTTCGTAGCAGCCTGTTCCGTCTGTGCTCAGAACAAGATACCACAACATCTTCCAGTGGGTCTTCTACAACCCATACCCAATGGAGAGCAGCCTTTGACCCACCTGTCTATGTACTTTTTGTGGAGTTACCTAACTCTCAGGGTAACCCAATTATCCTTATGGTGGTTGACCGATTCTCTAAGATGTCACATTGTAGTCCACTTAAGAAGTTGCCCACGTCCAAGGAACTGACATCCATTTTTGCTCGGGGATCTTTTGCTTACATGGGCTTCCCAAGGTGATCGTCTCGGACAGGGGTAGCCAATTTGTTTCCAGGTTTTGGCGAGCCTTTTGTGCACAGTTGGGAATTCAGCTTTCCTTCTCTTCTGCATATCACCCGCAGTCAAATGGGGCTGCAGAACAAGCCAACCAGTCCTTGAAACAGTTTTTACATTGCTATATTTCTGACCACCATAACAACTGGCCTGACATGTTACTTTGTGCAGAGTTTGCTTACAATAGTGCCCTCAATACCGCTACCCAATTGTCTCCATTCATGGTGAATTATGGTTTCCAACCAGCAATGTTGCCTGACTCATTTGTTCCTCAGAGAATTCCTGCGTTGGAGAAGCATCTCCGTGGTCTTCGTTCCACTTGGGTACAGGTCCAGGAGTCTTTGCAACGTGCCAGGGATGGGTACAAACGCCATGCTGACCACAGATGCCTGCCTGCGCCTTCTTACCAAGTTGGGGAGAGGGTCTGGCTGTCTTCTCGCAACCTCTGACTCCGTGTTCCCTCACTGAAGCTGGGCCTTTCCGTATCCTCCGCAATATCAACACAGTGGCTTACGCTTTAGGCCTACCTTCTAATATGAGAATTTCTAATGTATTCCATGTATCCTTGTTAAAACCTTTGGTATGCAATCACTTTACCACCTCGGTACCACATCCTCATCCTGTTCAGGTTGAGAACCAAGAGGAGTGAAGAAATACAATCTATCATTGACTCCCATAGGTTCCGTGGGCGCATACAGTACCTGGTTCATTGGAAAGGGTACGATCCGGAAAAGCATTCTTGGGTCTTATCCTCAGGTGTACAAGCTCCTGTTCTCCGTGCTTTCCATACATGTTTTCCCCTCAAGCCTGGTGGCCCCTTAAGGAGGGGGGGTCGTTGAGGGGGTACTTTCAGGGCTGGGCACAGCCTGCCCTTCTCAGAGCTAGCTGCTCAGCTGAGGGTTAATTGCCAGTCTAAGCTTCCACTGTGTCTCATCTGATGTCCATTTCCTGCTCGTTAGCCAGCTCTCCTTGCTATATAATCTGCCTGGATCAGATCTCAGATGCCTTTGCCTGGTCAAAATCTCTGGAGAAATCTCTGCAATGTTTTCCTGTGAAAGACTTTGCATGTTTGACGGTTCCTTCTGGTTCCTAGATTCAAGACCCTGCTCAGCTGATTCCTCCCAGTTCCTGACCCTGCATTCTGTTTGTTAGGCCTCGCTGATCTCTGAAATTCTGTTTCACTGGCTTGCTCTGACTATCTGCTTTGGTTACCGAACCCTGGCTATGTTTTGACCATGTTTACTCTGTTTATATCATTTTACCTTTTTATTAAAAAGTGGGATTTTACTGCACTTCTGTCTTGGTCTGATTAATGGTTCCTGACACAAACATTTTGCAAGTCTGCTGCAAGTTCTGGTTCTGTTATGTTGTGCAATAATCATCCTACCACAGGGGTCACTATGGCTGAATTTTCATGCTGTAGATTTACAGAGCTCTTGTTGTACATTCATCACTGCAACTTGCTAGAAACTTGCCATTGGAAAAATGTCAACTTGTGCTTTAAGCGCTCTGCAAGTGTACAACCTGACAGTTAAAATGTGCAGCAAGTTAACAGACTTACAATTCAATACTGCCACAAATTTGTAGCAAGTTATCCTTCCCATCTGGGTAGTAAATATTGACATACTTCCCCTTGCTTTTATATTCATTGTGGGTATAAATGGTAAAGTTTTCAAAAGTGGACAGGATGTTCATACATGCTAAAAAGTTGTGCTTCTGAACAGACCATTTAAATAATAGTATTCATCCACCAAAGTTCTTGTCACCACTGTTCATAATGCCTATGTGAATGGGTTAAAAGAGGAACCAATATACAATATACAAAACATATGCAACAAAGATTGATGAGATTTTGCAGTCATCTACTTTACCTGCCTTCTTTTCAGATTTACAGTGGTATTTTAGCTCTTTTAGATGCCTGGGGTGTGCGTGTGTGACGTTAGGAACTGCTTTTTATGGTGCAAGCAGAAGCCATTACTCACTGTAAGTTGTCTGGCTATTACATCAAATGCTGCCTGTGGTGTTTGAGGGGGGGTCCAAGGGTCAGCAAAGTATAAGCGCATATAAGTTTAGTGAGTGGGTCAAACAAATTTTTATGTCATCTCAACTTATTTTTTTAAAACATCTTTTTATTATTCTTTATTTTAATTTTTATAGTCATACAATAAGTGTGGGATACATACAGATGTAGGATTATGTACAGGTGAGAGCCATAAGAGAACCACTAATTATAGCTTGCTACTTGTCATCATCCCATGTATAGAGAAAAAGTGGTAAACAAACATGAGGTGGCAGCACTCCATATACGCTGCACTCATGTCTCTGGATTATCACACCCCTTTCTGATAAGGGTATGATAAAAACTGGTTATGTCCACTCAAGTATGACTGCAGACTTTAGAGTAGGTGCCTCAGTAGGCCAAAAAAAAAAAGGAGGGAGGAGGGGGCCCCACAAGGCAGGGCCATGCATGGATCTCAGTTATTTGCAGATGTTGGGAGGGGTACAAAGAGTAGTCTGCATCTCAACCCTCAGAGGCTAGCGCAGCCTGGTAATCCATGGAGAAAGTGAAGTCGGTCCAATAGAACCAGCTATTCCAGCATTGTTTCTCTCTATTGTTTGCGGAAGCAAGCAGCTCTTCCATCCATTGGATTTCATTAATCTTAGCAAACTACAAACCCAACATTGGAGGAAAGGTTTGCTTCCAACACAGTGGAATGCATGCTTTATCAGCGTTCAGTAAATAGATGTGTGTGATAGGTGTGAACATTTGTTTTTCTTAAAGGACATCGGAGCCAAAAGCAGCAGGAGGATTTGCCATCTGGACGTCCGTTAACCTGAATTTGTTTAACTTGGTTCCAAAAAAATGTTAATTTCTGGCAGGACCAAAAAGTATGGAACATGAAGCCCTCTTCCCCCTGGCACAGCCAAAACATGGAAGGGCATTGCGGAAACAACCCATGCAAAGTCACAGGGACTCTATACTATCGTGAGAGAATTTTGTATCCTGTTTCCTGGGTGGAGCACGATATGGGGGCCCCATGTGTTATTTGAAGAATGTCTTTCTGTTTGTTGGTAAACTTGGCATTAAGGTAATTTTCCCTAGTTGGTAAGGATTTTTTTTTAAACATTTTTGCGGTGTGCATTTTGTGCTACAGTTTAAAGGAACAGAAATCAGAAAAAGTTAAAAAGTTTACAGTACTGGGACTTGAGAAGAACATTTTACCAAATGTCAGCAAAGCCAAACAATGACAGATTGCACCATGCAGGTAATCTTCACCATTTCTGTAAGCTTTAGAAAAGCCAAGATATGAGTAGTGTTGTGAGTGGGAATATTCATTATGTTTTCATCGCAAAGAAACAAATGCTATACATTGCACATTGTATACAGTATATGCTACATCTCAGATACGGTAGTAAGGAAGTTCTCGCCATTGGCACAGTCTTAAGTGCCTATGGATCTCATAAGAAGGAGGTCAAAATTATTGCCCTAGCTGTTTTTTTTTTCCGGACAGACAATGCTTTCTTTTGCCAATAGTCTTGCAGAAAATGTTGTATGTAGTTTACAGGGAAAAACAGAAAAATGCACATTTTTTTTAGTTTGATAAATGATGATTTTAAAACAATTAGTGTTACTTGTTACTGCTGATAGGAAAAGTGCAAATGTTATGTTAAAAACTGATCTATTTTAATTAAATTAAATTTAGGTTTTTGATGCAACATATGGCAAAGTTTATTAAAAAGTGAAACTAAGAATATTTCAATTTAATTTTGTGTATTTTTTTAAGGTGATGCTGCAAACATGAATTTAAAAAAAGACTAAAAGTTTACATATGAATGGTCAATAGATAGAAATGAAACCAAAAAAGTATTTCTTAAAGCGGAACTTCAGTCATTTTTTCATCTTTCTGTCTATTAAATCCTCCTCCCTTGTTGTTTTAACTTTGGATAGTAAAACCTTTTTTCTGCCAGTATATACCTTATACAGCCCACTTCCTGTTTCTTGTCTGGTAAAATGCCTCGGCGTATAACCAGTGGTGGCTGGTGAAGTTTTAAGATGGTGGGGCGCCAGACCCTGCCCTTTCCTTTTTGCCCCATCCCACTTCTTAGAAGCCACACCCCTTATAGGCTCCACCGACTCTGTACACAATGTACAGTATAACTCAGATGTCAGTCTTAATTCTCAATAAAATATTGCTGGCTCATTCATCCATTAAATCCCAAAGGTAAAGAATTACATGAGCTGTGAGGTCTGCACAGGAACCCAGCACAGACTGGCAATATGTGGGGTTTCATATCCCATCAAGCTCCATCCTAATTCCTTATTTTATAGTAGGAACACTGGAAATCCTCCACTAACCCCTGACACAAGGTGAGACATAGAAATGTCCCTGGTTTTTGGAACTGAGCAGCTTCACTAACATATTATCTGTCCAAAAAAGTTCAAAATGTAATTATAAAATCAGGCGATTTAAGATGGCATTCATTGGAAAGCAGTTATTGTAGAGGAATTGTCATGACTATACATTCCTCTTGTTCTGATGTTTGATGCTGAGATACACAGAGGCTGAGCACAGGCAGCTTCAATCAACACAGCAACTCCACTGCTGGGGACTTCTTGGTCCCTGCATTGGAAGTCATTTATTTATTTTATTTTAGGTACTTGTATAGTGCCGTCAATTTACGCAGCGCTTTACATATACATTGTACATTCACATCAGTCTCTACCCTCAAGGAGCTTACAATCTAAGGTCCCTAACTCACATTCATACACATATAAGGGTCAATTTACACAGGATCGAATTCACCTACCAGCATGTCTTTGGAGTGTGGGAGGAAACCGGAGTACCCGGAGGAAACCCACGCAGGCACAGGGAGAACATGCAAACTCCAGGCAGGTAGTGTTGTGGTCGGGATTCGAACCAGCGACCCTTTTGCTGCCAGGCGACAGTGCTATCCACTACACCACTGTGCCGCCTAAGTCATGAATCATTGCCAACATTGCACTGAATGCAGGGATGAAGAAGTGACCAGGAGTGGAGTTGTTGTGTTGATAAAAGCTGCCTGTTAAACAGTAAAGCATGAAGAGCGTGAGGTTTCTGTACGACCATCCACTTAAGCTAGGACACATTTAACTGGG
>BLSH010368058.1:596572-606915 GCA_018402905.1 Glandirana rugosa | reverse complement strand
TGTCCACTCTTGTTCCTGCTCTTTGCCCTTGCGTTGGTACCACTAGCAGCCCTAATTAGAAAATCTGTACATATAATTGGGTTTCTTAGGAGTCAAAATGAAGATAAGCTCTCACTGCTTTTGTACTGCTTTTCCTGGAGGATACAGTCTCTAGCTGCCCTTATATCTCTTATTTCACGGTTTGGTAATCTCTCTCTGGCTTTACCATTAGTTTGACTTAAATCAGTTTGGCTCCTTTTGTAGCCCTTGCCACAGCCTCTCTCACTTGACACATCTAAAATAAAAGTTGTGTCTTCTTTCATGTATCACAGGATGAAAATGATTTTGCTTATTCTGGACTACCTGGAAAATAATTCAGCACTCCTCCTAGTGGGCAGAGTAAATCTAGTAATCTTGCATACCCCCCTCCCCCCACCCCCTTGTTACAAACTGTTGGAGATTCATTTTCCTGATTTAATATGAAAAAAAAAGGCTAGAATTGATCTTTTAATGCTCATTTATTAAAAGATGTGGGGGATCTGGCAGCCCCCACATTAACAATTATCTCTTGGTGGCTCAACCACAGCAAATGACAGGTTGGGAGGTAGATGATAAATATGACCAAGTGAAAGGCATATCCACAAATGAAACCTCCACTAGGCTCATACTGACACAACTAGTGTCAGGCCACTTTAAAACTGAAATGGCGTATCCCACACTATCCCTCATAAAGTATGGAACACTGTGAATTCCGTCCTGCAGTATGATGGCTTCAATGTATTTTCCCCTAACTGGAATAACACCAATTACCCTGAACTGCAAAAACTAAAGGGCTTTAAAGCCTGGCAAAGACGAGGGATTTGTGTTCTACATCAACTGTATACAACTAATACATTGAAGTCCTTTGGTGTGCTGCACAACGAATTTAGGCTCCCAGTCAAACCTTTTCCCATTATTTACAGGTACAACACGCATTGACTTGCAAAATACAGTACATCCCATATGACTATTTTAAGCTACAATGTTGTATGACATAGCACAGTCCTGTAACCATAAGGGCTTTATTCTTATACGTTGTACATAATGAATATTTCATCTTGTTACACATCATAACTCTCAATATTACCCTGCAAATAGCTAGGAAAAAGATATACAGTTGTGCTCATAATTTTACATACCCTGGCAGAATTTATGATTTCTTGGCCATTTTTCAGAGAATATAAATGAAAACATTTCTTTCACTCATGGTTAGTGTTTGGCTGAAGCCATTTATTATCAATCAACTGTGTTTACTCTTTTTAAATCATAATGACAACAGAAACTACCCAAATGACCCCGATCAAAAGTTTACATACCCTGGTGATTTTGCCCTGATAACATGCACGCAAGTTGACACAAAGAGATTTGAATGGCTATTGAAGGGAACCATCCTCCTCTGTGATCTGTTTGCTTGTAATTAGTGTGTGTGTAAAAAAAGGTCAATGAGTTTCTGGACTCCTGACAGACCCTTGCATCTGTCATCCAGTGCTGTGCTGACGTTTCTGTAATCTGAGACATGGGGAAAGCAAAAGAATTGTCAAAGGATCTGCGGGAAAAGTTAGTTGAACAGTATAAAACAGGAAAGGGATATAAAAAGATATTCAAGGAATTGACAATGCCAATCAGCAGTGTTCAAACTCTAATCAAGAAGTGGAAAATGAGGGGTTCTGTTGAAACCAAACCACGGTCAGGTAGACCAACTAAAATTTCAGCCACAACTGCCAGGAAAATTGTTCGGGATGCAAAAAACCCCCACAAATAACTTCAAGTGAAATACACGACTCTCTGAAAACATGTGGTGTGGCTGTTTCGAGATGCACAATAAGGAGGCACTTAAAGAAAGATGGGCTGCATGGTCGAGTCGCCAGAAGAAAGCTATTACTACAAAAATGCCACAAAAGTATCCCGCTTACAATACGCCAAACAGCACAGAGACAAGTCTCAAACCTTCTGGCACAAAGTCATTTGGAGTGATGCCACAACCATAAACGCTACATTTGGAGAGGAGTCAACAAGGCCTGTAAATTACACCATTCCTAATGTGAAACACTGAGGTGGATCGCTGATGTTTTGGGGATGTGTGAACGACAAAGGCACAGGTAATTTGCTTAAAATTGATGACAAAATTAATGCACTATGTTATCAAAAAATACTGGAGAAACATTTGCATTCATCAGCCAGGAAGCTGCGCATGGGACATTCCAACATGATGCAAAACACAAGGCCAAGTCGACCGTCGACCTGTCATTGGCTACAGCAGAATAAAGTGAAGGTTCTGGAGTGGCCATCTCAGTCTTCTGACCTCAATACCATTGAGCCACTCTGGGGAGATCTCAAATGTGCAATTCATGCCCAAGAATTTTCAGGAACTGAAGGCTTTTTGCCAAGAGGAATGGGCAGGTTTACCATCTGAGAAGATAAAGAGCCTCATCCACAAATACCACAAAAGACTTCAAGCTGTTATTGATGTTAAATGGGGCAGTACACGGTATTAAGAACTGGGGTATGTAAACTTTTGATCAGGGTAATTTGGGTAGTTTCTGTTGTCATTATGATTTAAAAAGAGTAAACACAGTCGATTGATAATAAATGGCTTCAGCCAAACACTAACCATGAGTGAAAGAAAAGTTTTTATGTTATCATTCATATTCTCTGAAAAATGGCAAAGAAATCATAAATTCTGCCAGGGTATGTAAACGTATGAGCACAACTGTAGGCAGTAATACAGAAGAACATTGGGATTCAGTGCTATCCTTGCTGCCTAAAATGTCCCATCACAAAAGCTAACCCAAATTTTTGTTGTTACACAGGGTATATATCGTATCCCTGAAAAACGATATAAATGAAGTCACATGGACCCTCCTAGCTGTACCTGATGTGACACAGGAACTGGAAACTTAATACATATGCTATGTAGATGCCCCAAGCAGAACAGATATTAGAGAGACATACAGTAGTGCAAGGTACTGTATATTGGATATCTTGCTTCTAAATATTCATTTGAATTGCAGCATTTGCTTATTGGGTATGTTAGATGAAGAAATGTACTCACAGGATACTATCGTCCCAGCCACTAGACCCTAGCTCTGAATTTTTTTTAAAGTATGGGATGGATGGCTATCCTCCCTGGATAATTTTACTTTTTTTTTTACAATAATTGTCAATATCTATCTATATGGCCCCTAGAAGTTTAGTTACACCTAACCGTAGATAGCTGCATGGTGTAATATACATACAAAATATACAAAAATAAATACCTGACAACATATAAAATAATACAAAACTGTGCAATTTACTGTAGTGTGTTGGTTGCTACTCTCTTGAGATAATCCTGTACCGAACAATAAGTATGATGAAATTAAATGAACATGGCGGTGTACTTGTTTTCTTTTTTCAACCAGACTATCTGTAACAGACTAACTATGAAACAATATACAGATAAAATTTAACAAAGAAAAAATAATATGTGCTAAGTGTTGTGATCTAAAATCAGTGATGAATGATTAATAAACAGCTGTACTCACTGTATTGCACATCCCAATACTAAAACACAAAAAAAAATTGTGTTGCACTGTGAGTATACTCAAACAAACATATATTCAAATAATCAAAATCATGTAGTGCTCATACACTGATGAGAATAAAGTGCTTTAAGTGCAAAAAAAAAAAAGAGAAACCACCCATATATAAATGTAAAGCTGTAAACATGCACTCATAAATATTATTATTCAATAAAGTGCAAGTAAGTAACATAAAGTGCCTAGTAATGTGGCATCAAATTGGTGAATTATATACAGTACCTTGAAAAAGTATTCATACCCCTTGACATTTTCAACATTCTGTCATGTTACAACCAAAAACATGAATGTATTTTATTGGGATTTTATGTGATAGACCAACACAAAGTGGCACATAATTGTGAACTGAAGGGAAAAATGATAAATGTTTTTGGAATTTTTTTTACAAATAAATATGTGTAAAGTATGGCGTGCATTTAGTATTCAGCCCCCCTGAGTCAATATTTTGTAGAACCACATTTCACTGCAATTACAACTGCAAGTCTTTTTGGGGATGTCTCTACCAGCTTTGCACATCTAGAGAGTGACATTTTTGCCCATTCTTCTTAGCAAAATAGCTCAAGCTCTGTCAGATCGGATGGAGAGCGTCTGTGAACAGCAATTTTCAAAGTCTTGCCACAAATTCTCGATTGGGTTTAGGTCTGGAGATTGAGTGGCCATTCTAACCCATAAATATGCTTTGATCTAAACCATTCCATTGTAGCTGTGGCTGTATGTTTAGGGTCATTGTCCTGCTGGAAGGTTAACCTCTGCCCCACTCTCAAATCTTTTGCAAAGAAAAGCATCCCCACAACATAATGCTGCCACCGCCATGTTTAAAGGTGGCGATTGTGTGTTCAGAATGATGTGCAATGTTCGTTTTCCACCAAGCATAGCATTTTGCTTTTAGGCCAAGAGCTTAAATTTTGGTTTCATCTGACCAGAGCGCTTTCTTTAACATGTTTGCTGTGTCCCCCACATGGCTTCTTGCAAACTGCAAATAGGACTTCTTATGGCTTTCTTTCAACAATGGCTTTCCTCTTGCCACTCTTTCATAAAGGCCAGATTTGTGGAGTGCATGACTAATAGTTGTCCTGTGGACAGATTCTCCCTCCTGAGCTGTGGATCTCTGCAGCTCTTCCAGAGTTACCATGGGCCTCTTGGCTGCTTCTCTGATTAATGCTCTCCTTGTCTGACCTGTCAGTTTAGGTGGACGGCCATGTCTTGGTAGGTTTGCAGTTGTGCCATAATTCTTTCCATTTTCAGATCATGGATTGAACAGTACTCAGTGAGATGTTCAACACTTTTTTTATAACCTAACCCTGCTACAATCTTCTCCACAACTTTATCCCTGACCTGTCTGGTATGTTCCTTGGCCTTCATGATGCTGTTTGCTCACTAAGGTTCTCTAACAAACCTCTGAGGGCTTCACAGAACAGCTGTATTTATACTGAGATTAAATTACACACTGGTGGACTCTATTTAATAATTAAGTGAATTCTGAAGGCAATTGGTTCCACTAGATTTTAGTTAGGAGTATCAGACTAAAGGGGGTTGAAAACAAATGCACTCCACACTTTTCAGATATTTATTTGTAAAAAATGTTGAAATCGATTTATAATTTTCCTTTTACTTCACAGTTATGTGCCACTTTGTGTTGATCTATCACAAAAAAAAAAAAAAGTACATTTATGTTTAATAGAAAAAGAGAAGGATCCCGGGGCTGCCCCAAAAGAATGCCCCTGGCAAGGAGTGAAACAGCATGGACTATCTCGGTACCCATGAACTTAACAATGATTTGAATAAAATGTACAATCTATTGAAAAAGATATATATAAAAAGACAGAAGATCATTTAAAAAAAATTGTTACAGCCGTGCAGATACATTTAGGGACTTATCAACAGTCTTCAGCAGAAGCTGGGGATATAGTATGTAACAAGTCTTGACAAGATCCTCAACATGTTTCGCAGGCTAGGCCACTTCTTCAGGAGGGGTCATTCATTGTCATCTAAGAGATAGTAAATTAAAATTATAATCATATGCTGTAACATATAATATACAGTACAAATGCAATTAACCCAGACAGGGTTAAGTAATAAATGCATATAACAATGGGGATGTTTGATCTCATATATTGCTTACCCAGATAAACCATCAGATGAAATATGCAGTGCAGCATCCATGGCTACTTCCCCCCACGGCCGACATGGGGGGACAACAAAGGCACAATTTTCTAAAATTCTAGAAGTAATATATGGTAAAAAGGTTGGTCTGATTGTCTGGAAGGAAAAAGGGAAGAGAAAGAGAGCTAAGGTAGATAGAGAAATAGGGGGGATGAGAAAAGGGAAGGGAACAGAAAGGGGAGGGGTTGTCTGAGAAGGGGGAAGGGAAAAGAAGAGGGGGAGGAAAAGGGGGAAAAAAAGGGGACAAAAGATACCAAGGAAAATGAAAATCAATGGATAGTTAGGTATGAATATATATAGAGATGAGTTAATGCCAGAGACCCACCTAGTATATATACACAGTATCTCAAAAAAGTGAGTACACCCCTCACATTTTTGTAAATATTTTATTACATCTTTTCATATGACAACACTGAAGAAATGACACTTTGCTACAATGTAAAGTAGTGAGTGTGCAGCTTGTACATCAGTGTAAATTTGCTGTCCCCTCAAAATAACTCAACACACAGCCCTTAATGTCTAAACCGTTGGCAACAAAAGTAAGTACATCCCTCAGTGAAAATGTCCAATTAGACATTTTCCCTCCCTGGTGTCATGTGACTCATTAGTGTTAAAATGTCTCAGGTGTGAATGAGGAGCAGGTGTGTTAAATTTGGTGTTATCACTCTCACTCTTTCATACTGGTCACTGGAGGTTCAACATGGCATCTCATGGCAAAGAACACTCTGAGGATATGAAAAAAAGAATTATTGCTCTAAATAAAGATGGCCTAGGCTATAAGAAGATTGCAAAGACCCTAAAACTGGACACGGATTACTGGAACCATGCCCTGTGGTCTGATGAGACCAAGATAAACGTATTTGGTTCAGATGGCTACAAGCTTGTGTGGTGACAACCAGGTGAGGAGTACAAAGACAAGTGTGTCTTGCCTACAGTCAAGCATGGTGGTGGGAGTGTCATGGTCTTGGGCTGCATGAGTGCTACCGGAACTGGGGAGCTACAGTGCATTGAGGGAACCATGAATGCCAACATGTACTGTGACATACTGGAGCAGAGCATGATCCCCTCCCTCCAGAGACTGGGCTACAGGGCAGTATTCCAACATGATAATGACCCCAAACACACCTCCAAGACGACCACCGCCTTGGTAAAGAAGCTGAGGGTAAAGGTGATGGACTGGCCTAGCATGTCTCCAGACCTTATTGAGAATCTGTGGGGCATTCTCAAATGGAAGGTAACATCTAACATCCACCAGCTCCCTGATGTCATCATGGAGGAGTGGAAGAGGACTCCAGTGGCAACCTGTGAAGCTCTGGTGAACTCCATGCCCAAGAGGGTTAAGGCAGTGCTGGAAAATAATGGTGGCCACACAAAATATTGACACTTTGGGCCCAATTTGGGCCCAAAGTGTCCCTTTAGGGGTGTACTCACTTTTCTTACCAGTGGTTTAGACATTAATGGCTGTTTGTTCAGTTATTTTGCGGGGACAGCAAAATGACACTGTTATAAAAGCTGTACACTCACTACTTTACATTGTAGAAAAGTATCATTTCTTCAGTGTTGTCATATGAAAAGATATAATAAAATATTTACAAAAATGTGAGGGGTGTACTCACTTTTGTGAGATTATGCATTTATATATATATATACAGTATCTATAAGGCAAATCTATTCACATATACTTGTAAATGATATATGCAATTAACTGTCAAATAGCAACAGCTATTGGCGGGGCTGTGGCTTGTGTATATTAAGTGAGCACTATAGGTTCACAGCAATTAAAGCAATGTATTGTAATCATAATGCCTTGGCTAACATATGTTTACAGCGTAACCCTATATTTAAAAGTCAGTGTGGGGGGTAGGAAAAAAGGGAGGAATTCCAATTAATCACAGTGACTCACCATCATAGCCTCAAAGTCTCGTTTGCCCCTGAAAATTGGCTGTTTTTGGTTGTAACATGACAAAATGTGTAAAATTGCAAGGAGTATGAATACTTTTACAAGGCACTGTAGACAGAGGAATCCCAATTCCAAGCACTGGAAGTGACACAGGTGCTCCACACGTACTTAATTAGAGTCCAAAAGTGCTCCAAGTGATCTCTTGTCGTGGTCCACCATTTATAATAATGAATGGACGTTTACCAGATGAGGAGACCCCAAACGAGGTCTAGCACACGTTAGTGGGCAACACCCCCCACTGTGGGTATGCAGGGAACACTCCCTTCACTGGACCAGTATGTTAGATGTGTCATGCAAAGGATCACCTGATAATGTGGCCAGTTAGTTGTTGTCATTCATTAACCAGGCATGTGTACAAAAAATATACACAATCGCTCATTGCGCAATTTCCCAGCATAAGAAATTTATTGAAAAGAACAGTATTCTACTCACAAGTAAAATGAATACATCAGGCATTCAGAAATGATCATCCTGCGCCACGGCGGGCGTAGTGACGTCACCGCTAAATCCTCCAACCCAACGTACGTTTCGTTTCAATAGACATCATCACAGGGGCAATGGAGATGTGCAATGAGCGATTGTGTTTCTATTTTATTCACGTCTGGTTAATGAATGACAACAATTAACTGGCCCCATTATCGGGTGATCTTTTGGATGACACAACTAACATATGGGTACTGTGAAGGGAATACCCATAGTGGGGAGTGTAGCCCACTAACACGTGGCTCGACCTTGTTTGGCGTCTCCTTATCTGGTAAGCGTCCTTTCATTATTATATATGGTGGTGCACGGACAAGGGATTACTTGGAGTACCTTGGACTGTAATTAAGCACGCTTGGAGCACCTGTGTTACCACCAGTATTTGGAATTGGGATTCCTCTGTCTATATCATTCACCAAGTTTATGCCACATTTGAAGATTTGGCATTTTGAATGAACATTATTTGAGGGTTTTTTTTGTGCAATGCACAGGATAATAGGCACTTTCATTGAAAATATTCAATCTGTATAACTTACCTGGCACTTAATTGAATAATATTATTTATGAATGCGTGTTTACAGCTTTACATGTATATATGGATTCATTATCTTTTTTTTTGCACTTATAGCACTTTGTTCTCCTCAGTGTATGAGCACTACATGATTTTGATTATTTGAATATATGTTTGTTTGAGTATACTCACAGTACAACACAATTTTTTTGATTGTAACAATATACAATAATGGGTGTATGCCCCACTGAAGAAGTTAATTGGTTTTATTTTGTCCTCTTGTCCTGTTATGTGTAGTCACCTGATTCTACGGAAGCAACATGTTGTATATGTTTTGAGGGGTAGGTCCCCTGTTGGAACCACAAAGTTCCTTTTCTTTTTTTTTTCTGTATACTGTGTTTTTTTTGTACAAAAATGTAAAAGAAACAAAAACTCGTAAAACCTAAAAAAACCTAAAAATGATTTGATTTAAAAAAAAAACTTGAGTGAATTGATAATTATCTGTACATGATTCCTGGTGTTGGGACACCTGAACATTACTCTGAAGCTTGCTGAAGAAGTCAGCCAATATTTACTACATTTTTGTTATACAGTTAGATCCTTTTAAATTAAACTGATTCAAGGGGGCATGCACAGACCCTTTTTGTGAGATGGTTGTATAATGCAGACTCTTTGTTCTGAGGTTGTTGCTTTCTCTAGTTATCTATGGAAAGAATTAATTACAGCAGACTCCATTTCATCCCCAACCCCTCCATGTTTGTGTGCTGAAATAGGCTGAATGTTCCTATTCTTGAATATTTATCGAGTATTTAAAAAAGCCACCAAACTACAACTCTTAGTTATGTGATGCAGATCCAGAATATCTGGACTGTTCAGTAAGGAAAAATTCAAATATGCAATCACACAAGCCATGGCAGAGCAGTGCTCAGACATAACAGGCCCTCCACTCTTGGAATTCCACTGGGCAACCTATTGACTTATGCCTTGAACACGGTGCAACGGTCATACAACCGCACGTTCAACTTTTGTCCAAAATCGGCTGTTGGCGGTTGTGTCTTGCGTACTGACATGAGTAAAGTAGTTGTACAACAAAGGCGAACGTAGTGACGTGTTACGAGCGTATAACGATGAGGTTTAGCGTGTTTAGCACTTACAATTTTTCTGGGCCAACTTCTGTACACACGAGTAGTGTTGAGCGAACCCGGACTGTAACGTTCGGGTCCGTACCGAACTTTCGGGTGTCCGTGGCACGGACCCGGACCCGGACATTTCACCGGGTCTTTTTAACATTCACGATTTGTGCGATTTGGAGTAGCAATATGCGAGCATTGTGCAGTGATGCAAGCGGAAACAACATGTTGATGAAATGAGTACAGTCATGCGTTCTGTGTTGGCGGTTGTCGGCTAAAACCTGTTTTCAACTTGCACGCCAACATACTGGCAACGTGGCACAAGTTCCGTATTCAGTTATCCAACGGGTCACCTTAAGGTTCTCACCTCCCGGACAATACAGACTCGTGACGAGACGGTACCGAACACACTAACGTATAAACTTAAAAAGGAATGACTTGTCAGGTCTATAAGACCTAGACGTAGTGTATTGATTCTCAACATCAAACCACCGAAAAAATTT
>BLSH010368058.1:572393-584619 GCA_018402905.1 Glandirana rugosa | reverse complement strand
TGTGTGTATCTGGCTCTGATACTAGCCAGTGCTTCACCAGCCACTCACCTCACCGCACATCCCTGTTATAGAGGGAAGCATTCACAGTGGAGAAGTCTAAAACACACTGTATAGAAAGTGAAGTTGATTAGAGTATCATGCTGCATAGTGTACAAAATGAAGCAATCTGATTTATGTAAAGTACAGAGCAGTGTAGAGGTATAGTCTGTGCATAATGTAAAGTACAACATACAGAGTGGAGCAGTTTAGATTATACAGCATACAATACAGCATACAGAGAGAAGTGATCTAGACTGTGTAACACACAGGATACAAAGTGAAGTAGTCCAAAGTATGTAACATATTGCACAGCATACTGAGTGCAGTCATCCATAGCTATTGTATACCGTTCTCTCAAAGCTTAAAGTGTTTGTTACCCTAAAAAAAAAATGATCCTGTTCCTTTAAATCATGAATAACATCACAGTGCTTTGGCCCACTCTATCACCTGAAATGCCTGGCTGATCCTGCCTGGCTATGCCCTCCCCCTGTAAACTGACCAAGATTTATCATGGCTACTGAGCCCTGACACCATGGTCAGTTTACGTGCCTCTGTCATTCGCAGCTCTCCTGTCTCCAGTCTTTCAGAATGCCACTCGGCGCAGACACTGGGGCACACAGCATTCTTAAACAGAGAGAATAGTATGAATTGTATATAGTGGCTTAACAACCCCTTTACCTCCATCAATCCCAAATATGTACTGTCCCTCCCTGTTGATACTATAGTAATACAGCTAAACCTAAATTTCCCCACCTTTGCCCCCCACAATATGGTGGCTGAGGTCATGCAAAGTTTGGGAGATCTTTCCTCATTTCATGTCACAGTGGCAGGGTGTTGTCACGGGCACCTGAAGTGAAGCTCTAAGAAATATTAAAGAAAAAAGTTATACTACATTTTCTGAAATAAATACACCAATACTCTTCCAGTAGAAGCAAAAACTAGTACACCTTTTAAGTTGAATGAGAAAGGGTTGGAGTCTCTGTCAGATTTTGGCCCATGTCTTCCAGTACTAGTGACACCTTAAAAAAAAAAAAAAAACTCTTCCTGGTCTCATAGCAATAGAAAGTGATGGCAAATTGGAAAACCTTCACACCTTCACCCTCTATAAGGCTTCAAATCCTTTGTAAATTTGCCCAAACAAAAAAAAGTTTTGACTGGGCATACATACATACATAATAACTTACGTGAAAACATTGGATCGATAGTAATCTACAGCCAAATCCCCACTCTATGTCATTAGTCTAGACCAGTCTCCAAACTGTGGCCCGGGGGCCCGATGCGGCCCTTTGCTTGCTTGTATCCAGCCCTTGTGCCACTATTTCATCCACTGATACCAACAGTGGGGCATAATGTACCCCACTGACACCAATGAAGAGGCACAATTTCTCCCAATGGCACTAGCAATGTGGCCCACTGACATCAATGATGGGGCACTATTCCTCCCACTGACATCAATGATGGGGCACTATTCCTCCCACTGATATCAACGATGGGGGCACTATTTCTTCCACTGACATCAGTGATGGGGCGCTATTCCTCCCACTGACACCAATGATGGGGAACAATTCCTCCCACTGACACCAAAGATAAGGCACAATTACTCCCATTGAAACAAACAATGGAGCATTATTTTTCCCCCACTAAAGTTGGGACCTTTTCTACTTCCAATGACCACAGTCTGGCCCCCCTACAGTCTATACAGTCTAAAGGACAGCAAATTGGCCCTTTGTGCAGAAAGTTTGGAGACTACTGGTCAAGACTATGAAGATGAACTGTCATATATCAATCTTGGAATTCAATTGGAATTGCACAATATGAAATAACAATGATGCCTAATTTCTTTATTAATCATTGCTATTGTTTTGCTTCTAGAGATGATGTAAAGCAGGAATGTAAAACTCATTTCTAACGATAGGCAGTAACACCTTCATCCTTGGGCTGCACTTTAACAGATATAAATGGTAGAAAAAAAAACATGAGATTCCACTGGGTGATTTTTATCATTATTTTTATCATTATCATTATTAAAAATCATTTAATTTGTGTCATTTTAAAAAAAATCACTGAATGGAAAAGAATCTAACCTTCAAAATGTGCGCGTGGTATCAGAAATAAACTCAAAAAGGTTTATGGAGTGCTCCACTCCTGCTTGTGTTATTTAATGGTGTATATTTATTAGTACTCATAATTGCATAATTGTTACACAAAATTCTCATTTTTATACAGACAATTGCATACACTATCCAAAAACAATGTATAAAACCAACATGAAAACAATCGTCTACATCCGTTTCTCTATTCTGATCACCAAAAATGGTGTATCACAGCAACAGATAAATGTCCTATAATGTAGCTGTAAGCTTGACAAAAGTTGAAGAATTACTGTATAAATTTCAGCACACATGGTAACAAATGTCAGTGAATCTTCTATTTTTTTTATTGATATCAAAGAGCAAAGGAAAGGGTAAAGCAGTACAAAACGAATAAGATTAACAGAAGAATCCAATAATGGGATACCATTTTTAGACATGACGATAATGCATAGTTCATTCAAACAAACAGCAGCCCATTTTGCTGGGAAGTACTTAGTATGTCATCTGTCTTTTCTTAAATGCCTTCTTTTGTATGTATATAAGATGTAAGATGTGCTGTCAGTCAAAGCAGTGAAGGAATTGGCCCTGATATAAAATTTTTAGGGTAAATGTGTTAGTTTGTGACATCCCTTACATTAAAAAAACTCTTCATTTTAATATTATATTTTGTTTTCTATCAAACCATAATTCCGTAAATTTTAAATAAAAACCAGGGGCAAAGGCTCAACTGGTAGAAGCAGCTGTAAACAATAGACAAGACAAGGGCACCAGGGAACGGGACAAATCTGCTTGTTTCATTGTCGAAGGGCTTTGTCCAGGTTGAGGTTTGAATTGGATAGTGAACGCAGCAAAAGCGAAGTGCAAGAGAAAGCTCCTGCACAACCCTAACACTTTAATGCAGGCCCACCAACTCATGGCCCTGATCCCTGCAATTGATACCTTTTTGAGTTGATGCACATGTGCTCCCGACACGTTTCGTCTTAAGAGACTTCAGCTGTTGAAGTCTCTTAAGACGAAACGCATCGGATGGTGGACAGCCTGTTCCACGTCATTGCCTGGTTATCTATATGGAATTCCCTGTTTATCGCTTGTGTGATCTTCTCAATTGTAAGTGCATTACTTTTTAAATAAATCAATTGGCCATTCAGTATTACACTATGTGGAGGTTTTATTTTTTATGAGGATTTTATCTGCTCCATGATGTCCTACTCATGACCACCTGGTGACTGACCTCCATTTCTAAAGCGGACCTGGATGGAGGTATGGGTTGGAGCCCCTAGTCTATGCTGCTTAGGAGCTGCACTCCTGCCGGTAAGAATATTCATTATCTCACTTGAGGTGCCGGCATCTGATGGTGGTTAGAATAAACTCTAGAAGCCTTGTGATAAACATCCCTTCACACATTCCTTCACTTTATTTATATTCTGATATGAACTTCACTAATGGTTTATGGACTGTCACATTTGGACTATGCTATGATTAATGATTTTTCATTTGCACTTTGGATATGTATATGCAAGTTTAAATACTTTCCTTTGTATGTTTTGCGCTGCACTATTTACATAATGATAAACTGTTTACACAATTTGGTTGAATTGTAGTGTTGGCTGCCTTAGTTTTGTGAAGCGCAGTATTTTTCTTTTTGTTTTTCTAAGTATTCCAAAACCTGCTGATCTACTGGGATTTTCACGCACAACCAGGGTTTGCAGAGAATGGTCCAAAAAAGAGAAAATATACAGTGAGCAGCAGTTGTGTGGACAAAAAGGCCTTGTTGATGTCAGAAGTCAGAGGAAAATGGGCAGACAGGTTCGAGAAGACAGAAAGGCAACAGTAACTCAAATAACCATTGGTTACAACCAATGTATGCAGAATACCATCTCTGAACACACAACACATCAAACCTTAAAGCAGATGGACTACAGCAGCAGAAGACCACTTCTGTCAGCTAAGAACAGGAATCTAAGGCTACAGTTTGCACAGGTTCACCAGAATTGGACAATAGAAGAATGGAAAAACATTGCCTGGTCTAACAAGTCTTAATTTCAGCTGCAACATTCAGATGGTAGGGTCAGAATTTGGCATAAACAACATGAAAGCATGGATCCATCCTGCCTTGCATCAATGGTTCTGGCTGGCAGTGGTGGTGTAATGGTGTGGGGATATTTTCTTGGCACATTTTGGGCCCCTTAGTACCAATCGAGCATTGTTTAAATACCACGGCCTACCTGAATATTGTTTCTGACCATGTCCATCCCATTATGACTACAGTGTACCCATCTTCTGATACTTTCAGCAAGATAATGCACCATGTCACAAAGCTCAAATCATCTCAAACTGATTTCTTGAACATGACAATGAGTTCATTGTACTCCAATGGCCTCCACAGTCTCCAGATCTCAATCTAACAGAGCATCTTTGGAATGTGGTGGAATGGGAGATTTGCATCATGGATGTGCAGCCAACAAATCTGCAGCAACTGCGTGATGCTATCATGTCAATATGGACCAAAATCTCTGAGGAATGTTTCTAACACCTTGTTGATTCTATGCCACAAAGAATTAAGGCATAAAAGAGGGTCCAACCTGGTAGCAAGGTGTACCTAATAAAGTGGCCGATGTATGTATATATACATACACAAGACCCTGCTTATCAACAAAGTTTCCTTCAATCACTCTTTGAACTCTCTTATCTTATATTGTGTAGGGGCACTGATCCAGATAGTCATGTGCTGTTATTACCTTTTACTGCCAGCTTTGGCTCTGACCAGTCCAAGCTGTCCTAAGCTCTCTTGAAAGTCTCTGTGTTTCCCTAAGTTCATTGTGCTAATGACTTCTACCAGCTACTGTTAAGCTATCATAGTAGTCTGACCCAGAGTGGTTAACATTGTGTGTTATGAATATGTATCAATCCAACCAATCACTGCTGCCATTATACCAGGGGGTTGGGTTAGAAATTTGATAAATATGTGGGATCCAAGACCTGTTACAGAGTTCCTACAGAGGTCTTGAGAATCATCCTTTGGGGAGGACTACTGTTTCTTGGCTGCATTTTGAGGGAAGCGCTCCAGGTGTCCACCCTGGAGAAATGGAGCTGGCCTGAATGGGAAATAGAAGCTTTCCACAAGAAACTACACTACTGATCTATTGATAATCTGTAGTCAAACATACAAAAGAACATTGACATCTGGAAACCTACTACTTCACCTAGAGTGCTCTTAGGGTTGGGTTTGCTGATGTGTGCTTTTGAGGTTCAAACATGCTGCTACTCCTCTTGTGCTTCCACCATCCAGAGAACTGTCCTTGGAACATGTTGCAACATTCGGAGGTAACTTTCATCCTCCTTGTCATAAGTTGAGTGATTCTGCAATAAACTTGCTCACATTTTAAAGTGTCAGATTCCTATAATCTATCTACAGTACATGCCAAGGATCCACTCTGCAGCTTGAGAGTTACACAAGTAAGTGGTCAGAATATATTCTGCATGTGATATAATATGAGTTAATAGTGTTACATAGGCAAAGAAAAGGAATCTCCAAAATGATTATCAATTAGAAATCAAGGTCATTGTAAGAATAGCCAGAGATAGCAAAACATCTCTCTGACAATTGCAGGCCTGCCTGTCATCAATCACAATGTTGGGATGCCTCAAAATGTTGAAATACTTTGACCAATCTGAAATCAAGGGCAGTTTACGGGTAGCCAGGAATGATCAAATACTTGCCTACCTGGTTACAATGGCATAGATGTGGTCATTTTATCTTGTTAGAAACTATTCTTGTGCTGCTAACCACCCAAGGAACTTATATTGATCCCTGGAAGGTGGACACAAGTGATGCTCAAAATCTTGAGTTTTGCTCTTATCCGACTGTTTATGGTGTCACCATGCAGAAGAAGTTTATTTCTTATTGGCTGTTATGAGTCATTGCGTGCCATTGCTCTCTATTTTGTAACTGGATAAGCCGGTAAGAGCGAGAAAAACATTTTGAAGAACAATTTATTTTGCTTTTCGTGCCTAGTAAACAGAAAGAGAGAACCATGCGAGAAGGTATGAAACCAGGCAGTTATGAGACCGAGAGACATTTGCAAGCTGAGAATTCAATCTAAACTTACTTTCTGAACAGAGCTATAACAATGAATGTTCAGTAAATGCTCAGTGATAGGGTCTGCTTTGTAATCTTCTCTATATGACTTTCCATCTACATTCTGAAAGAAAATGCCACATATTTATCAAACAAACATAGAAAGTTTGCAATGTTTTCAGTTGTGTAACAAAATCATGGTTTTGTTCTCATTCGTTTTTCTTTCTCTTGCACTCCGGACTTCTCTACAAAACATACTACAGTATAATACCAATAAAAATAATCATTGCCTTCAATAACTCACTGTAAAAAATGAGCAAGAAGACTCTTCTAGACTAAGATTTACCTATGGAATATTTTGCATATAATTAGCAAGCCTAACACTTTAGCAGCTGCGTTTGCAGCTGTACGGAAATAAAAAAAACCAAATATGATATAAAGAGTCGCACTCGAAGGATACCGTTGAACTAAAAAAACACATTATTTGCATTATTTGTACATTTTATAATTCTTCAAATACCCTAATCTCACCCAAATGGCTTCCTACTTCCCCTATACATACACAGACCAATCCACAGAATGTTCAAAGTTCTATGACCCGTGATTTTCATGATGGTTTTTTAGTGTTAAATAGTTTCTACAGTGTATTTATTAAATGATAGGGAAATATTGCCTATCAGCTCAAAATGTATTTAATGACGGTTCATGGCAGCTATATTCATTGATACCTAACGGTTTTTGTGTTAGTTTATTAAAGCATAACTCAAGGCAAAACTTTTTTTTAGTGATGAGGAGTTAGAACACCTGTCAGGTTTTCATTGCTGTCTGTACCCCCATTAGGGGCATTCAAATGTCCTGGTGTCTATTATCACCAAAAGTTAGGAAAATCACAAATTTTGAGTGCTCAACAGAATAGAAATAGAGGGGATATCTTCCAATGGACACACTAGTACTGGTGGTCACTACCAGGGCTTTTCCTCACTTTGGAAAGATTTCCTCTCATTTCCCGTTTTAGCAATGGGAAAAGAAGTGACCTCCCTAATGGGACACAGAAGGCAAAAAAAAAAACACCTAAAAAAAGTTTTGCCTTCATTTCTATATAAGTCCCTTTTGTGATCTCCATATACAGTTCGGGAATATCACATTCAAATTGACTATATCAATACAACAGACAAATTGTGGAGGTCTTTTGAGGTGTCAATATGTTGTACACCCATACAAGAGACATACTGTATATTCTTATAAAACATCACTTTTATTTACAATTCATGTAAAACTTTTTGTCATTTGAATATTATACAATTTCATGTATCACATTATATATTGTGCCGTCCTCATAAATATATCAGTAGTTCAATGGTAGAATAGTGGCACAAATCGTATATGGGCCAATCCACAGAATTTCCAAAATTTGGAGTCATAAGACCCACAATTTTCATGATGGCTTTCTAGTACTCAATAGTATCTACAAAGCTAGTAATTTCTAGTACTCAATAGCTCAAAATGTATTTCTATATTTATTTATACCTAAGGTTTTAGTGTTAGTAGTGATGGGGAGGGACAGAGGTTAGTATCTATGCTGTCCTGTGGATTATTGATGAGCAAGGACTATGCCTATTTAAAAATGATTTATGGTTAAATTGATCAGATGAGGTTTTTACAGCTCTTGACTGTATAGTTTCAGTATGCAATGACAATCTTGCACTGACTTGAATGATGAAAGTAGATACCCTTCTTTAATGTAGATTACAACAGTGCATATTATGTTATAGAACATATGTAATAACATTTTTAACCATGTTCAGGTGCGCTGTAAAGAATCTTTTGTTAACTCCAGAGATCCAGCCTCAAACACCCTGATCCCCGACATACACATCTTTAGTTTTGTGGTGGTGCTACACATTAATGGCCCTAGGTGAAATTAAAATGTTAAAGGTGAACTCCAGGCACACATGTAAATTCAAACATGGGAGATACTGTATCCGACAAATGATTTTTATTATTTTCTACCCAAACCTAAGATTTGCACAGTCCTGGAAGACTGTAGAGCCAGGTTGGTTACCTGATTTTTTTTATAATTAAGCAGTACTGGTTGGTTCCCTACCTGTCTCCAGCTTGCGATTGGTCAGTAAAGGAGCAGCAGCAGAGAAATATGCTCTTCCTCTGCCCACTCTGCTTTCTGTCAGCATGTTCTCTTTTATCATATATGCTTGCAGCATACCTGCACCTACTACCGGTCCTCCTTTTTCTGGTTTAGGTTCCCTTTTACAGGACATTACACAAGAATTTTGTTTTGTCACTTGCAGGTACAACAACAAAAGCATTTGAAAATATAGTCAATAGTTTTAATAAACACAGAACTGCATTCATTGGTGTTTTGTTATGTCTAGAGTTGCGCATGCTCTGAATTGTTTCCTCACACATTTTATTCATAGGTGCCTTATAGACAGTACTCTAGAGTTAGTCCAATAAAATAATAGGCTTTTACGCTGAACTCCAACCAGACAGCTAAATACACAGATGAAATGCATATATATGGGCTGTTTTACATTCTACAGGATTTGTATTTATAACCATCCAGTCCTGAGATTTACACAGTTCTGCCACGCTGCACAGCCCTGTTTGGCAGGGCAGTAGACCTGATTTTTCTCTGTTGCAGTTAGTAACACTTTCATGCCTTGTCCCTCCCCCAGCCCGTGATTGGTCAGTAAATGTAGAAGCACAAACTCTACTCTGCCACTCATTTTCTCATTCTTTCAGCATGTTTATTGCAATGCACCAGAACTGGTTAGCTCTATATGCTGCTTATTCCTCCCCTAGTCTGAGGTCTGCTGTACAGAGACTGATACCAAGTCAGATTCATGTCCTTACACTGCTGGCAAGTAAAGAAATACATTTAACCACTTACCAACCGGAAGGTTTTCCAGCTTTAGGACCAGAGCACTTTTTGCGATTCGCTTTAACTGACAATTGCGCGGTCGTGCGACCTTACACCCAAACAAAATTTGCGTCCTTTTTTCCCACAAATAGAGCTTTCTTTTGGTGGTATTCGGTCACCTCTGCGTTATTTCTGATCGCCGCTATAAACAAAAGAAGAGCGACCATTTTGCAAAAAAAAACAAATTTCTTACTTTTTGCTAAAATTCAAATCCAAAAAAATATATAAAAAACATTTTTTTTCACCGGTTTTGGCCGATTTATATTCTTCCTCATATTTGTGATAAAAAAATCGCAATCTGCGTTTATTGATTGGATTGCGCAAAAGTGGCCGCGTTTACGGATGATGAGAATTCATTTCTGGGGGGTTTTTTTATTTTTTATTTTTTACTAGTAATGGCGGCGATCTGCGATTTTTTAGCGGTACTGCTGTTCTTACTGTGGGGGGCTGGCCTAACATGGGCATGAGAGATCTAACTGATCCCAGTGACAGGGATCAGTAGATCTCCCATGCCTGCACTAACAGAGCGGGGAACTGCCGTGTTTACATCGGCGGTTCCCCGTTCTTTCCCTGTGGCCGCTCATCGCGGCTCGCCGGCGGACATCGGGTGCGCCCGAGCCGTGGGCACACTCCTCAGGAGTGCGGCGGGAGCGCGAGCACGCCCCCTTGCTGCTGTTCGCAGGTCACCGTCTTTTTACGGCGATTCGCACTCAGCATCCCGACTGCCGCCGTGAAAACACGGCACGCAGTCGGGAACTGGTTAATGATGTAATAATGACTCTACTTCTTGTAAATCTGCCTGGAATTCAGACTCAATGGAGCATTTTCACAGATATCAGTGTGGGCTAATGTTGACATACTAAATTAGTCTAATAAGGGACCATTCTGTAACCTCACTCCCCGTACAAAAAGAATATGCATTATATATGTGGCATCTCTTAGGTTACCACCTTTGCGTTTGCCCAACTAGTGACAAGTGACAACAGAAGAGGTGACTGGGCAAGGGGTAAAATCACAAGGCAGAGACAGTTAGTACAGAGTGTGTGGTACATGGCAGAGATCATTAATTGAGAAAGCAGGAAAAAGGTCAAAAAAGGTGGCAGACAGCAACCAGGAACCAGACCTCATCTTAACCAGCAGCAGAAGGAGATCAGGTTCAGATACCAAAGGACTAGACAAGTCATAAGCAGAGGGACATCGGCAGAGGATACCAGAAGACAAGTTGTAACCAAAGTAGCAGATCGGGATATTTGAGGAACAATTTCCCAAGGTGCTGACAAGAGGAAAAAGCTGTTTTCACTTTGTCAGGTTTGGGAGCCAGATTTCAGTATATTACCTGAATAATATCAGAGGATGGCTGTAGCATGCTCATGTACTATTACTGTATTTCAGTGGATGGCATGGACAACCACTTAGAAACAGCACACCCACCTTAAACAAGAAAAAGGTAAGAGAAGGAGAAAGTAAGTTGGCAATGGCCTTTGAAAAGTTAGAAACTGCCAATGACTGCCTGTGGACACAGCTTTGTTTTGGGTGCAAGGTGCTGGGGCTTTCATCTACTATCCAAAACAAGTATGATTTACAAGAGGTTAACTTAGTTTTATAGGTTAAGGTTAGTAGTTAGATTTGATATAGGGTCACAAGTTAAGGCTTAAATGTCTGTGTCTCATTGGGAAATTTCTCTTTTTTTTCTGACCCAGAAACACAACAGTAGGGGAATCTCTAAACAAGGAGAAATGACCTCTTGGACAGTTGTCTCTGAAAAATTAGAAGATTTCCCCTCACCTCCTGTTGCAGTAACAAATATGTACATTTGGTTTTCCCTTTACTTTCTGACCAGGTGACCAGGACAAATAAAGGATGCACCTCTCCACTGGGGGCACAGGCAACATTAAAAACCTGACAAACGTTCTAACCCTTTCCCATTATCTAAGACTTAAAAAAAATTGGGCTTTCATATGCTTTAAGCTAAGGGCTACAATTTAAGGTTAGAATTACGAGTCAATGCTTAAAATTCACGTATAGTGGTTGTAAAGCCACTATGTTATGGTCATACTATACCCTTTGTTAGATAACAACATGTGACCCACTGTACGTGCAATTTCTACATTATTTCACAGGCGAGCAGTCACGTAAGTGCCGGGAGGTGCTCTGAAATAAGGTAGAAATAGCCATATTTTTTATAAAGCATACACATGTTATTATCTAACAGAAGGTATGGTATGAACATAATATACTTTTATAGCAGCAGAAAGGGAAAGGATTGGGAAGCAGAGTGGCACTAGTACTAGCTGACAGGCAGGGGAAGGGAGGACAGAGGAGAGCTGTGGATAATGGAGGCATGTAAACTGACCACAGTGTCAGGGCTCAGCAGCCATAATATACCGTAGTCAGTTTACAGAGGGGTGGGCAGAACCAGGCAAGATCAACCAGGTATTTTAGATGATACAGGGGCCAAAATACACAGCACAAGCACGGTGCTTGTGTTATTAATGGTTACAAACACTTTAAGTGTTACGCTAAACCATATCATATGATAAATAATGCTCATTGAGATAACGTGCAAGTGTATCAAACAAGTGCTAATAAATGCGGCTAAAAAGCCTTATGTGCAAAAAAGGTAAGTGAACCAGTGCATATGCACAAAACATACAATAAAAGAAAAAAAGAGATAAAATTTTTTTCATGTAAACTCAGTATAGAACACTATAAACAATAGAGGTCCATATAAAAGGTCTTGTTTCCAATCAATTGTGCAAAAAAACAACGTGCAAGAAAATCTGTGTAATAGGAATACATTAATAATGAAAGTGGAATTGTCCCTTTGTTCTGGAAAATATACCTGGAGATAACAAATATCACAAGATATGACTCAAATGTACTTTTTTTAAAATAGAGAAAAAAAGAAAATAACATACAAAACACGTATACGTGACCAAGTGAATGGAAAAAACGTGTATTCCGAAAAATCGGCGTAAATAATCGTGAACAAACTATGTGAACGTGCAATAGAGTTACTCGTAATAAATAGTATACTATACCAAATCGCATTGTGAATTTCACAAACATTGGTAATTA
>BLSH010368058.1:557321-572059 GCA_018402905.1 Glandirana rugosa | reverse complement strand
AAGTGCTTTGACTTGGAGCGTGCCAGATTGCCCCCTTGGTGTGGAGATACACCCCCCCCCTCAGCTGGAGTGTGTGACGCGAAGCGAACATCAGAGGAAAGTGTGACGCGATTGACAGTCCGGACATCCTTGAGGCTTCACGAGCATATTCCCAAAGGCGTATTTACTTCATCTTTCTGGTAAGCCTCCATTCTGAAAGGTTTGGAGTTTTTCATCTACTCAAATCTGCATTGTTGGCTCGCTGCAGACTATATACTTTGCATACCATCATCATTCAATAACTGCAACATAGTTTAGCTGCTGTGGACCTTTCTGATAACTCCATTTGGACAATTCCACTTTCATTATTAATGTATTCCTATTACACAGATTTTCTTGCACGTTGTTTTTTTGCACAATTGATTGGAAACAAGACCTTTTAAATGGACCTCTATTGTTTATAGTGTTCTATACTGAGTTTACATGAAAAAAATTTTATCTCTTTTTTTCTTTTATTGTATGTTTTGTGCATATGCACTGGTTCACTTACCTTTTTTGCACATAAGGCTTTTTAGCCGCATTTATTAGCACTTTGTTTGATACACTTGCACTTTATCTCAATGAGCATTATTTATCATATGATATGGTTTAGCGCCACTCACAGATAAACACACTATTTACGATTATTTTGGTCGTTATAAGTGGCAGCTTGCCGCAATAATAACACTTGATTCTTCCTAGCGCGGTGACCTATCCTCCCTTTAATTACTTTAAGTGTTACAGTGAGGTTAGAAACAGTCTGGTCTTCAAGTAGAAGTTGAGGGTTAATTTAGGTTTCAAGCCTTCGGTGAAGGTTACGTGTTAGGGTCCACCTAAGGATCAGATTAAGTTCAGAGTGTCACATAAGTACTTTAATGTAAAACATAAAAGCTCTTGAAGAAAAAAAAAGCATACAGTCTAGGTATAACGACCTTGTGTTCAGTTGGTTAAAAAGTTTCAAAATGCCTAAGAGTTTCATGAGAAACCTAACCATTTAAATGCTTCACTGCTCTTTTGGTTTGTGAGTTCAAACATGCATGTTCTTTTGAAGTTGTCATAAAAAAAAGATTTTTGTATCACTAGCAGCCACAGCATTTGATGAACACATTGGATGCAATGATTCACGTAGTAATTGCCCAACATCACATGACAATTAAAACCGGATATTTTAATAATCTGGAAAAGGAAACATATTATGATGAATGATAATGACAAGTTCTATAATACAGTTTAAGAGTTTACCATTTCTTTTAGGTGAGCACCTGGCTTAACATGAACAAATAAGCAGCAGAGTCTGAGGAACAAATTAGCGAATTTCCATGTTTTCAAAAGAACACTGATGAAATAAGAACAAAATAATACAATTATTTTTCACTGTAAAAAATAATGCATTCCACAAAATTGTCAGGTCAGTGTGACAGACCCTGAAAATAAGTATTCTGGTTTGATGAGTTGTTGTAAAATGTAATTAATAATATGTTACTGTGTATGGATATGGACTTATTTTTCTCTCCAACCTTAAAGTAGAATTTTGGCCTCCCATTAAATAAAAATATGCGATCAAGCAAATAATTAAGTGCATATGCAGCTACAATTTTTTCTTAGACCCCTGCAAAGTTCCACAAATACCTGTTGAGTCTGCCAGTAAAGTTCACCCCAAGCAGCTTCAAGGGGTAGCAGCAACGATGCTGTACTGGTCTTAAAGTGAACTTAACTTTATCTGAGCACCACAAACTGAAAATGCTATTTAATTAATTTTTAATATTTAAAGTAAACTACTCATCTATCCCTGTCTCCATGCTTTATTTTGTTGAGAAATCACTTAAAAAAACACCCCTTAGCATTTCTAGTCACAGCCATCTTGAGTAAGGACAGATGATTCATGTAGTATTTACTTCCTGGAATGCATCTGCCCTTAACCCAGGCATACAGACAGACTGGTTTGCTTAGCTGAGAAAGACCCTCCTCCAAACGAAAGAAAAAAGTGCCCATGAAAACTCATTGGGTGTACGACATCATTGTGCCAGAAACCAGGAAGCAACTGAACAAAAATTGTTAAAACTAGTAAATATACTACACCTTCCTATATTTTAAATAATGCTAGCAACATAAGGATTCAAAATAGGTAATGTTGTTTGAGAGAGTTTAGTTCTGCTTTAAATTACCACTCTCATAAAGGATGTGCCTTTAATCGTTTTACTGCCACTGCTGCAAAAACCTGTTTCAAATACTGAGGTTAAAAAGAGAAGTTTTATTTTTATACATTTGCAAATATATGCAGAATGCACATTTCCACATTAAGGCACCCCTGAAACATGGGGCCCCTAACTCAAACCATCTGAGTTTCCCAACTAATGGAACATTTATAGCAAAGCACAAAGATCAACACACCAGAAGCCCAGCCTGGGTGGCAAACATGGCTCCCTCAGGGCTGGTTCACACCTGAACATGTGCATTCAATTGCACTACTTTTTCAGAATGAATTGCACCAAACTGCATGGTACTGTGGTACCATGGGATTTGGTGCCTGCAAACGGAGCATGTTTGCGAGAGACATATGGGATGCCATTAACAATTCATTGGCACCCATATAATCTCACAAGGGCAGCTTGTTTACTCATTTAGTGCCTTTCCTGCCCCATATTTTGGTGTGACCCAACCTTCAACAGACACAGTGGAGGAATTAGTGTAGTCAATCAGTTACAGGAAGTGTGTTATTTGCAGGATTTTCAGGTAAAAATATAAGAAAAAAAGAATATAGAACCGCAATCCAACGCAGTCACTCAATCTAAGGACTGGTAATCTGTAGCATGTTGTGTTTTTGTGTTTAGACACACATTAACAGTGCTATTCTTTGCAACTTGATAGCAGCTCATCCTCTGGCTTCAATACTTGCTGAGCCACTGACTTGGAACAAGCATGATTTTCAGAAAGGTCAGAGTAAAGACAACTAACCCTCATAAGAAGCAGTCAACAATGAGAGCCTCTAGGTTTCCATCAGGTTTAACCACACATGCTCCACCCTTATGTTCTCTGTACAACATTATCTCAGAGAGTTGTACCTGAATATTTGCTGAAAGCCACACCAGTAAACCATATATGTAATTCCACCTTCAAGCCATTTTGTGTTTTTTTCTATATGCTTCCCTTTTAAAAAAAAATAGTTAAACATTTTCAGAAGTGTTACTTTTTCACTTACAGTGTGATATAATATGAAAGGAGGAAATCTGGTAGGGAGGAAAAGAGAAAAAAGTGTCGGAGGAGGAGTATAGGAGTGGGAATGGAGGACGTGACAGACATCACTATCCTTGTTAAGAATCACATATCACATAAACACTATGTGGTAAAGCATGGTTGTTAAGATGCCAAGATGCCTTGGAAAACCGGCAAAGATCTGTATTTGGCCCAGCTCAACCAGGTGTGGTGGAACACGTCCATATTATCAGCATCTCCTGCTATCAGGCTTTCTTTATGCATTAGATCATTCATTACGGCCCAGGTGGATAGTGGTGGCCTTTTTTCAGTGTCTGGATTTTGTGATACGGGACGCTGCCAGACAGTATCTTAAGATATCTTTTTTTTTGGACCGCAGAGAGCCTGGAGGCACCAAGAGTAATTCTACATCTGGTGTACCCTCTAGATTTGTTGATTGCATTTTATTGTGTACCTGGAAGATGGAATGCCAGATATGCTTGATTTTTGTGCAGTTCCACTAGATGTGGAGATAGCTTCCTCGATCTTGTTGGCATCTCCAGCAGATATTGAAAGAAAATGGGGACATCTTTTGCAAGATGGTTGGGCATCTGTACAAGATACAGTTTTATCATTTTCAATAATGGTTTGATAGGGATATGACGTGTGTTAGAGTGTATGCCTTAGGCTAGTCCTCCTCTGATACTGCCTTCCCAAATCCCAGGGACTGTGTTCTGGGTCTAGCCATGGGATAAATGTGAATTGGAGAAAGGAGAGATCTCTTTCTAATATTACTCCCATCCTGTCTGACTCAGAATGAAGCCAGTCTAAAGCCAGCCATAGAAGGATGAAATTTCGGCTGATTCAGCAGGGACCGGCCAAGATTCGATCCATCTATGGGAAGGCTGATTATACCCAAGTCGATCAATCGATCGACTTGGGTACAACTAGCACGTCGTTCTTTCTTAGCTTGCGATTATTGGCGCTCTCCACGCCCCCGCTGAAAGAACACAATAGCGCCATAGGAGGGATTCCTTTATCAGCACTGACTGTGTTGATGGGGGAATCAAGCGATTTTATTTCTTTTTCTTTGCAGCAAATCTATGGCCTGCCTAAGATCCTAGCTAAAAGTAACATTTTGTTGTATGGGTTTTAGGTTTGATTTTAATCTTGGGGAGCTGCTGTCCTTAATTAACTCTCTTTTTCTCTTTTAATAGTTTTAGGTACATAGGTCAGGGTCCATGTGATCCTTTTACCCTGAGGGCAGGGGGCTGGTAAATTATTCAGTAATCCCACTCCCATATTATTCACAGTACAACCAGAAGCTCAGTGAATGCATGGATGGTGTTTTCTGAAAAGGTTAATATTTGTCTCAAATTGAACCTATCTGTAACCGCATGAATACATTCCCGGTAGATCATATCAGTATCCCCCCTCCCACTAAAGCTCAAGTCAAGTGACCATGCCTAGGCATGAGAGGAGTATGCTGATTGAATTTATCAAACTGCTGCAAGGCGATTGAAGCATTCCTCCTCAGATATCAGACAGTAGTTGTAATATTGTAACTGTGTGACAATGTGACACAGCCTGTAGGTCACATTGCCACCACTGCAAGGGCATTTTAAAAATCCTGCATATTGAATCTGTGGCGTGGTTTTCCAGCAAAATACACCTTCCATAGGAATGAATGCTAACACATGTAATGGTCATATAAAACACATTTTATATACACTGCACTGCAACTGCACTGTATGAAGAACACAGAGATGAGACTATATTGGTTTGCACACAGTCCAAAACATAAAGACTACCATAAATGGTTCCTTATGAAGGCCTAGTAGTCATAGGAGGTTAAACATTATTTGAAAATGATTATATTGTATGCATATGACTGCAACTCAAATGGCTACAGTATATTTGCCCATTAATCTTGAACAGCAGATGATTTTCCACGACTGGTACTGGTAATTGCTAAAAATTACTTTTTCAGTATGAAACAAACTACCAATTAATTCACAGCTGCAGACAAAGTAACTAAACAGATGTGTTCATACAAAAAGGAGAAAGAAAAAATGTTTTGTGGTGTTGAACTCAGCTGCAGAAAAGCAGATTCCCCGACTGTTCCATGGACAGCTGTATGGTCACGAGCTGTCTGTGTTATGATCCCTAAATACTGTATGCGTTTTTTTTTCATATCAGAAAATAGAATATAAAAGTTTTCTGCACCTTAGAGATTAGCAAAAATAAAACTGTACATTCTCACATCTTCTTTGGGAGTCACCTGTAATGCGGAGCTAACCTGCCGATCTTCTTCTGCTCTCAATAGACCATCAAACTAAATGTCTAGAATTGTAGCTGATTCTTGCTGAATCGGGCCCTGATGGCAGTACCCAACTCAACAAATTTAGACTGAAAAATCAAAGAAGCTATGTGGAAAAGAATACAATAGCCATCAGGGGAGATGTCTACGACTAAGCTCTAGCTGGCTGAAATGCCTTAGTGGAGTCAATCTTCAGGTGGGGAGTTTTATTGTGGTTGTGCAGCGGTTCTTCATTTGCTACATGAGTGAGGTGCCAGTGTATGTAATAGACAGAAGCAGAAAGAATTGTTAGTCATCCAACAACATGGACGAGTACCCATGCATCTCACATGCAGGAAAAAGAAATAGTGGAATGTAACTACATGGAAGAGGTGTCCATACATTTAACAGGCAGATACAAACCGAGGTGTCAGTAATGTAACTATCCAGATAAAGTACTCCCTTCATCCAGCCAAAGAAAGAATACAGTCATGTAACCACTCAGATTGGTTGTCCATGCATCTGACCAGCAATAACAGACATAATTGTCAGGGATGTAATTACATGGATGTGGTGCCCATGGACCTTACTGGCAGACACCAAATGGAATTGTCTGTCATATAACTAAATTAATGTGGTGCCCATGCATCTAACAGACAAACACAAAAGGTATTGTCTGTCAAGTAATTTCAGTTTCAATCTTTTTATTCAGTTTTCAGAATTACAATACAGTGAAACGTTATAATGTAATACAAAAGAGTGCAAAATGGTTCTGTCAACATAAACAGTAAAGGATAAGTTATCAATGATGGCATTTTTTAAGGGTAAAAAGTTAAGACAGAAATCCATGGAAGTCCATCAATGGGTACCATGAAGTGCGCCAAAGTGGTCAACTATGAGGAGTATTGTATTGCAAAACATGTTCAGTTATAGTCCAAGAAGAGGCCAGGCAATCAATGGGCCTTACATCAGTCCAACATTGTACATTCGGCAGAGGGGTCAAGCAGGACTACAGCCACCCAACCACCAAGGCAAGCTATAGACAAAATAATGGAATTGTAGCAAACAGTGTGACCACTGTGTCATCTAACACTAGACTTATTTATCCTATCTTGAAAATATTATATACTTAGAGAAATCAAATGCATCAGCAACATGTCCTTTAAGATATATCGTCATATACAAAACCTAGACGGACACCCTAAAGTCGAGACAAAGAGTCAGAGTCTGTCAAGTAATTTCATAGAAAACATGTCCATTCATCTAAAAGGCAGACAAAAATTGGAAAAAAAATAAGTACCTGTAGGTAGAGTGATAGGTATGACATGGTATCTGATCCTAGACACTCTCTTTGCGTTGCCCTCACATGTGCTGAGATGATGAGGGAGCACAGTTAGTAAAATTGAGACTTTTCAGTATGTTTACCCTTCTTCTTTTTTAAATTATCAGGGCAGGAAGGTGACACTACTGCATTCCTTAAATGAATAAAGTGGTGTCACCATACTAAGTGTGCTGTCTTCAAAGAAGTATAAATCCCAAAATGTCTGTACACACTCACAAACCCTTTGGTTTGTAAGGTGGTTCACATATACAATATGTATTTAGCTGTTTGCCTACAGCTGAGCAGTAATTTGTTTTAGTGTATTGCAAAATCTTATTAAGTAAAAATCCAACTTCAATTTTCATAAGTACTAGGGTTCTATGAACAAAATAATTATTTTCTTTATAAATATTGAAAGCCTGTTATTGACATGAGCTACACATGTAATTTATAGTAAGAGTTACAGTTTGTTAGGTTATAGTGAAAATTATTTACACTACAGCAGCACCACATGGCTGATTTAGTGTATTACTTCCATTACGTATACTGTACATGAACATGATAGCATTACATGAACACAGGCTGATAATTTTGAAAATAAAGTTTTGATTCTGAATTGGTTGTATAAAGTGTACTGTAATAGCTTGTAGTATTGTCATGTTTATGTGAGACATTTATTTCTGCATGTTTTTTATATTACTTTATTTTAAAGCTGCCACCCAATGGAAAAGGTTTGAATGTATTATTAATTGTATGCATTGGCTCATATCAAGCAATTAGAAATGACTTTCATTAGTTACAATATCATTAAAAACTGAAAGCTGATGTCTGAATAATTGCTAAAGGTTACACTTAAAAAAAAATTAAAACATAAACGCATAAAAACATACATTCATTATTCAGACTTATTCATAAAAAACATAAAAGCATTATTTGGCTTTTTCAGGAATATATAGAAAGAAAAAAAGATGGTTTGCAAGATGGAATAATGCATAGAAACCAATCATAAATCTCATTACTCATTTATCTCTGGTAAAGATAAATTTGGCTGCTATAAGTTACTGCACTATGTAACGTCACTTTTGCTTTTTGCGTTGCCTTTTTTGCTTCTTGTTAGTGTGGAAGAGTTAATGTAGTACATATTTTTCTCTTTTTGTTTGTTTTGGCTATTATTTTTTTGAAAAATGTTTTATTGTTTATTACAAGCTGACCTTTAGACGCAGAATGATTGATTGCTAAATTCCATTAATATGGTGGTATAGTAACACCAGATGTAAAAGGCAGCAAAGCAGAAGTACATAGCCATTATCCTACTGTAACAGGCTCTTGTCCTTTTTTTTTTGTTCAATCTGTTTTTATTGTTAAGAACAGACATTGTAACATAGCATGTTTCAATAACCTTTTGCAAATATATAAAATTGAGGTTCACAAGAAAAACAACATGACACGTCTTAAATTTTTAGAAAAAGAGATATTATGACGTCTAAATTCACCTGGTGTCCCCTGAGGGGATCAAAATGATCTAGTATAATAAGGTGACAATCAGCTTCCACCAGTTCTGGCGGAACATTTTGTTGCTTTTAACAATTACACACGTAGTAGCATTAACATTTAATAACAGACTCAGTCGGGTAGGTAAATTTAACCCTAATAGATTCCTGAAAAACAACATTTAGTCATATATTGCCATATAGTTTGTGAGGTGGCTCACCTAGCGGGCCCGTCTGGAGCGGGGAGGCCTCAAGTACCTCCATCTACCGCCTTCGACGCCCCTCCACCACCGGGCCTCCCCAAGGCATCTCTTGTTTGTCGGTGAGGATTATTATCGGTGACAACCTTAACAAGGTGGTCATCTTTTGAATCAATAAACCTCCGATTGAAAAGATATCTCTGCAGATCTGTAAACCTCAAAACAATCAAAATGAGGATAGAGAGGAATAGAAGAGAAAAAGTGAGGAGGAAGAGGGAAAACAAGTAAAGAAGAGAAAAAAATAAAAGTAAAAAATAAAAGTAGGACCAACCTTAAGTCACGTAACTGCCATTCTTTGCCCGCGCCAGGTCTGAGTTGCGACATCTGTTTAGATCTTATCTATATGGAGCGAGATGGGTCTCTACACCCTTCCAGGTTAGGTCTGGTATCTCTACTATTGAGGTCTGTTCGGTGCCTGAGGGAAGGTTCCCTTAGTTCTAGCAGTGCTATTTCTAAGCTTGAGGACACTTGATGTACCAGTCCACATTTGACATTATTACCCATAACAAAAATGATGTAATAAAAACAAAACTGGTTATTGCAGTATATTTAAAGTGTTATCACTAATTAAATAAAATACAGAAACCCTATGAAGATTAATAAAGAGATTTTGAAGTTTTGTTATTTAAAATCCGCACTACATTCTCTGCTAAATAATTGGTAATATAAATCATAGGAGAAAACGCAATTGAATATTGTAATGGTATATGTAATCTGTGTATTATTTGTGGATATTAGTTTTATTTCAAAGTGTTCTATATGTATAACTTCTTTACTTTATTGTAAAATATATAATTTATTTTCTGATAAGTGTACTGTTCTCCAATATTGCTTTACAGTATCTTTGACTAACAACATAATGTAATAACTGTAATTAGCTTGATTTCCCTCCCAGCAGATCTGTAACTGAGTACTGTACTAACTGCTTTACAGTAAAACTCTTTTCACCCTGTATTTAATACACAATTTAATATATTTTTAAGGTGGGTGTTGAAGAGGCAAAGCACTTGATGATTGAGAGAACTTTCCTGAACCTTGTGTTACAGTAAATGTCATTAGTAGCATAGCAGAGGGTTTGGGGTTTCCCATATTATAAGGCTTTCTGTATGGTTTGTATAACATAGAGAAGCACTTGAGGGCTCCAGAGAGTTTGAGACGTTACAGACATGCATCTCTCCGCCGCTCTGTCTCCTCCTACTTCGTATATAGTCAACGCCCATCTATATGCTCATACATAAAGGAAAGGAAAGGTAAGTTTTTTTTTTGCCGTAGTGGTTAATATTTTAGGTTTCTGCAAAGTGATCGCTCACTCTCAACTCTCACAGAGGAGAGGTAAGACATGCACCCTCTCTTCCTCTCTTAGCATATCTTATTTAACTTTTGAACTCATTACTTCCTCTTCTGCCTTGTCTACTAGTTGTTCTTAAAAGAAAAAAAAAAAAGCTAACAACAGAGTATTTGCAATATTTACCTTTTTATATCTTCTAAGACAGTAGCTTGCAAAATGATTAAATATATAGTACCATACCATTTGAATAATTTAAAAAATCCCTTAAGAATTATGGTACAAACATTAACAATTATGTATTAATTAAAATTAATATTACGTTCTGCTGCATTTGCAGAGTCAAATTCCTATTTTTGCTCCCTAGATAAGACATTTGGTAGGCTTTATTCTTAATTATTTTGATTACTATACAGTATAGAGCTATATTCTTCATGATATAATTCTTACTGTGGATGAGACAGAGCACTTAAATGTTGTAATCTGACAGGGTCTTGTACTTGCATTGATGAAAGATATCACATGTGCTAGACATGAAAGCCTACCAATTATCTTCAGAGATTCATAGTGAAAGTTCCTAACCACTCTAAGTTTTCACCAGGATGCTGCTGTGTATAATTTTCAGTCTTCTGTACAGAATATAATTGGCTGTTTCTGCCAATATACAGCTTCAGCTACAATGCATGATATAATGATGACCCAGTAGCTAACAGTTAGTAACCGATTGTCACCCATGAGCAAATATCTGTGCTACATTGTGAAAAGTTGGCTCTATACCAGTAGAATTTCATTGCAAAAAATGTTTATATTCATAACTTTTTTCACTGTTCTAATGGTTAATGGGGTCAAACGGATGACATTTTTTGACTGTAGTGATTAGAAGATGCAAAGATTTGTTTTATTTTTTTTTTTCTAATTAATCAAATTCTAATTTTGAATGTTGGATTCCCTTCAAATAGCGGATGTGACCAACATTTTAATGGCTTTTATACAATAGTTGACTGAATGATGGCATACATTTTTTTTTACAAGCATTGAAAATCTAATTGTGCATGTCCAGCTAAGTTTATATTCATTTTAAGCCAAAACTATGATTGCAGTTACCAATTTAGGGGAAAAACTCAATTGGATGATCTGTTAGTGGGTATCGCTCTTTGCTTTGAATAATTGCTTTTTTTTGTCTGTTGATGACTTACTAGTATGATGAGAATTGCACAAATGAAAGTTAGGTTTTTACTGAGATGCTGTATATGCAATGACTTGCTCAGTATTTCATTATTCAGCTAAAGGCACTACCACAATTAAAAAAAAAAAAAAAAAAAAAGATACTTGCCATATTTTGCTTTGCTACAATTAGAGTAAATGTAAGAAAGCTCAGAATGTAAGTGTTCATGTAACATTACCTTTGGGCCATGTTGTATAAGTAGTGCAAATATATGTTAGAAATGTTAAGTTGCTAAATTGAATAAGTAATTACATTTCCTGAGATTATTCTTCACTGAGAACTATATAGAAATATATAGTGTATAAACACAAAGAAGAGTCTATTTTGTGCATGATAAAAGGCATAAGGTATGTTCTAAAGTACCCTACATGTTAGGCTCAACTCATTAAGCTTTAACATAAGGTTTAAAAGCTTTATGTTAGCCATGTGGCAGAAATTTTCAAAGCTCATTTAACTCACCTGAAAATAACTGTCACATTTTTTTTACAAAAAGCATCCTTATCCTGGTGTGTTAACTTTGTGAATTAGGCCTATTTTATTTAGTAATAGGGAAGTGTGTAGGGAACGGAATGTCTCAGATTATGTTTTCCACTCTTCAATCTCAGTTTTAAAGACTGAAACATCCAAAAGTGATATGTTAATTATAGGGAGAGCTTGGTGGGCAGAATCAGCCATTGGCATCTTACATTGGTTGACAAAGTTCTTCACCACAAGTAAGCAGGTTGGGGAGGGGCTACAGTAGACAAATTAGTATAGGAGGAGCCACTAATGAACTTTATATCCTTAAATTTTAAAAATGATGTTCCAGTAAAGAAATGTTTGCCACCTTAAAAGATACACACTTTTTTTTAAGTTTTGCAATTCTCAAGATTAATAATCTAAAAAAAAAAAACGGAGACTAGCCAATAACTGTCTTTATTAACTTTAGGTTAGGTACTTTATTTAGGAGACCAAGTGTGATATCAAGGATAAGTAACCAATGCAGCTGTCCTTTTATGTTAGTGCTTGGTTGTGTAACTAAATATAATTGCCAACCAAATATCTATATGTGCCATCAATACCATTTGAAAGTCCTAATACACCCTAGGTTCAGTGATGGGACCAGAGGTTATCTAATTCAGCTTTTGACTCAGTAGACACATTGGTATTGATTTAGTAAATGAACAGATGCTGTTTAGCTAGCTAAGTGAATGTTCCATTTGCAATATGTAGGTTTACTTGGAAAAGTAAAGAGCTCATTCACACCATTTGTATTGAGCTGCACCATTTGTATTGAGCTGCCCAATGCAGTTCCAATGCACAGACAAGGTTATTCCCCTAGAGTAATATGAGTTCAGTTCAGTTCATACCACTGCACTGCAGTCATGTGCACTGAAAAAGTGAGACATACATTGCTTTATTCAATGGAGCATCAGTACACAGCATAACACCCACTGCAACGAATAAGAATGAATCAAATGTCACTTTATGGAATTTCATCAAAGTTGAAAAAAGTCAATGCATCATCTATGACACATTGGCACTGCTCCCTTCACAGCACACACCAGCAGCCATTATATAATGTGACTCCTGGTGTAAATGAGCCTTAAATGACAGTTACCTATGTTCATTATGTATATGCAATCATGTGCCAGGAAAATTAAAAATTAAATTTTTGCCTAGCACAAGATTGGGTTTTCAAAGACAGCTTCACTTTTTTTTATTAACAATCACTTTGTAAAGTGAATATGCTTGAAAAGTGAACAGTTTCTATTCCTTTAGCAAAGCATTGACAGCAAATTGTCAGCCTTTTGGAAAGAACAATCTATTGTTATATGTTTATGAAAATCATTACTCTCTCTATAGTTTTTAAATCCTTGAGGTATCCTTGAGGGGGCCAAGTGCATGGAGCAATTGCTCCCATTCTGATCCATTGCTGCATTTTTTTTCTGTTCATGGTAGCTGTAGCTCCACCCCAGGCTAAAGCCCAATTTATAAGTTACCAGCTAGTGTATGAATGACAGTGACGTCATTCATACCAACACAAGCCACAACACAAGCTGGTAGCTAGTACTTTTGTGTACCAGATCACAGACCTGCCAGCCTGTTGTGGGTTTGTGTTTTTATGAATGACAATACTTGTTTGCAGAGCGCCATCATTCACTACACAAGCCAGAAGCTACTACATTATTCCCTCTTTACACATAACAGGAGGGTGGGTGTGTATTCAGTAGTTATGCCACTCTTCTCGGTGTGTACTCTCACCATCCTCTCGTTTGTGTGCCGATCACTAACACTAATAGCTGGTTCCCACCATATTTTTGCAATCCACATGTGTTTCTGCAAGCTCATTTTTTATGCATTCTAGTGGATTTTTATTATGTGTTTTTGGTGCGCTTTCAATGTGTTCCAGTGCGTTTCTTCACTTCTTGTTTTCTGGGGTGTTTATTTTCGCTTTAATGAGCTCCAGTGTGTTTTGATGCATTCTGGTGCATTCTTTAGGCATTTTGCCGTGTTCAGATGTGTCCAATGCAGAAAAAATGCAGCATGTTCTACTTTTGTTGACTGCACTGGAACACACTGCACTGGTGTGAACTATACCATTGGAATCCATGTTAACTTCGGTCTATGCGCTTTTGATTAAAAATGCACTAGACTGCATGTGGTGTAAGCAGGCCCTCAAATGTAAATGAATCCCTTCGCTAGCAGCGTGGTCGGACTGTGGTGGGGAAAACAGGGAGGAGTGTAGTTGAGCATGCTAGCTTAATAACTAAAGCACATATCAGAACAAGCTTCATGTACTAGGTCCTCTGGGGGATTCCACACAGACATAAAAAATAATAGTTCTGTAACCAAATGTCCTCAATCATTCCAATGTAACTGATATTTTGACCGTATAAGCCAAATTTCTGTACATGGATGTCTATCCTTCCTAAATGCTTACATCCTTAGTCCAGCTATGTATGCTAACCACAACTTATTCTGCTAGGTCTTATAGACATTTTGTACTTCTATAGGACTGTAATCATTTACAACCTGTGGATCCAGGCATCAGTCTAAACAGTTTCCATATGCTCAATTTTTGTAGTAACTGCATTTTTAAAAAAAAACTTGAACTGCTAAAAGGTTTTGGGGTAGTTGTTTATCTGCACTATTTGGAAGCAGCCAAATATAAAACGTAATTCAAATAATAGCACCTCCAACGTTTTTCTTTATAAATAAACAAGACTGAGTATATGCACCATTGACTCCATTGCAGTCTCAGTGGTGTGTGAAATACTGCTGTACAGATAAACACAATACAATACTGGAGAAAGCTCTAAATCTCCTGACAATTGTAGAAACCGTTTTCATTACCACTGTGTATGCATGTCAATATAACACACAGCTTTGGACTTAACGTTGTACTTTTAAAGCTTTCACACACTACAACTTACTATAACTAGAACTTAAAGTGATTGTAAACGGCCCCTTTGTAAAACAATCCATTCAGTTTAAAATAGAAATGAAAGGCAATATAGATATGTATAGATATAAAAAAAACATTATAAATAACTTTTTTCTCTCTTTTTATAAGTGATCACATTCCCTGTGTTCTCAGATGCATAGGGAGCAGGGGGAGGAGAAGCAGCAGCACACTGAGCTTAGATGTTAACAGTCCTCTAAATC
>BLSH010368058.1:544913-556904 GCA_018402905.1 Glandirana rugosa | reverse complement strand
ATGTGCAATGCTAAAGCAGAAAATATGCACAATTGTACACAATGCATAGGTAGGTAATCATTTTCCAAATACAGACATATGCCACCTGATACACATACCGTATTCTTTTCATGGAACTCAAGAATACATGATGAATTACTTTCACAGAATACCAACTGGAATTTTGTTTGTATTATTTTGTAGAATGGTCACTTTAGAGAAACCACTGGTATATTTCTATTATGTCAAAAAATTCAAAAGCCTTTGCTTTATAAACCAAACTATACACCAAACAGAGACCATGGCTTCCCCCGACACCTCAATCTGTAGTAACAGTCACATACTGCCTTCAGATTCCAGTTACTGATCTGGTAATATATGAGAAAGAATAGGTCACAAGCCTTTTTTTTTAAATGAGTCATGTCTTTGGGGCACAAGCCATGAAGTTTCACTAGACACTATCAGGTTGTTCTGTGCACAGTACCCAAAATTTAGTTTAATCTTCAATTACAACAGAATCATTTTAAATGTTTATGTTAGCTTTAAATCAGATGTTTTCTTGTGGCTTAAACCACACTGTATTATACAATATTGTGTACTGGCTAATTATACCTATTTCCTGATGTTAAAATAGTTTTAAATGTTCAGGAACTATTCTTGTTAAAGAGACATCTCCTAGAGCTTCCTTTGTGCACATTACAGCAGGTGTTAAGGATATACGACATATACATTACGAGAGGATTAATACAGATTCAACTGAAAAAGATGCACAAAGCAACCATTTTTGAAAGTTTTATCCAATCACCTCCAACAATTAAATAGATAAAAACTTTACTCTTTTTTGTACTACAAATGCGCTAAAAGACATACAAAGGACATTACATGTCAAACCATGTACCTGAACAAATGTGTGCTATAACACTACACAACCCATCCTCAATATAATATTCACGAGGATGGGTTTGCACATAATTGTTTACAGGTGCAAGGTTTGAGATACAATGAATTTAAAATTTCTATTAGCATATTTGTAGTAAATGAAATTGTTAGAAATTCTGTATATAGCCCTACAGAACAGACTGGCAGTGTGCAGTCCACATGGGTTTCTCTGCTTAAATGCAGGAAACAGGAAACATCATTATATGGAGAAAAGACATAGAGTTTGACCATAGATGCAGCTAAATACTTATAAACACTGCAATCTACTGGCTGATGTAGTTGTTACACAAAGTACAAATGAACATTGTATCCCAAGAGAAATTATATATATTTTACCTATTTTATTGTTGGTGGTGATTTGAAAAACTGTTTAAAAAATGTTATTTTTTGCATGATTATAACTGAAGGTACCAGCTTCCATCAATAAAATTGTAAATTCTTTTTTATGTAATAGTATATTTATTTTTCTATTCAATTGCACAACAAACATCTCAAAACAGTCTCTATAAGCAAGCTTTTAAAGCTGAACTCCAGGAATTGATCCACTTTGTAAAATGTGCCAGATTACTATGGGTTAAGTCCACCTAGATGGATGCCACCTCTTGGACTTATCTCTTTAGTTTTGGGGGTTTTGGTAGATCATAAGCTTAATAATGGCATGCAATGCCAAGCTGCGGTTTCCAGAGCAAGCAAAATCCTTTCTTGTATTAAGAGAGGTATGGACTCCAGAGATAGAGACATTATTTTTCCCCTGTACAAATCATTAGTAAGACCTCATCTGGAATATGCAGTTCAGTTTTGGGCATCAGTTCTCAAAAAGGATATCGGGGAACTGGAGAAAGTGCAGAGAAGGGCAACCAAACTAATAAGAGGCATGGAGGAGCTCAGCTATGAGGAAAGATTAGAGGATCTGAATTTATTCTCACTTGAGAAGAGGAGATTAAGGGGGGATATGATCAACATGTACAAGTATATAAATGGTCCATATAGTGAACTTGGTGTTGAGTTATTTACTTTAAGGTCATCACAAAGGACAAGCGGGCACTCTTTACATCTAGAGGAAAAAAGATTTCATCTACAAATACGGAAAGGTTTCTTCACAGTAAGAGCTGTGAAAATGTGGAATAGACTCCCTCCAGAGGTGGTTTTGACCAGCACGGTTGATTGCTTTAAAAAAGGCCTGGATTCTTTCCTTAATGTAAATAATATAACTGGGCACTAACATTTTTAGGTAAAGTTGATCCAGGGTGAATCCAATTGCCTCTCGGGGAATCAGGAAGGAATTTTTTCCCCCGTTATAGCAAATTGGATCACGCTTTGCTGGGGTTTTTTGCCTTCCTCTGGATCAACTGTGGGTGAAGGATTGTATATGGGATTATTTGGGTTGTATGTGTATATGTATGTATATATATATATATATATATATATATGTATATGTGTATGTATGTGTGTGTGTGTGTATATATATATATATATATATATATATGTTTTTTTTTTTTGTTTTTTTTTTGAACTGGATGGACTTGTGTCTTTTTTCAACCTGACTAACTATGTAACTATGTAATTTGTATTTTTACTGAGTGCAGGAAACATAGTTATCACTATACTTATGGTGTTGCAATGCTAGACCTTTTAGTCTCAACTACTGCAGCAGTAGAGTTGCATGTACCACTGTGCCTGCCTTTCCAGCCCAATCACAGAGCACTTTATATTATGTGAACTCATTAACAAAATACAAAGGCTTCTATGATTGAAAAGTGGAAGGGAAGGGTGGACAGAGCTGCTGCTGTATGAGAGAGCAGCTTCTGTCCTGTCAGAGCCCCGGGTGTGTAGCAATAGCTGTACTCCTGGAGCTTTATAAAACTTTCAGGTGTAAGCCAAAAAAGATAAGTCCATGAGGTGGCACGCACGTCTTTGGACTTAAATCATAGTATGCCAGAACATTTTGCAAAGTGGCGGAATTCCTGGAGCTCAGCTTTAAGTATACTAACAGTAATTGAAATAACTTGCATTAAGCATTGGAAGTTGTACTTGAAAAAACGTTTTCCCTGATTGACGCCTCTGTTACTTTTTTCTTGGTGTCTAACTGATTGTTACAGAAATACATCACATTTCATGTATTAGGTGGCATATTGCAAGAACATGTAAAAGCACTAAAGGTTATAGGTCACGGGCATTAAATAAATGTTGCCTATGCTCCTCTCCTAACAGTCGTCGATAAAGAGAGTATAGACTGGTATGAACCAAGACGGAGATTGTGGAATGACCCCGATAAGTTGTGGAAATGGAAAACTGAGGCAATGGCTGATTGAACAGATTGACAGTGGGAAGTATCCTGGATTGGTGTGGGAGAATGACGACAGAAGTGTTTTCCGTATACCTTGGAAACATGCTGGCAAACAGGACTACAACAGAGATGAAGATGCTGCTCTTTTTAAGGTAATTTGTTTCAGGCCTCTAAGACCAAATGAGCCGCAAATAGGTTGTATTTTACAGTAAACTAATGACTAATCTGTGTCTGATGATGTGCATGATTATGATGCGATAAGTAGACTCCAGCCTTCTTAAGAAATGATTTGCATTGGGGGTAAAATCCCTTCTGGTGACAAATTTTATTGCATTTTGCCATAAAATCTGATCTATAAGATATATTACCAGCAAAATGTATATTGTTTAGACCAGTGGTTCCCAACCTCAATCCTCAAGTACCCCCAATGGGCCATGTTTTCAGGTTTTCCTTTACTTTGCGCAGCTGCTTTAAATCAATATCAATTACATGGTATTAATAAGATCTTTTTATCTAAGGGAAGTTCCCAAAGCATGGCCCATTGGGGGTACTTGAGGACTGAGGTTGAGAACCACTGGTTTACACAATATAGGATAGTTCAAAAAGAAGACCCGAATTTGATGCCTCACATATATTTAAGACATTTAAGTGTATATATTTTGTTTATGTTTCTCTATGACATGGGTGCTCAACCTGTGGCCCTCCACCTGTTGCAGAACTACAAATCCCATGAGGCATTGTAAGGCTGACAGTTACAAGCATGACTTAAAAAGGCAGAGGCATGATGGACCTTGTAGTTCTGCAACAACTGGAGGGTCACAGGTTGAGCACCCATGCTCTATGAGTTGTACTGTGATTTATGTACTTGCTGTTTGTAACTAAAAGTAAAACACTATCTTATGATTAAAACTGAACTTCGTTTAAATGTATTCCTCAATAGCCATAAATTATATATGGCCACTTTGTGTGCACCAAGCACCTTTGCAAAAACATTTATTAACGGGTAAATGTAGCAATTACATCACCACTGAGGTGTACATAGCCTGTGCACAAAGCAGAGCTGGGGAGGAGCCCAGCAGGCTCCACCCACTAACAGGTTGCCCGCAGAAAACTACAGGAGGGGGAGGAGACAAGGCCAGTCACCCTGCACAAAGGGGAGAGAGCAGCAGTGACTGGTCTTTATACAGGTAGATTCTAACCAGAAGCAGAGTTTCACACAGGATCTGCGATTTTTATCGGGACTGCGATATTGCATCGGACATGTTGGACATTTTTGACACTTTTTGGGACCAATGACATTTATACAGTGATCAGAAATTTAAATGTCCACTGATTACTGTATAAATGTCATTGGCAGGGAAGGGGTTAATACTAAGGGGCAGTGAAGGGGTTAACTGTGTTCCCTGTATGTGTTCTAACTGTATGGAGGCTGGGCTGGCAGGGACATAACAGATCTCACTGAGAGTACAGGGATCAGTAGATCTGTTATGTCCCCTCTCACAGAATGGAGAACCGCCGTGTTTACATTGGCGGTTCCCCATTCTGCCTCTCTAACAGGGGGTCTCCAGCGGACATTGAGTCCACCCGACCCGCGGGCATGTCCACACCAAGAGAGCGCGCCGCCGCTGGCTGTGAGTGCGTGCGGGGAGCGTGCAAAGGGGCGGATGTCTATAGACGTCCCCCCGGCAATTCAGATCCGCGCTATAGCCGTCTTTCAGTGTGCATTTAGGAAAATTCATATGACTGTCTTAACATAGTGCTGGATGCATTCAGGGTACCTTTTTGATGAATTGTTAACCTAAATGCAAATCACTGTGGGTTTTTCATCAAAGTGCCTGTGTTGCACCTAACAATCATTATCCCTCTTTTAGGCCTCTAGAGTAGGTTATAAATTGTAGCATTTACATAAGTAACACAGAAAGTTTTTCTTTTAGAGACTTTTAGTCATAAAGCACATCATTATAAGTCCCAGCCATCATGACATCTATGGGACTGTCCCAGACTACAAGTGCAAAGTGAGACCACTAAAGGGAGGCCAGCTTATTAATAGTGGTATGTTCTAGCATGCACACATTTATTGTAGTATTTGGATGCACTGGTAGAGGTTTCACATTTTAAATTGGTTAAGCGGTATGTATGTAGTGGATTACTCCTTTGTTGTTTGGAGGACGTACATAGCCTGCAAGGGTTTTAGGCCACTAGGATGATTTGCTTTGAAGCAATGTAGGCTGTCCCTCTTAAAACACTGATAAAAAAGGTGTAGTGTTTCTTTAATAATATTACGTATCTATAATACTTTATAGAAAATGCATAGATAAACCAAAGATTTATGCTGCCAATTTGCCACTTCCTCACGATTTTGCAATCATCTCCCAAGACAAAAAATGCAAAAACAGACTATAGTAACTTGTGATGCACTCACACAAATTATTATTTATAAGCAAATTTCAGGTAATGTGTCGCTTCCCTCTGAGAAACCTTAAAATTAGTTAAAAGATGACAGATTTGTCATAAAACAGACATAGTGCCAGTTCCACCGCTAAATTGACCATATATCAATTAACCCAAACATACAAGCTAATGTAATAGAAAGGGAGGCTTCATAACATGCTTAAACTGTTCAGATATAGTCATTACAAACTTAGACCAATATTCTTTCCCTCCTAGCATCTAACGATTTCCCAAATGTGTAAATCAATTGAATCCAAGAGAATGGCAATAATTTGTTTAAATGAATTATACAGTTTGAGATTGATTGTTCTTTCTTGATATATGCAAGTGTAAAAATCTAGCTGCTACCTGTAATCTGTTTATATGTCATAAGTTGCTGTAGTCATCATTAGAAACCATATTCAGATTTTTATAAGACCACTCATGTTAATTTTCAAGCAGGCAAATATTTCTTCATACTGTATATCTTAGTCTATTAGCCCCCAAGGGGAGTATGAGAAAATAAAGTCATCTGATGTGCAAAAATATGCATCCATTAGGCGTATTGTAAAGTTTTAACTGTGTTGACACTTGTAGGCCCCATTCAAAGACTTGTTTCCCTATGCCTAACTACGCTCAAAATGCAAAATTAATTTCTTTTTATATATCCCTGTTTACACTTGTATGCTCAGTCACCTTACGCCCTATCCCCAAAAAAGTACATGACCTGTTTTTTTTATCATAAACAAATATTTTTGGCCCCAAAGGCTTCAACGGGAATGCCTGTGAATGTGTTTCTTTAAATATTCCTCTCCTCCTATAGAACTGTTCCCTTCCCCTTGCCCAGCCTAAGAAACAAGCTTTATACAAATGCAAATAGCGCTCGTAAAATGCCTGTAATACACTTGTAAAACACCTACAAAAATCCTTCAAAATCACTAGAAATATGCTTTGCTCAGGTATGAATGCAGGGTTAAAGGGGTCGTAAACCCCCAAGGTTTTTCACCTTAATACATTAATACATATGCATTAAGGTGAAAAAACTTTTCACCTGCAGCAGCCCCCCTTTAATTACCTGAGCCCAAAATGATCCAGCGGGGACGAGCCTAGCAGCCATTGGCTCCCTCTGCTGTCAATCAAGTCCAGTGACACAGGAGCCAGGGGGCAGTCCCACTGTTTGTGTGAATACACACAACAGCAGGACTCAGGAACGCGCCTGCATGGGTGATCCCAGGGAAGCGATTCCCTGCGGTGGTCACTCAAGAAAAGGAGGAGCCCGGAGCACCACTGGAGGACCCCAGAAGACGGGGTTATGGGCCACTCTGTGCAAAACCGCTGCACAGAGGAGGTGAGTATGACATGTTTTTTATTTTAACAAAAAAATACACCCAGCCACTCAGAGTTAAGGAGTAACTGTACTATAGGAAATGTACCAAAAGGATCTTAAATGCATTAGTATATTGCACTGCATGAGAATCAGATAGGAAAAGTGGAGATTATAAACTGACGCTATACAAGCAGCTTTTAAAGAAGAATTCCAGATTTGGCATTTTTATATCATTAATTAGGTCCGTCTTGGACCAATATAACTATGCATATACTATACCTGTGGGATCACTTTAGATGATGCAAATCACTGTGGTGGGTACCGCTATGCCATTGATCTTCACTAGCTTTGTAAACACAGGAGGTCACCTGCTGCTCGGCACGGTTGTTAATCCTCTCAATGTATGCAAAGCGTTCTCTGATTGGAGGATTTGGAGAGGCAGGGCAGTGACATCACACTCACTACCTCATCCAGTCAGGTAAATGTATACCAGAAATGGAGTTTGAGAGGAAGTATCAGCACAAGGAGTTAATCACGAAGCGTGCTGATAGGAATAGAAAGAGTGATAGAGAGGTGAGCTCATCACTGTGCTACTTCTCTTGTCACTGTTCAGTCACTGGCTGGGGCAGATCCAGGACAACCCAGGCTCAGGAGAATTGGACTGAATGATGTTTGCCATCAGACTGAGTATGTCTAGCAACAAGGAAAAGTATGGCAGGGGATATTTCAGCATTATAGTGAAATATTGCAGCAGAAGTTGGTGTGTTTTATGTGGTTATTTTTATCTTGTTGGTTTTGACTGGAGTTCTGTAATACCACTATTTACCATATCTATAAGAAGTATAAGAAGTAAATATGACAGTGTACATTGCTGATGTCATTTGGAAGGCTGGCTGGTGAACGAGTCCATTCTCATTCTCCAGTCTTGTACTCTAATGACTGTGGCTTTGAATGGATCTGTTTAATGTGAATTTGTGGTTTGTGGTGCAAGCTGTGTAGTCGTCTTTCTAAATATTTATGGAAACAAGTGAGACTGAATCTGTTTGCACTACTCTTATTAACTATCTCACTTTGACCATTCAAACTGTTAGAAACTGCACCGATTTATTTAACCAAACAGTGTATTTAGAAGAATGTTGCTATTTGATACTATTACAGTCAGACTTACTGTTGCAAGTTTAGTCTTGTAAGGGTTTATACTTAACCATCCCTGGTTTGCATACTTGTTCCAGGTCTGTGACTAATAAAGTATTGAAGCCACTGGATTAGCAAGACAGCTAGGGAACTAGTATTTTCAGCAGGGGATATTAATAATGGAAGGCCCACTCTTCTGTATAGATTGCAATTAAATAACATTTGATTATAGGAATATATTTTTAAGCCTATGAGATGAGAATTTTACACTGGTTTCATAGTCAAAACGTGTATAGCAAATTTTGTTTCTCATCATTGGATAGAGAAAGGAAGGGGTGTTTTCTTCTTCCTCTGTCCTGTTTCCCTGGTCTGCCTGACATAGAGATGCAACAGGAAGTGAGGAGAAATCTCCCTATAGTGATGGTAAATCCCTCCCTAAGTCAGGGTCTTAATGTATGTACTGCCCACATTTTAATTTTAAACGGCACCTCAATGCACATCCCCAATGGACTAAAATTCACAGATAAGAAATGTCTGGGAGCTGTTCTGGGTTAACAAAAGGTGCATGACTATATTTAGATCTGTTGTGGTGTGCTGGCAAAATGAATAGGTTGCTATACCACAACATGCCTTAACATGCAACATAACATACGTATGTTAATGTGAGTGCAGGAACACACAAATGCAAATCAAGCCTCTTAGACTGATGTCACTGGATCAGTAGTCCACATTGGAAGATTTTCCCTCATTGCTTTTTCTGACGACAACTGTGAAATTTTACATTTCCCATCAGCCTTTGTCTTAGAGACAATGATCACCTGGACAAAAAGATAAGGTGAATCCACCTAGAAGGAGACACAGACAGCCTAATAATCCTTTCCTACACTATCCAAAACAAAAGTAAGTTAGATCAGGGGTAGGCAACCTGGGGCCCTCCAGCTGTTGCAGAACTGCAAGTCCCATCATGCCTCTGGAAGTAATCGGAACTGCCAGCCTTGTAATGCCTCATGGGAAATGTAGTTCCACAACAGCTGGAGGGCTACTGGTTGCCTACCCCTGAGTTAGATCTTTATAAACGCTTTAACCCAGGGCTCGGCAACAGGTCAACCTGATGACTGCATCAAATTGACAGGTAGATCACAGCCACACCATGCTGCCCCTCCATCATGTGGTTTCCACCTTTCAGACCTCACACCTGATCAGCAATGGGCATTGCAGAGTCGAGGGAAGTACTAGGCTCTTCCTTACTTCTGACATATCATATGGCACTGCATCTGAGGTCTGGTGAGTGTATCTTACAGAGAGAGAAGGGAATTTGTGAGGTGGCCTATTTTAGCTTAGGGGGTACATTTTTGTACTGAAGAGGGAATATTTTTCTTGTGGGATAGAGATGTGTGTTAGTTACACTTGACCCCTACACTGTGAGTTACATGCTACTGACCCCTGCACTCTGCATTATTTAGTCCTGACTTCTGAACTCTGAATTACATACTACTGAACACTGCACTGTGCGTTACTTAATCCTGACCCATGCACTGCACATTACATGCTACTGAGCTTTGCACTCTGAGCTACTTACTCCTGCACTTTGTCTTACATATTACTGAACTGTGTTACTTACTCCTGACTCCTGCACTGTGCTTAACATACTAATGAGTTCTGCACTCTGCATTACATAATCCCTCTTGATCTTGACCCCTGCACTCTGTGTTACTTACTCCTGACCTCTGTACTGTGAATGGACTGTGAATAACATACTACGGACCTCTGCACTATGTGTCACTTATTCCTGACCCCTATACTCTGCATTACATACTACTGACCTCTGAACTCTGCATTACTTAATAATGACCCCTGAACTCCCTATTATCTACTGCTGACCCCTGAACTCTTTAAACCTTCCTTTCTTTTTAATGGGGCCTTGCTAGGCTATATACGTTTTTTTTTTTTAAAAAGTATTCTTCACCCTGGTGATCTCTTCCATGTTGTTTAGGTAGAACACCATTGCTCCAAGGTTACCTACTCTAAATGTTATAAAATCTTTAAAGCACCATCATTCCAATGGGGGAGATTTACTAAAATTGGTGCACTTAGAACCTGGTGCAGTTGTGCATTGTAACTAATCAGTTTCTAACTTCAGCTTGTTCAATTAAGCTTTGACAGTAAAACCTGGAAGCTGATTGGTTTCTATGCAAAGCTGCACCGAATTTTGCATGCTCCAGTTTTAGTAAATCTCCCCCAATGTGTATAACCAAGTAGTACTGATACATAGTGAGGCATTAACTAAGACTAGAGCAGCTGTACAACCAATCCGCTTCTATCTTCCATATTTAAAGCTTAACTGCACAAGCTGAAGATAGACACTAATTGGTTACTATGAACAGCTGCTCCAGATTTTGTCTGTTTTAGTAAAAAACAATATATATATATATATATATATATATATATATATATATACACAGTATCTCACAAAAGTGAGTACACCCCTCAGATTTTTGTAAATATTTTATTCCATCTTTTCATCTGACAACACTGAAGAAATGACACTTTGCTACAATATAAAGTAGTGAGTGTACAGCTTGTATAACAGTGTAAATTTGCTGTCCCTCAAAATAACTCAACACACAGCCATTATTGTCTAAACCACTGGCAACAAAAGTGAGTCCACCCCTAAGCGAAAATGTCCAAATTGGGCCCAATTAGGTATTTTCCCTCCCCAGTGTCATGTGACTCATTAGAGTTACAAGGTCTCAGGTGTAAATGGGGAGCAAATGTGTTAAATGTGGTTTTATCGCTCTCACTCTCCCATACTGGTCACTGGAAGTTCAACATGGCACCTCATGGCAAAGAACTCTCTGAGGATCTGAAAAAAAGAATTGTTGCTCTACATAAAAATAGCCTAGGCTATAAGAAGATTGCCAAAACCCTGAAACTGACCTGCAGCATGATGGCCAAGACAATACAGCGGTTTAACAGGACAGGTTCCACTCGGACCAGGCCTCGCCATGGTTGACCAAAGAGGCTGGGTGCACATTTTCAGCTTCACATCCAGAGGTTGTCTTTGGGAAAGAGACGTATGAGTGCTGCCAGCATTGATACAGAGATTGAAGGGGTGGGAGGTCAGCCTGTCAGTGCTCAGACCATACGCCACACACTGCATCAAATTGGTCTGCATGGCTGTCGTCCCAGAAGGAAGCCTCTTATAAAGATGATGCACAAGAAAGCCCACAAACAGTTTGCTGAAGACAAGCAGACTAAGGACATGGATTACTGGAACCATGTCTTGTGGTCTGATGAGACCAAGATAAACTTATTTGGTTCAGATGGCGTCAAGCGTGTGTGGCGGCAATCAGGTGAGGAGCGCGCCTTGCCTACAGTCAAGCATGGTTGTGGGAGTGTCATGGTCTGGGGCTCCATGAGTGCTGCCGCCACTGGGGAGCTACAGTTCATTGAGGGAACCATGAGTGCCAACATGTACTGTGACATCAAAATACAGAGTCAATAACAGAACACCCGTGTCTTTAAACGAAAAAAAGCTCTGCTCAGCGCCAAAACGACGCTGTCTCCCTTATTGCACAGATACAAGCAGCTGCTGAACCGCGACTCGTCTCGAAAAAAAGCAAATTTCTGTGCCCACAAGACAATAACTGAGACATAAAACTACAGTGTCATGTACAACCGTGAGTACCAAGGGAGTTACTTGACATCGAGGGGTCACCGCCGTCGTGAGTACCTCGGGGTCTGGTACTGTGAGGGTGTTGGTACGAACTGACATCCGTTCCGCGCGAGGAGTGGACTAACGGCGGTGTGTGCGAACTGCGGTAGACTTGGTTTATTCAAATAGAACCAGAGTAGTCTGGTGTTCTGTACCAAGGTCATTAGGTACAGGAATCAG
>BLSH010368058.1:521811-538486 GCA_018402905.1 Glandirana rugosa | reverse complement strand
ATATATATATATATATATATATATATATATATATATATATATATATATATATATATTTTTTTTTTATAATTTTATTTAGGAGCCTTTGATGAAATATCAGGAGTCTAAACAGACCCCTAATGTCTCACTTTTGAGACAGAGACAGGGACTGAGGACAGAGCTTTCCCATCCCTTTCTCTGCAGCCAGGCAGCAGGGGTAATCTCCGCAGTACTGGGTGATTAGGGTGTGCCCAGGCACACCTGCCACCCTATGTGCGTACGCCTATGGATTATTGTATGTATTTATGTATGTATTTATTTATTCTGTTACTTATCTAGCGCCATCAATTTACGCAGCGCTTTACATATACATTGTACATTCACATCAGTCCCTGCCCTCAAGGAGCTTACAATCGAAGGTCCCTAACTCACATTCATACATACGCATGCTAATATATGAACAATAATATTTGCCAAAATAGTGCAATTTTATCAGAGATGCCATGTTGCCACATGTGCACTTATATCAGTCACTTTACCACCTCTTAACAACATATCTTATGTGTAGGTGAAGCTGCTGAGAATATCCTTCACATTACAGTATTCAGTGACACTGTGTCCACTAAAGGGCCAATGGTGGGAAATTGCTATATTATAGACTTTGTTTTGTAATGAGTGACTGAATATTTTATTGAGATCTGATTCTTCTGGCTGTTTTGATTCATGCAAACTGATCTCTTGGTATTGCAAGACTTCTTTTTGATTGCAGTATGTATTTATCACACTTTACAGGCCTGGGCACTTTTTAAAGGTAAATACAGGGAAGGTGTTGACAAACCAGATCCTCCCACATGGAAGACAAGGCTACGCTGTGCTTTAAATAAGAGTAATGACTTTGAAGAACTAGTGGAAAGAAGTCAATTGGATATATCAGATCCATATAAGGTGTACAAAATTGTCCCAGAAGGCGCAAAAAAAGGTAAGACGTTCTTCTCCTTATATGTTCCTGATTGATATTTGGCTTTGAGAAACTGATAAAATAGGAAAGGTTTTGGCTCATAAGCAGATAAACCTGAATATAAACCATGGTATTAATTAGACATGTCTAAATGTATCTTCAATTTTAAGTACCAATGGCATGTTCTTGTTTTCAACAAGCAGAAATAATTTTAAAAACGTTAAGGTGACCTAAAGTTATCAATATCAATGTGTCATAGATACTGATTAGAAGTTTGTCTTGGGGTAGTGTGACAGATTTGTGTACATTTGGGAAAAGCGTATAGGAAACTGTTGCAGATGAATACAGAACTCTTAATTACCTCTTATTTCTTATCACCAATATGGTACTTATTTATAAAATTGTTGCAACAATTGCAACAGACAGTAAAGGGATTGATTTACTAAAACCGGAGAGTGCAAAATCTGGTGCAGCCCTGCAGAGAAACCAATCAGCTTCCAGGTTAAGGATAAGTTCATTGGCTACCAATCCAGATTCTTAGTGCTCCAGTTTTAGTAAATCAACCCATAAAGTGTCGAAAATGAGAACGATAAACATCTTCACCTTATACGCCTGGCTCTGGATCACAATTCTACTTTAGCTTTGCAGACAAAAGTCACTACAATCATTTCACATCTTCCTGCAGAGTCTATTGTTGTTCTTTTATACAATGTTAGAAGTCTGTTAATAATATAACAATAACTGTTCAAGGAAAACCAAAAACCTCAAGGGGACACTGGTGCTGGCAGTGTGCGTTAACAGATATTATACATTTTCAAACTCCAGATCTTTGTAACATTATATGTAATACTGAAAGGTGATATGCTGCCTATCTTCTTTCTTTTCTATTTCTAATGTTCTGTTACTAACTTTAGAACTTTGAAAAATGTGCACTTGGGCAACTTATATGGAAGGCATAGGCGTGCGCACATAGGGTGACAGGTGTGCCTGGGCACACCCTAATCATCCTTGACTGTGCAGATTCCCCCTACTGCCTGGCTGCAGATGAAGGGACTGGGGAATCTTTGTCCTAAGTCTATTTCTCTGTCTCGAAAGTGAGGCATCATGGGCCTGTTTAGACCCCTGATATTTCACCAAAGCCCCCAGCAGGGCTCCTAAAAAATATATAAACAAAATAATAAAATATAATATTGTAAAAAAATAATAAAAAAATTGTAAAAATAAATAAATAAAATAAAAATAAACTACTGACACGGATCTCTGCCCTTCTGACATATATACACACGGATACTCATGTTTGTTGTGGTTTTGTGGTGCACACCCTAATGCAATAGGCTGCGCACACCTATGATGGAAGGCCTTGCTTTTGCTCGAATATAGACACGCTGTTTCTCACTGATGAATATACCTCCCTGTTTTATGCTTAGATTGTGAACTTTGTACCTGTTGCCCTTACTGATTAGTGATGTTTAATTGTTGTGATACTGATTGAGTTTGACCCTATCTGATGTTTAATAAAACCATATTTGAAAAAAAAAAGGTTATATGCTATATACTAGTGTATTATATATACCTTTTATTTTTTTAAATACAGGACTAAAGCAGCTTGGCTCAGAAGACACTCAGTTAGTTGTAAATCACCCATTTGCTGTACCACAAGCGTACACATCTCTTCAGCCTCATTCTCAGGTATCTGCATGATAATACAAAATAATACATTTTATGATTTATAATACATGTTATCAGTTAAGATGATGTAAAGCTTTATTATGAAATATAGAATGTTGCAATGTTTTAAACAGGCAGGAGAGCTAAATTAAAATGTAGGTCATATCTGCCTGCCATGGAGGACTTATACAACATATGACAATTAGTGAAGTATGTGCAAAACTCTGATCTGTCCAATCACTACCATAGGTATTATGCTTTTTGTACAGTAATATTGTGGTTGTGTAATAGATAAATATAAGCAAGCATTTATGATAAGTGAAAGGTCGTTTGAATTGAACAAAGGACCACCAACCTAAAACAATCCTATTTTTCAAGTCATGTCCACTGATACTTCATTTATGAAACCAGTAGGATTAGACCGATTGTACTGTCCAATGCTTGGTGTCTGATACACTGGACTAATGATTCTAATGTCTCTGGCCTACGGCTTTATTGCTTCCTTGTTTACCAATGCCTTAAAGGCATCATTCTGAGGGTGCCATTACTATCCTGGATGGAAGCTTACGTATAGTGAAATGCCACTTTAAAAAACAGTTAACACTCTTAATAGAACAGATAAATAAAAAATAATAGAAGGGATGAAATACAGCAAGTTTGTAGCTCAAGTGATACCTATGTATAAAGCCAAAGGTAGAGGATCTAAGGGATTCCAAAACTTGCGTATTTAATAACTCGAGTTAGCCAGTAAAAGGTATGCTTTAAACTACACACTTGCTACATTGATCATTGACTTGGATGGTAAGATTCTACTGCTAAAAGGGATGAAGTACTTATTACAATTTATCTAATTGCTGGGACCGAGGTTCTGGTAGTTTTTATTGCGAGGCCCCCAGTACCATAACAAGTTAAAAGCCAGAAGTTAAAAGTTATTAAAAAAAACCTCAACTACTTGAACGCAAAACTTCTGAACCTCAAGCCTTAACGCTTGCAATAAATTGAGGTCTTAACATTTAGCCTTTCCACAACACTTATCCAGCCTTCTAAAAGTAACTCTAAGGGCCTGTTCACACACAATAACACGCATTGCGTTTAGGCAACCCATTAATTTGATGCACCAGGAAATACTAAAAATCATGCATCCACCATTGTTTCTGGTGCATCGTACTGCAACACATGGCTGTGGCTTGCCACATGTTCTGGTGCGCTGCAATGCAGATACTTAAGGAAGGTACACTTGGGTGCAATTAAGAATAAAAACAACAGCATCGCACAAATGAAACGTAACAGTGCACTGGTATGAATGGGCGTTAAAAGTAAACTCCATAATCCCTGTTCCCAACAATAACCTAATTCAGTCTCCTAAAGTAACACCTAATGCTAAACTAACCCCCTTCTGTAGTATGGCCACATTATCCTGCAAAGGAGCATCTGGTTGGAAACCAAGCAAGTCATGTGCCTCAAAGATACCAGCTCAGATGCAGAGAATACCTGATCTGTAAAATAACTCTCCTGGAAATCTGCTGCTTCTGATTTCCTCCAGTGCTGCTTACATAAACAAAATCCTAGGCCTTTGGCCATATGATCTCTACTGAAGGAAAGGATCGCCCACTCAAAGCTCTGATATTGTTTGGGTCCTGATGCATAAGGGCAAGTGAGAACGGACAGCATGGTGACATTGTTTGGTTGATTTACTAAAAGTAAAAAGTGCAAAATCTGGTGCAGCTCTGCATGGTAGCCACTAACTTCAGCTTGTTCAATTAAGCTTTGACAAAAAAAAAAAAACTTGGAAGCTGATTGATTTCCATGCAAAGCTACACCAGATTTTGCACTCTCCAGTTTTAGTAAATCGACCCCACTGCATACATTGCCCAGAGAGTACATTATATACAATATATATATATACCTGTATGTATACACTGTTGTTTATAGCAGTCATAATAAGCAGGTTTCAATGTGATCTCAGCACAGAATGATAGAAGCTGCATCTTCCTCTTTGACAGGTGCCACACTTTATGATGTCTCACGAACGGAGCTGGAGGGACTATGCACCAGAACAACCACATCCTGATCTTCCTTACCAATGTGCAAGTGTCCCTTTTGCAGCACGCAGTCACCTATGGCAAAACACTTCCTGTGATAACAGTATGTACCTTGCTTTAACTTCTTTCTTCTTTGCTCGTGTTGATCAGAGAAGGTTAACTGAAGCAAAACAGCCTGTTAGTTACAGTTCACTTGACATTACTGTTTGCTTCAGTGTAGTTCAGTTTTTTAATAGATATAAGTAACCTGCAAGATTTTGTTTGGGTTGCTGCGCCACAAAAATAAGTAAAACATATTTCTAATAGATTTAGAAAAAATGCAAACCACTATAATACCTGGTCCAAAAACACCTTAGTAGTTTAGGTCCTAATTAATATTAGTCCTTTGGAATCATATCCAAAGGCCTCTGATACATTGACTTCAGTAGGTTTGGTTAATAGTCTTGTAGAGCAGTGGTTCTCAACCCTGTCCTCAAGTACCCCCAACAGGCCATGTTTTGGGAATTTCTCTTAGATAAAATAGCTGTCCAAAATACCAAGCCATTGACTCAGATTTAAAGCACCTGTGCAAGATAAAGGAAAACCTGCAAACATGGCCTGTTGGGGGTACTTGAGGATAGGGTTGAGAACCACTGTTGTAGAGCATACCTTATTAATAATTGTAATTTATTATGTTGGAACAACACCTACATGAAACCTTACCTGGCAACTTTGGATGTTTTCAGCTAATAGCCAGCCATTTCCTTCCTGCTGTGGGTATAGGCTTTTTTTCTCTGCTGTTTTTGAAACACAAGGTAATCCTCTAAATAAATTGTCTTTAATTTAGCGCTTCCACATCCCAGCTCTGCCCGGTCATTGTCATATCCCTCATGCATGGACTGCCGTACAGCTACGGCGATTCGCGCAGAACAGCCAACCTGCCACCGTATAACGACAGCGGCTGGTCGGCAAGTGATTAAAAAGTGCATTTTAATGTGTTACTTAATCCACACCAGTAAAATTAGTCTGCATATGCAGTAAAGCATGCTTTTTACTCACTGTGGAACCTACGGGGTTAATCCTCTGCATTGTTTAAAAAGGCTGTTTGATCCTGCCTTCTCTGATCCTCTCCTCCTTCCACTGTCTCCAATATATTTCCTGATAATATAGAGCCAGAGGACACCCACTGTCTCCAATATATTTCCTGATAATATAGAGCCAGAGGACAGGCTGCACATGCTCAGTTTGGTGTGTATTGCTAGAGAGTTTTTTTTTTTCTTGGGAGGGTGAATGTCATCAACACGGTGCCAATCAGTACTATCCAGATAGACGGTCAGAAGCCTGCATCTTGATAGGACAGTTAGTGCAGAATGAAAACTCCTCCCACAAGCTTTAACCAGACACTCATAGAAGTGACAAGACTGCTATATAATGCTGATGAGAAAAGGTATTTAGCAGTTTATATTTAAACTGCTGTTGTAGAGCATACCTTATTAAGGGTGAATGTCATCAACACGGTGCCAATCAGTACTATCCAGATAGACGGTCAGAGGCCTGCATCTTGATAGGACAGTTAGTGCAGAATGAAAACTCCTCCCACAAGCTTTAACCAGACACTCATAGAAGTGACAAGACTGCTATATCATGCTGATGAGAAAAGGTATTTAGCAGTTTATATTTACTAAAATAATTGTATTTCCATGTGCTGTGTACCATGGGAGACCAGATATAGTGAATGCAGGCTCCTGGGTTCAGACATGCTTTAAGGTATTATGATGATGAATAACTGAATCATCAATAACGTTGAAAGGTTAATTGATTCAATAATTATTTGTGTCCTAGAATGAAGAGTGATCTGGTTAGGAAAAAAGACAAGAAGTATATACTAGAGATATATTGGTTAACAACACTCTAGTATATAGTATACTAGTCATGTATTTATTACTGCAGAATGTATTCTGCTGGTCATTGCTGTGCATAATATGCTTGTCATTGCTGAGTATGACAACTTGGTCAGTGCAACTTTTTAAATGTTTAATATAACATAGGGCCCAGCACTCTACTTCCTGCAGTAAAATTAAGACTACCATTGTAAAAATATGTTTTCTGATAACCATATGTGGATAATACATGTAATAATAGTAGTTTCTATATAAATTCCTTGGTAGTTTCTATTTAAATACATTTTTATTTCATGTATGGTATATATATATATACTGACAGAGATTAGGACAAATTATAACACTGCTTGCTGGGGGTGCATCAATAGTTCCAGCAACTGTTTTTCTTCTTAAGCCTCGTGCACACGATGCGATTGTCATATTTTTCCCAAAATGTCCGTGATTTTGTCTAGCATACTGACGGGAGTAAAATTATCGTTCAACAAAGGCGAACGTAGTGACATGCTACGAGCGTATAAAGAGGAAGTTCAGTTGAATGTGAATTGTGAATTACGAACGCAGGTTTACACGACCGAACACTTCCGGGTCGTTCCTGGGTTCCGAACACGCGTGTTTGTACTTTCAACTTTTGTTTGTCCAACTTCTGTACAGACGAGCTGGAAATTGGACGTGGCCTTGTCGGCAGACAAACATTTTCTAGCCTGCTCATCAAGTTTTTGTTGGACGTTAAATGAAAATCGGCTATCGAATGAAGCGTAATAACAGTCAGATTATCGGACAACATGCTATCTTACGAAACTTTTCGGCCGATAATTGGACTGTATGTACGGGCCTTTAAACACAGTTTAAACCATGTGGATAACGATGGATGACCCTTGTAAGCCCTCCTTTGAGTGCTATAGTTTATCCCTTAAACTTTAATTCATGTGATTTAAAAAAAGAAAACTGATTTTACCGAATTGACCCAGAATAATTATCAGTGTATTCTACTGTTCTTGCACTTCCGGCCAAAAATAAATAAATAAATAATTAAAAGGGTGGAATATTTTCCACAATAGGTAATTTAACAATGGAGAGGATGCCACTGCATGAAAGTCCTTGAATCAATTAAACTTTCTAGGTAATATGAATACTAAGATGACAAAAGCTTTGACCTGCTGTGGAATATTGGAAGTAGAAGCATGTAGGTTAACCACTTCAGCAGCGGAAGGATTTACCCCCTTCCTGACTAGGCCATTTTTTGCGATACGGCGATACGTCGATTTAACTGACGATTGTGCTGTCATGCACCGTTGTAATCAAACGAAAATTATGTTCTTTTTTTCCCACAAATAGAGCTTTCTTTTGGTGCTATTAGATCACTTCTGCAGTTTTTATTTTTTGCGCTATAAACAAAAAAAAAAGCGGCAGTTTTGAAAAAAAACCTATTTTTTTCTTTTTGCTATAATAAATATTCCAAAAAATTATAAAAAAAAACATTTTTTTATTATTATTATTATTTTTTTTACTAGTAATGGCGGTGATCAGCAATTTTTAGTGGGACTGCGACATTGCGGCGGACAGATCGGACACTTTTTTTTTCACAAAGATCTTTATTGAAAGGTTTTTTTAACAAAGATACAGGGTACATACTGAGCTTAGATATTTAGAGGTGTGGTGACCCCACACCTCACAGTCTAATGAGAATTACACAGATCGGACACTTTTGACACTTTTTTGGGACCAGTGGCATTTATACAGCGATCAGTGCTATAAAATTGCACTTAATGTATAAATGACACTGGCGATGAAGGGGTTAAATGTGTTCCCTGGGAGGTGTTTGTAACTGTGGGGGAGTGTACTGAATGGAGGAGGAGAGAATGGCTCTTTACTCCCCTGACAGAACAGGGATCTGTTGTTTACTTTGACAGATCCCCATTATGGCTCACTGAGGAGCGATCGCGGGTGGCCTGCGCCTCCTAGATCCTTTAAGTGTTCCCTAGGGAGGTGCTTTCTAACTGTGGGGGGAGTGGACTGATTGGGAGAGCAGAGAGATCGCTGTTCTTAATCACTCTGAACTCCCCCTGACAGAACGGGGATCCGCCTTGTTTACATAGGCAGATCCCTGTGCTGGCTCTATGTGGAGTGATCACGGGTGGCTGGCAGACATCATGGCTGGCAGCCACGCGCAGCGGCTTGGGGGCTGAGCCGCTCACACGCGACCACTATATCCATTACCGGTACAGCGATTTGCGCAATAGAGACGCCTTGCAGGCGGGTGGTTGGGAAGTGGTTAAATGGGGGAATGAGGGTGCCTAGCTCTTCTCACGCTAAATGGTTCCCAGGGCTTAGGTGGTAAATGTCTATACTAAACTCATTTAATTCCAACACTTGATTGGAAAGCTCCCCATAACTAAGTTCTGGGGGGCAGAGTGAAATGCATTGGGGGCATGGCCTGGTTGGAGTCCAGGCTGAGGTTGCCACTCCATTCATTGCAGCAGGACACCATAGATGTGCGACTTCCAGGGGTCACCCCTCCTTTCTTGAACTTGTTTGGGAAGCTCTTAGATTCCTTTTGTCCCTTCTCAACATAACCTTAATGGTTACACTTGCTTTTTATGTTATTTAATGCTTTCCTGCACAACAGTCTTCGGGAAGTGGAAACACTGACAGAGATTTCTACATTTACCATAGCCCCATCTTTTCTGTATCTTGTTCTACTATGTACCTAATCTGACTCATGCAAACCGATTAGTATGAACATGACACATGTCAGTTTGAACCTTCTGCCTTCAGTGGGTGATAGCAGTGTGCATATTTAGTGTGGCATCCTGTGACAAAATTCCCAATAAGCCAGTTCTACAAAAAATGATATTTCCTGTGTTTGACCTTCTATGTAATCAGTTAAAGTGAGATCCTATTTTACCTATAAGTGCTGCAAAACGTTTACAAGAAATAATATATGGCATTATTAATGTCCGTGAATCAACTTAATATCAGCCTGGTCATATGCATTTAAAGTGAGAAATCAAATAAGTATCTGTTCCCTTTTAACAACTAAAAATGAGCTGTAGCAATGTGAGTCTAAAATACCAGTACTAGGACTATTAGAGTGGTTATAAATCCAATATGTATTTATGTTTTGATAGAGTAGAAAGGCGTTAGGGCCTCTGTCAGGTTTTTTCTTCATGTCTGTGTAGCTGAGAGAGATTCACTATTGTCACAGGACTGAAAGTGAAGGGAAAATCTAAAAATCTGAGTTTGCACTGGAACAGGAAGGGAGAAATCTTCCAATGGGGACACTGGTTCCAGTGACAGCAGTTTAAGAGGGCATTTACCTCATTTTGGAGAGATGTCTTCTCACTTAATACTGTGTCTACAGAAGTGAAGAAAAATCATTGGGTAACAGAAGACAATAAAACTTCCTTTTTCTTTTTTATGTGTTCCATACTCTATACAAAAACAATAGCAGAAGTAGCAGAGGTTTTGGCTTTACAAATGCATGCATTAACACAGTTTTCAAAATATTAACACCTTTGTGACTTCCATACAATTTCTCATGTTCAAATATAATGTCCTTTTCTATAAGAACATTTAATTAATTTGCAGCAGAGAACTAGGAATTCACAACTGAGTTTACCTAATTTTTGGGCCCTCTGTCAGACAGAGAAATTAGTCATTGATTTATTGTCAAGTGAACTGATGCATACTGACATTGCTAAATTTGGTATGGCCATCTAAGCTTCAAAAACCTCTGGTCAGGAAGGTTTAAGGCGAAGTTCCACCCAGAAAAAACTCTTCACGTCTTCCAAGTCCTGTAATCAATCTGACTTACCTTTGGAGAAACAAAAATTATATTCACCCTAAGACCCTTGTTGCTAGGTGGTCCCTGTAATCTTCCACTTCCTGGTCTGCGACGCTCCGCATTACTTCCTGCCTCCCGTGGACTCCTGGGAGATATGAGTCATCATTTCCCAGGAGTCAGTGTGCTTCCCTGTGTTGTAAAATTGCATTATTTTAATATAGACAATGACGCGATTTAAGCATTGCTATGGCAACGAGAGATACACTCGGCGATATGGCCGGATACGGCGATCTGGCCAGATATAGCGATATGGCCGGTGCGGTTCGCATGTGTGAGATTGAGAGGTGCTTGCTGGTTACCCAGCAGGCACCTTGCCAGGAAGAGATTGGAAGATGATGCTATTGGGCTTCACATGCCCACAACCTATATGTAAACTCTCAGGAGGAAAAAATATAGCAAAGCAAGATAAACAAAGGACAACTATCCGCATTTTCATTTATGAATTCTGTTGTTTATATAATGTATGATGACAGGGTGGATGGCAGAAAAAAAAATGATGTGGGCAGAGCTCCGCTTTAAAGGAGTATAGTTGGAACTCAAGTCATTGAAATATATACTAAGATTTCCTATGTAAACCACAGCACACATCCCATCATGTGAATGATGTGCACATTAGTCTAACTCTAAGCACTATGAAATGTGCATTGGTTTCTGTTTTTTCATTCGGTATGCACTTATGCACAATGTTAAACATGAAAGTAAAATACTTTAAGTAAGCATTGTCAATATTCTTTTTTTAAAATAGGCTACCAAGTTACGGGATCTTTTTATGCATGTCCGCCAACAGAGTCGCAAACTCCAGGACTTCCATTAGAACCAAGTATACGGACAGGAGAGGCTCTTGCGTTATCAGGTGAGTAGCTCAATTCAGGTTTAATTATCTCTTCTAATCATTTCTCTTTGCCTTGACAAAAAATCTGCAATAAAGAGACTGTTTTTTTTTGCTGTTTTTATCTATAAGGAAGTGAACCAAAGCCAGTGTTGAATGTATTTACAAAGTATGTAGCCACATGGCAAAAACAAATAAGGCCTGATTCTAAAGCTAACACTCCAGAATAAAAGATCTTTATGTTAAAAAAAATGAACAATTATTTTCAACAGAATTTAATGAAATATTAAAATTACGTCCATGTGGCAGGCAAGGTTGTCCCACTTTTCCCCTCCTATGCCTCTTAGAATCCCAATCCACCTTTCATGGTGTAATATAGGGTGCAAAACTATTAAAATTGCTGCTTTTGGAGATGACCTGCTCCTATACATCTCTCACCCAAAATCTTCCCTGCCCAGCATGTCTCTTATGAAATAATTTACTTTGATTGACGGTAATGTGACGGTGCTACATAAGTAACGGTAATAAATACATCTCTTACCTTGGGGTATCTTTACCCAAAAAACCCTGTAATCTGTACAAAGTTAATATTCCTTCCTTGCTATACTATATAAATACGTTTGTCTTGGGGAACAATCAAAGGTAAGATGTACCGCAAATGATGCTTTGGCTGTTCCATCTCATGTGTCTCCACGTTGCTCTTACCTTATGGGTCTGAGCTCCTATTCCGGCTGCCTGAAATATGGGCATCTAAATGTGTACTTGTTTTATGCTTTTGGGCATGCCCCAAGATTAAACATTTTTTGCACTCTGTAGTACATTATGTTACCACATAGTGAGCTATTTACCTTTAGCCCCTAAATGGGCAGTTTTGACCTATTCATCCAATTCCAGATAATAACATTGCAAAGGGCTTTAAGCAATTCCTTATTGTCTTATCTCTCATAGCATGGAAAGCCATTCTAAATAGGTTGATATACCGGGAAACCCCCACTATTTTTTTGCTTTTGGACAAATTATCTTATGTTTTCCACATGAAATGGGTGTAGGTCTGTTTAACCACTTGCCCACCAGCCGCTGTAATTATACTGCGGCAAGGTGGCTCGTTCCCGCAAATCGCCGTAGCTGTACGTCAGCTTGGGAACTCACTTTTGTGGGTGCGCACCACCAGAGGCCCGCGCTCCCATTGGCAAATGGGGGAGCCAATCAGCAGGTCAGAGGGACCTGATGTCCGCTGGCAACCCGCAATCGTTCCCCGCAGTAACAGAATGGGGATATGCCTGTGTAAACAAGGCAGATCTCCGTTCTGACAGGGGAGTTCACATAGATCCTGTCTCTCTAATATGCAGGAACACGGATCTGTGTGTCTCCCCAGTCACACAATCCCCCATACAGTTAGAACACACAAACAGGGAACACATCTAACCCCTCGATCGCCCCTGATGTTAACCCCTTCCCTGCCAGTGTCATTAGTACAATGTCTGTGCATATTTTTAGCACTGATTACTGTAATAATGTGACTGGTTCCCAAAAAGTGTCAAAAACATCAGTTAGGTGTCTGATCTGTCTGCCGCAATGTTGCAGTCCCGCAAAAAATTACAACAAGCACGACCGTGCAATTGTCAATTAAAGCAACGCAGTGCCGTATGGCAAAAAATGGCATGGTCAGGAAGTGGGTAAATCCTTCCGGGGCTGAAGTGGTTAAGTAAGGAATCGCAGGTTCATAAATTCTTTGATATTTGAGAGTCTTTCATTCAAAACCTGCCTGTGGACACCCAACAATCCATAGCTCAAAACATCCAATGGTACCAAACTGAACTGTTGACCATTGACCAACGACCCACAAAATCGTATTTCTTAATCTAATAACTGAGGCCTCTTCTGTTTCCCTTTATTCACAAATTGCAAGACCGACTGCCATCCATCCAGATGCTTATCAGTTTTTATCTGTAAGCTGACCATACTCTTTTAAGATAATGTTACAACAAGATTCTTCAATTATTATAAGTAACAAAGCAGCTACATCTCCATTGTATACTGTAAAATGCCTGTATTTTACTAGCTAATGTACTGTATATTTTCTTATTTAGACTGTCGCCTTCATATCCGCTTATTTTACCGTGACACCCTGGTTGGTGAGCGAATTACAGCAAACCCAGAAGGCTGTAGAATTGCACATGGACAGTGCTATGAAACAAGTCGCTTGGACCAAGTCCTATTTCCTTACCCTGAAGACAATGGCTTGCGGAAAAACATTGAGAAGCTTTTGAGTCATTTGGAGCGTGGTGTCATTCTGTGGATGGCCCATGATGGAATGTATGCCAAGAGACTGTGCCAGAGCAGAATATACTGGGAAGGCCCTTTGTCCATGTACAGTGATCGCCCCAATAAGCTAGAGCGGGACTTGCCCTGCAAACTATTTGATACGCAACAGTTTATAACAGGTATTTTAAAATCTTAAAAATGTGTAGAAATATATAGATTTTGTAAAGACAGGCTTGTTACATGGCATAATTCAAAGCCGCACTATACATTGCAATACCTTCCAACATTAGAGAGGTAACACATTCAATATATTTGAATGCAACTTTGGGCTTTAGTTTCAACTGCATTACAACTACAGTTGGCATAAATGGTTTTATTTATTTTGTCCATGCATTGTCAGGATTTCAGAACACAAAAAAATGTTATAAACTCTTTGCAGCGTATATGAGCCCTAAGAGTACTTGAGTTATGTTGGCTATGGTTATGTTATGTGGACACATGTTGAGAGGTTTTGGGCTTTTTGTTACCCATATAGAAGCTAGAGAGAAATATTATCAAGCAATACTGATACTTCATCAACACTGAGAGAAGCAAACAGGCCAGGAGCACTTCTTGTTCTTTCCTTTGGCCAATGATTGTATTTCAGTGCATGCTGTAGTTGTTTTAATCCCTTTGACAGCTTGTAAAATTGGCATTGATCACACAAATGCCCCTATGATACTACCTTAATAGGGAAATTCTGCAGCTTTGGTCTTTTATTAAAGCATAATTAGGAGTTGCCAATTTATGAGCTTAATCAAAATTGTTGGTCTGCTGCACGTAGCTGGTGCTTCCGTCTTTCTGCTTGCATCCTGTTTCACCTCTAGCTTTTGGAAGGTCGCCACAAGTTTGAAGAAGACCTTAAGGCCTCATGTACACTGCTGCTGATAAATGGACGTTTAGGAGCATTTGGGAGTTTTTTCAGCAGCCCTTGAACTCTCTCAATGTTATCTTATCTGTACATGTACACTCAGGCGTTGAGTTTAGGCAGTTGAGTTTAGTGGCATTTTTCTGAAAGCAAAAAAAAAACGCATTCAGGACAGTAGTGTAGTGGCATTTGAAATGCCAAATGCTTGTAACATCATGTAAACGGAGCTAAATGCGGTAACTCACATTTATAAGTGTTTGGTTTATTGGTGTTTTCAATGGGGATGCATTTCTGACCATTTACAATGTAAGAACGCTTCTAAAAGCAAATGCTCATAAACGCCACTAAACTCATATAAATGTAGCATGTAAATGCGGCAAAAATGACGCTTTTAACCGTCGGGTACTAGCTGTCAAGTTCCGGGAGAGTTTTTCAAACGGCCCCGTGTACATGAAGCCTAAGGCTGGGTTCACACTATCCGACACAAAAACGGTCAGACTTTTTATCCTACTTGAATGAACAAGATACGATTCTGCTCCGACTTTGACATAGTGACTTGTCCTTTCACCAATCAAAACAATCCCAGTGTGAGATAAATTCCTTTTACTGCTGCTGTAATCACCAAGTCGGATGTCCCAAGTCCAATGGTTAGAACAAGGACCCGACTTTGATCCTAATTCAGTGATATTAAATGGGCTGAACTAGGACCAAAGTCGGACCAAAGTAGTACAGGAACCTTTTTCAAAGTCGGACCTTGTGTCATACCAGTTAAGACGGCTCTCATAGGGAAACATTGATTTTGTGACGTAATGAGACTTGTGCTCACAATGTCGGTCCGTTTGTCGGACAAGTGTGAACCCAGCCTAAGAGTGTTTCCCTTGGACTCCACATTGGACTTTAATTGCATTTTAATTGGACTTTTAGCTGTTTTGTACAAAGACATAGCCCTATGGTCTTAATCCTTTATGCACCATAAATACCCTTTTGCTCTGGTCTTTCTTTAAAGCAATCACTTTACTCTTATCTGGTATAGAAATCACTGATGCTGTTTTAAATTATTGGCACACAGTTTATTTAATAACTCTATATACTTTCACCAGAACTGCAGGCGTTTGCTCACCATGGTCGTCCAGTTCCAAGATTTCAAATTGTTCTGTGTTTTGGAGAAGAATTTCCAGACCCACAAAGAGGAAGGAAATTAATTACGGCTCATGTGAGTACTTGTGTGGTTTTCTTTACCTCTCGGTGCTGTTTGTCACGTTTTCCTTTTTGACATTGTATATAGCTATTTACTTAGAAACCATATTTTTGGTACTATTATCGTTATACTGCACTTATGTAAGGTTTGCCATTGATCGTGGAATTGATATGGCTTAAATTTAGCTGCTGTACCTGTTCTTAGCTCCTCAATTTGGCAACAGCAAAGAAATATGAGAAACAATGGGAGTGATTTACTTAAAGTGTTACTAAACCGAGTAATATGAAAATAGTTCATCTGCCCCTTCACAGTGCCCACAGCTTATAAATCTTCTTTTTACATTAAAATGCTGCCACTATATACCTTTTGGGATGATCAGTATACCACAGTTTCCTGATAACAGTTTGGCCATAGCTGTGTGTTCAAGTTGGATGAGTTTTCCACTATAGCCTGTATACACGCCCACATGTGTGATGTCAATGTCATGTAACCTGAACAGTTCAACTCAAACATGAAATGTTCTATCCAGAATAAGAGACCAAACTGAGCATGTGAAGCTTTACCACCCTGCTGTGTATTATATGACAGTGCAGGAGGGAAGAATCTATGCATACAGGATAAAATAGCCTTTTTTTTACGCAATGCTGAGGATTAACCCTTTAAGTTCCACAGTGAGTATAACAAGCATGCTATTCTGCATATACAGGCTGATTTTACTGATGTGGGTTTAGTAACACTTTAACCGCTTAACAACCGCCCCATAGACAATTGACGTCTACAGGGCGGTTGCTTAATTCTGGGAGGACGTCTATTGACGTCCTCCCAGAATCGCGGTTCCCGCGCTTTTTTTTCCGATAAAATAGGACATACGTATCTAAGAAGGGAGGACGTGACAGTATATTATGTGTCGTCCCACCATTTCGAAGTGTACGAGTCAAACCAGAGAATAAGACCTATCTTGTAAAGTACAAACTCAACTTGACAAGTCCAATGTACTGTAACTGTAGTGTGTACACCCGCACATATGTCCGATATCACCTTTTGAGTAGGTTGAACTTGTGTGTCGATACCGGTTTGACAATAGTCCTTTGACACCATATGACTA
>BLSH010368058.1:508485-520979 GCA_018402905.1 Glandirana rugosa | reverse complement strand
AATCAAGTGTGATCAATTTTCAGTGATTGGCACCATAGCTTGCAGACTCTATAACTTTCACAAAGACCAAATAATATACACTATTTTTTTTTTTTACCAAAGATAGGTAGCAGTATAAATTTTGGCCAAAATTTATGAAGAAAAATTACTAATTTGCAAAATTTTATAACAGAAACGAAGAAAAATTCATTTTTTTACAAAATTTTCGGTCTTTTTTTAATTATAGCGCAAAAAATAAAAAACCCAGAGATGATTAAATACCACCAAAAGAAAGCTCTATTTGTGTGAAAAAAAGGACGCAAATTTCATATGGGTACAATGTTGCATGACTGAGTAATTGTCATTCAAAGTGTGAGAGCGCTGAAAGCTGAAAATTGGTCTGGTTGTTAAGGGGGTTTAAGTGCCCAGTTGTCAAGTGGTTAAGGTAACTAGGCTGTTCACTTTGTAAGTAAATTTTCCCCAGAGCTTGGCAAATGTGGTGAAATTCCGCTTTGCGAAATATACCCAATTATATGCAAAGAAAATTAAAACAAATTTTTTTGCTTGACCATGATTGAATTATGGATGTCAGCAAAGCTTCAGCCTCATTTACTAAGCTCAGGGGAATATTACCTTTAAAAGTGAACAGTCTATTTGCCTTTAGTAAATCAAACCCTATGGGGTTGATTTACTAAAGGCAAATCCACTTTGTACTGCAAGTGCACTGCTAGTGCTCTTGGAAGTGCACATAGAAGCGCAGTAGCTGTAAATCTGAGGGGGAGATCTGAAATGAGGGGAAGTCCTGCTGATTTTATCATCCAATCATCTACAAGCGAAAATTATGTTTTTTTATTTTCCTTGCATGTCCCCCTCGGATCTATAGCAACTGCACTTCCAAGTTCCCTTCAAAGTGCACTTGCAGTGCAAAGTGGATTTGCATTTAGTAAATAAACCTGATGTGTTGCTCCAGGTCAGTCCAAGCTTGCCCTCTGTCACCAAATGCTCATCCAGCTCACTTGTTGACAGCCAACTATGCAAGAAAATTATGACTACAGCATCCTCTTTCCTTATTCACAAAAAGAGGACACACAAGATGAATGTAGAACTCTGACATGTTTCACACTCATAGACATTTTATCATAGAGTGCATGATTACATGATTAAATGCCTGTGAGCATAACACATGGTGGGTTCTCCTTTCGTCCTTGTGCACAATTTTTATGAAAGAATAGAAGAAGAGTTCGCTAATAGCTGTTGTTCAATCATCTGACTTTCTTTTATTAAGCAAACTTCATAAATGTAAAAACCATATGGACGTTATTATAACTAGATTCGCAGCAAGCTTCATTTGTTTTACCCTATGACCACATTGTTGTACTTTGTTTTTTAGGTTGAGCCAGTATTTGCCAGACAGCTAATCAGCTTTACTGAACCAAATGGAGGACATTTCATGAGAGGATATGAGTATTCAGATCTTATTAGCAGCTCTGAAGACTATCACCGGCCAATTCGCCATGTCCCACTCCCGGAATGAAGGACTATATTTAACACTGCGTTTGTCCCATGCCCTCATCAACTAAACTGACAAGCCTCATGTGAATGCTATCATCATCGTTGAACTGCTATAACAGATGTAATATGTAATAGACATATGGAAGCTTTAACTTAATTCCTTCTGGGGAATGTTATTATAAAAGAAACATTCTGGGTCATCTAGACCTAGACCTGGGTACCTGAGATCACAAATCAGTATTTTATATACATATTTTTGTTCTGTAATGTTAACTTGGGGTAAACTGAACAATAACTATCAGGATATAACCTGACCAAAATGGTCTTAGTGGTGGATTTGTTCCTATGTATCCCCGGGGCTGTGACCACACTGTGAGCACTTCCTCTTTAATTTTTTTTGAAAATGCTAGTTTCCTGGCTGTCATGATGATCCAGTGGCTGAAAACATTCTAACTTGCTGACCTGGAAAAAGTATGCAGATTAGGAGCACCGATTTCACTCTGATTTTTCTGATCCAAATTCAAGCTATTTATGACAGAGACAGGCACAACTAGCAGTTTTGGAGGTCAGAAATGGCTTCCTATACATTTCTCTCAGTATCAGGTCTATCATGTAAAACATTGTCTTTTCTAACCTCAATAATATGGTTCTGTATAGAGATTCCATTTTTTATAGTGTGTTAATATATGTTAGTGTGTTGTATATGTGTTGTTAATTACGTTTCAGTAATGGGTCAGTGCTACAAGCACTTCTAAAATTGTATACCTGTTATATGTTTAAGTACCATCAAGTTATGTTAGTTGGCTAGAACACTTCTTGGATCTAGTTAGTAGAGTGACAAATCAACTGCAGCAACTATAGATTGTAATTTCATTGAGAACACTCCTTGTATCCCTATAGCATTGGCTTAAGCCCAACCACACACAATAAAATCCAGGAGCATAATTCTAAATCACAAGGACCCATAGCAAAATGTTGGTCTACGTGGAAACCTAGCTCTGTGGAACCCATCACATTTCACTGGTGTTCATTGTAATATACTGCATCCCAAATAACGGCACTTCCCACTTCTTCTGGTCGCTGATAAACAGCTTTCCTTACATTGGCAGTCAGTATAAAACTTCCCTTTTATTACAAAGGGCTCAGCACAGATCCCTTTTAGTGCATTTGTGGCCATTGAAATGTGTTACCTGCTATAGACTAAGGCTCAGTGCAAAGACTCTTGTTATGCTTTGGTACACAGTGCAATCACAGCCATGTTGGCTAAGTTTACCATTGGTAGCTAGTGCAAACACTTACTTGGCATATACTTTGGGAGGCTGGGAAGCACTGTTGGAGGTTGGACAGCCAGGGTACTCAGGGGACACTGGGGGAGATTGGGGTGTGCTATGGGAGCTAAAGTGCACTGTGTAAATTTGGAGTGTGCTATGGGGGTTGAGGGGCATTGTGGGGGGTGAGGGCATCTGCAGCTGGTTGGAGGCTTTTGAGGGATTGGGGGGCTCAGTGGGTGTTGCATGCAGCAAATATTTTACTCCCCATCCCTTCCCCCATCTCCATTCCTTCCCCATCCCTGCCCCCAGTTAATTCAAGCCTGATATTACGGGCATCCACTGGGAAGGGAAGCTTCTATCTCTCCCCTGTCATTTGTATGGTCACATGACCAGGGAGAGGAAAGACCAAACATCACTGCCCAGTGGTTGCCTGTACTGATGGTAAGCTTACTGCTACTCTGCATAGCATTGATTTAAAGTGTCTCTTTTGATGCCTAATGATGCTTTAAAAGTTAAGGGTTGTCCACTTGCATTTCCTTTTAGCATCAATCACTGAACTCATAACTTTGAGGTGAAGCTACAAAACAGGCAGATAATTAAAAATTTAGTTTTGGGTGGTTTACGTATTTAATTGAATGATTTTACATATTAATAATAATTGATCAATAAAACAGCTCTCCTTGAATGTTCTAGCCTCAAATTTCACAACAACATGATGCCTCTTATATCTACTGTTATTTCTGGATGTTTATAGCAGTTGTAGATTTCTTTACATGGCCTACTTTTCCATTCTCCATTTATTAATTTAAGGAAAGTTAAGTAGGAAATTTAGAAAGACACCATCATCCATGGAGTCTTTCAGAGCTATAGGAAGGAAGTGAATGATATCAGTACCTAATGATATATCAGTTAGGCATAATTTGGGGTCATCTCAGAAGTCATTCTGAATACTTTATTGAATGTAATGTTTATGGACTCCTCCTAGCTGGTGTTGGAAATATCTGTTTCAGCTCTAGAAAATATGCATCTCAAAGATGTAGTCTTTTGAGATATAATATCTCTTTATGTTAAAAAAAAAAAAAAAAAAAAAAACAGTGAAAAACACGCTTTTAGTTGTATAATGGTATTTTTTTTATTTTGTATTTTTTATGCAATATATGTTAAGGGTTACTTTTACAACTGCTTTTAATTGCTATAGTAAATAATGGTGAATGTTTAATGATGACACCATCAAGGACCATAAAAATAATTTTGAACAACCATTTAGCGGTATGCTATGCACCACAAATTCCATGTTCTGTGTCTTTGTGTGCCCATAGTGTCTAATGCTTCATTCACAAAGGCATATTTTAGTTAACTGTATGCATGTTTTATTCAACAGCAAAGTTCTCATATATGCATTTATATATGGTGCAATTTCAATTAGGCATGCAGCAGTTTCTAATCATCAAAGGGCCCATTCACACGGGAGGCAGGCTTTCTGATCCCTCTATAAAATGATCTTTCAGAGGTGGCTTAGAACTGGCTTACAGGCATTTAGACATACTGCTAACTCTTGAATGCTGGTTTTTTTTTTCGATTCCAAAAATTGAAGTCTGGCTAAACTTTTAAAGCAGCACTGTTGTTATAAAAAAAGGCCAACAAGCTGCCTGAAAAAAGAAGAGGTATGAAACTTAAGTCTCCAGCAGGCACTATCTTGGACCTTTCAAAGAATCTTCAGCATCTGACACTTGCAAGCGCGTTGGATTCCTGGTCCCCCTCTGCACAATGTATTTCTATCTGCTGTCCATACATCACTACAGAACTACTGACGTAGGGACTGCAGATGGGACCACAACACATAGTGATAGACCTGGCATTTGACACCCCCAGAATGTGTTAGATGCTGATGATTATTCAGTCATCAGAGCTTGTGAGGGCAGAAAAGTTCAGAGTCATAGCCCACTGGATAGGTAAATATTATACCACTTCTGTTGAAGGCCTCTTTTTTTTAAAGGTAAGGAAATTTACTAACAAAGTTTTCTAAAAGTTTCCTTACCTTTTTGACAGAACCCCCCCCCCCCCATCCAAGAGTTCATCTAAGCCACCTTCACTCGTTAGGTGCCTTGCAGCGCTAGGGTCCTTGGTTTAAATCCGAAGGGCAAATACTATTTTATATTTACTATTTGATCCTATCAAATTTACCCCTAGTATGTGTATGTGAGAAAGGGACCTTAGATTATAAGCTCTTTAAGGGCAGGGACTGAGGTGAATGTACAATCTGTATATCTCTGCATACATTGTCAGCACTAGATAAATACCTGCAATAAATAAATATATAATTGTGAAGAGGGGTAGCTTTGATGAGCTCAGGGGAGAGGGCAAAAAGGGTAAGGAAAGTTTCATAAATCATTTTTTTAAATTGTTTGTTAGTGTAGCAACAGCATCGCTTTAAGTAAAAGCAATGCTAGTGAATGGCAATATTTTAGTGATGTGCATCAAATGAAGAGCCTCCCATCTGAACGTGACTGCATTCTTATGCTATGCACGTTTACAGACCAGAACCCAATAGAGGAACATGTGACTGACATCATTCATCAGACCACAAAGTTGACGTCACTCACAGAAAGGTACAGGGTTTTGTACAAAGTGAATTACTAGGCTGGACATTTAGATATGACTGCGAAAGAAAGTATTGGAATTCTCCAGGCTACATTTATTGTGTGCAGCAGAAAAAGCATGTCACTGTTTATGTCAGCCTTGGGATAAAGTCTAACATACTACTGCAATAAACTGTTCCTATTGAATTAGCCATTATGACTTTCTTGACCACAACTTCTCCTTTGAAAACCTCAAATTACTCTTGGGCCATGAATGCTGTAATGTCTTGGATCGTGTAAACAACATTAAAATCTATTCATTGGCCATGTTCAAAAACAGCTCTATGCAAAAATCAAAGCCCACCTTTTTGGCCAGCTATGCATTTCTTGAGAAGTCTTTTAAAAGTACCTTAGCCCTGGACTCCAGGTAGATAAAAAAGGTCCATGTTTTTGCTGCTCTGTAATCATTAATATATCATTACATTTATTTTTTTTTAAATGGAAGCAATGTAAGTAGCTGCACTCTTGCAGTTCCCGTGCAGGAGAGCTCAGGCTAAATTACTAAAACTGTGGCAGGTAGAGTAGTTTGTAAAAATGTATATTTACTGTGTATTTGATGGTTTGGCTATAGTTCCACTTTAAATAGAAATTTACTTTGGCAGGAATCCTGCATAATATATTATATTTGCTAAACAAATTTTATTTCTTAAAGACCAACTTCACCTAAAACTGATATTTCAGTGCTGTATATTTGCTTGCAAGTTATACTGAATGCTGAGGTTTTTTTTATAACTCTCAGGGATTGCAGCTGTAAGATGTCCCCACCAGAATTTTCAGGTCCTGTATGGTGACACAGTTTTAGCTTTTGGATGAAATATTTATTTTCGGGGAGTTGGTTTTTATAAAAAAAAAAAAAAAAGTTGTTTGACCTCATTTACTTAATTTTTATGCTGCTATCAAAAATAAAAGTGGATTCTGGGAGAAAAAAAAATGTAGTCTGAGATCGAAGTCAGTGGGGTTGATTTACTACAGGCTGTTCACTTAGCAAGGTTTGTATTCACTTTCTATAGTGTATGTTCACATGGTTTAATGTATAAGGGGAGGATGTGTTCACTTTAAATGGTCAATTATATACCATTCAAAGTGAACACATAAAACAAAATGAGATATTTGCCTTTACACAATTGGATGATTGATGTAAACAGTGCTTTACAATATGTTCTAAGCCAAGTAAACACTTTGCAACATGAAAATGAATACAGTATACATTTCTAATTTAACAGTCTATTGTCAGGGCTGCTGTTAGAAGTCATGGGCCCCCATACAACCCTCCTGATTGGGCCCCCCCAACCACACCTACACCCCACTTGAGGGTGTGGTCTAGTAAAATCCAATTATTAATTTAGGCAGAAATTAACAATAAAGCTGCCCTGGCCCCCTGTTTAGCTAACGGGACCTGGGCCCAGTACAACAGTACAGGTTGTACTGCCTTAACAGCAGCCCTGTCTATTGTTAAATCAACTCCATTGAATGGTTTAATATAAGATGAGAGGACAACAGCATACAATAATAAAAAAAAAAAACAAGTCTGTTTAGTAATGTTCTCTTGAAGTCATGAAATCATTTTTCAATCAATGTAGACTTACTACATGAAATCTGTCATATTAAATTGCTACATGCCAGGCAAAAAGAAATTTAAATCTGCTTTGCAGTGGGCATGCCAAGTGTGTAACCCTATAGGTGGACAAAGGAAGGACATGAATGTTTTTTCAGAACACAGATAACTGGGCAAGGGAATAACTAATATGTCCACCTTAAGTCGGTACAGTAGACAGGAAGCAGGACAGTGGTACAGAGTCCACAATACAGTTTGTAGGATCTGGAAAGTTTTGCCACTTTTCTTAAGTTATGTAGCCATACAACACAGCACAAGTGGATGAATGGATTGTAAAGGCTTTACCTGCTCGTATACATGCATTTTAAATGTGTGCTAAGTTGGTATTTAAATGTATGAAAAAGCTGTATCTAACATATTCTGATGATTGTGTACCATCCAACATGCAAGTCCACTTAAATATGTTGTAATACTGACAGACAAACCAGTATGGCTAAATGCTTCAAACTGATCAATAAACTGTTTAGGATTCGAACGTGAAAGTGAAGCTGACTTGGTTCTATAATTATATGAATTGTTTCTACTAATTCTGTCTATGCTAGCTATGCCTTCTGAATGTGTAATTTTCAGATTAAAACTGTGATGTATTCAAAGCCAACTACTTTTTTTTATTAATTGTTCTGCACCAAAATACTTTGTTGCAATGTATAGTGATAATTTAGTACAGAAATAAAAAATAGTTTTTGAAAAAATAAAAAGCGTACCGAAAGTGATGTTCATGTCTTCGTTCCTTTTTTTCTGCAGTACACAATTATACAATGGGGTGGATTTACTAAAGGCAAATAGACTGTGCATTTTGCAAGTGCAGGATAAGAAACCGCAGCTCCAGGTGAGTGTATGGGTTCAGCTGCTCCCAAATGTGTATCCTGCTGAATGCGGTGAGATGCACGCCCTGTCACTGCCAGAAAGATTGTGAGAAGAAAAATCTGGAATGGCAGCACACTCACTGATAAAAGGCAGATTCTTTTATTGAAAATATGAGCAGAAAATGGGGGATACAAGCGGGGGGGGGGGGACAAGGTTTATGCGTTTCACACTTCCGAGAGTGCTTTGTCAAAACCATTTTTTGCTCATATTCTCAATACAAGAATATGCTTTTTATCGGTGAGTGTGCTGCCATTCTCCGGATTTTGCAAGTGCAGTTGCACTAATTTTCCTTAGTAAGTGTAAATGTGGTAAAGCTTCATCTTGTAAAGAATACCCAATCAGGTGCAAGGAAAAAAAAAAAGTATTTTTGCTTGTGCGTGATTGAATGATGGAAATCAGCAGAGCTTTCCCACATATACTGAGCTCTGGACAAGACAAGTGCAACTGCACTTGTAATGTGCACAGTCTATTTGCCTGTAATAACTGCACAGTATGAGGTATAAAAAAAAAAAAACCTTACCAGGTGCTGGGCTGGGGAGGGAGCAGCTGGCTCAGTCTCCCAGTGGCGCAGCTGAGAGGCTGAGTCAGCTGCCGGTCCAGGCATCTGGGTGGAATCCAACTGTAAAGCTGGGAGTAAGAGTAAGAGTAAAGAAAATGGGTCATAGAAGTGCAGAACGAACTGCACTCCTGTGATCCACAGGAGAAGTAGGGCCAAAAAGCTTTGGCCCTACTTCTCTTTTAATGGAATATTTAAATTAATTGTTTCAGAAAACTCTGACAGTACATAGTTGTTAGCAGATATTAATGATCTGTCAGATTAAATATGAAACAAAATGTAGCTGTGTGTTGCCAGCATAATTGTTACCGCAAGATGGAATAAAACCAGGATTGGTACAAAGAGTGGGCAAAAGAGGCAGCTGCCTTGGACAATTCAGTAGAATTGAAGAACATGACAAATAGTCCCATGACCTTTGAGCTTGGTACTGTGGCTGATAAACTACAAAATCAAATGGTAACAGGAGAATCCTTCTGCTTCAAGGGTAAAATGTAGCAGTTATATGGTAGATTTAGAATGGAGTAATATTAAACAAGAGGCATAAGTCAGTAGAGAGATAAAGGTAGAGAAGAGCTTGAAGAGAAGAACAGGAGGGAGGGGGGGGGGACATGAGGTTGGTAGTCCAAGCCACAAGCCAAGTGTCAGTTTTGCTCAAAGAGTAGCTAATCATTTTAAGCAAGGTTGGATCCATGGCATCTAAATAAACCATCTATCTGATCATGTAGGAGAGCAATACATAGGTTGCGCTATACTCTTACATGTAATAAGGTATGTATGAGCTGAAATACTTTATACAAAAATATTTTAACAAAAGTATATGTCCATTAAATTTGCTTAACATTGCCACCCCAAATTTCCATGCAGTTGGATACAAATGAGCAAACCTCCTGGGAGGTAATATTGGAGGATCATTTAGAAATGTTCAGCCATATCTAAGACCTAAGCTTTTACAAGTTTTTAAGGTTAAACTGGGCAGTCCATCAAAGACATTACTCTACAGTAATGAATAGGTTTTCTATAACATATAAGTATGTTATAGATTGCTCTTTTGCTGCACAATGAAATTTGCAAACATTAGGCTCTGGCTACAGGGGACAGCAAGACATTGCGATGTTGAAGTAAAATATCTAGCTTATTATCTCATGCCCTGTGATTGAACATCTCATCTTGCCAACACTAAAACAGCCACTTACCATTACATAGTCTGCTTGACAGAAGCCACTAAGCACTCTTCCAGCATTATTTGATTTACTCCACATCTTACTTAAAAGTTCTCCTTAACTTAGCCACCATAATCCATTATACTCTTTCCCAGTCATCCACTATGCAATTTCTGTGCTACATTTCCCATTTCAAACTCCCCTTTGCCAGTTTTGAATATTACTTTTGCTTTCAAACTCTATCTGCATGGCCAGCAGCCCAGTGTCTTTTGTACTGGTGTGGCTCATACTGGTAATTAGTGCCTCTTATTTAGGTAAGCAGCCAGCTTAGTACCTGATTCTGAAACTGCAGATTCTTATGTAGTTATCCTCTTGTCCAGTAGTACATTTGGGTCTTCCACCTCCTTTTTATCTTGGTTAGATCTAGTTTGTCATCTTCTTTCAAGACAGTATGGGACATTTTTGTATGAAATCTTCAGTATGTTAGCAATCCAGCATAAAGAATAATCTTCATTTAACAAAACAACAAACAGATTGACATGTTTCTTGAGAAAAATGTTTCTTTGTTTTTGTATTTTTTTATTACCCAGAAATAACTTTTGGAATGCAAGTACCTTGCAACCCAAGAAAAGACAATTGACTTGATTTTAAAACAGAATAACAGATTCTGGTCCCAGAAATTGATGCTAAAAACAGGGCTTTACAGCCATATGTCAATATAATAAATTAGTAATTTCGGTATAATAATTTTTATTGAAAATACAGAGAGAGCAGATGCAAAATTCCCATGCTGGGGATATGAACATTAGACGCAATTCAGGATTTCATGTGAAAACACAGAAAAAGATGTGCCATAGAGTGTGAACTATTAATGAACAATGACCCACCGACCCAGGTCAGGGGTCAATGCATAGTGCCTGAGACTTAGGACTTAGGGACTAAGGTGGGTAAAGAGAGCAGACAAAAATGGGGTAAACAAAACCAAACTGAACACAAAGAAAAAAACCCAAAATTAATCAATGAAGGCAGGGAGCGAGAAGAGGAAAGGAGGAACAGGGTGACAGGCAAAGGGCCAAGGGGAGAGAGAGAGGGTAGTAGAAGTGGAGTAGGCGAGGAGCAAAGGAAGGGTAGGGGAGGGAAGTTCCCCCAGGCTGGAGGCTGAGAAAGGCCTAGGCTGGTCGGGTGCAAGGTTGGAAGAGCGTAAGACCACTATGAAGCCCACACTTTGAGGAATTTAGCATGAGTATTGTGGAGAATACTTGTCATTTTTTCATAGATCATAAGGGTCGTCAAAGTGCTCCTCATCTCTGCAAACAAAACAGCCAGCTTTTTCCAGGCCCTCGCTATTGTGCACTTAGCTGTGATAAATAGGCAATTTCACTGCTGGTAAGAAAAGAGGCCCAGGATCAGAAAATGGAGAAATGCTAGTTTGGTTTCCTTGTGGATAGGTATGTGGAAAAGGGTGAACAGGAGTCTGAAGACCCTTGACCAGAATCCCACTAGGTGGGGGCAGGACAACCAAATATGGATTTCGTCTCCTCACTTACCCCCCGGAAGCATCTATCACTATAAGATGGGTACGATTTGGCAATGCAGGCCGGGACCCAATATCATCGAAGGAGGGCCTTATAGGCTGCCTCCAGTGTGGCCGTATTGAAGGAGCACTTTGCTATGCTGCACCAGGCTTTGTTCCAATCTGCAAGGTCAATAGGGGATAGGTCTCGCTCCCACCTAAGCACATAGTAAAGAGAAGCAGAGGAACTGTTTGAGTTGAGAGAAGAATATATCATAGAGATGGTGCCTGGGGCACCTGGGGAGTGCAGGCAAGTGTGTTTGATAAATTAGTCATTTCAAGCAGTAACAGCCACTTGCAATATTAGTTACAATTAGTTAGGAAAATAAATCTGGGGTGGTTCTGGATTCCCCTATTTATTATAAATATGTATTGATTTGTCTATTTCTATAGTTAGCTAGTCTATCAAAGCTCTGATAAAGTTAATGGTGATGGTGCAATAACAAGGTTAGTTATAAAAATAAGCACACAGCTTAAATAAGCAAGGATCCCATTTATTTCCCAAAAAAGTAGGATTGCTAATATAAAACACTAAAAAAATATTATAGAGCATATAAAACAAATGAACATAGATGACACTTTAAGTAAGGTCATCCTCTGTATTCGGTAGCTATCAGGTGGGCTCAGTGGGCAAGAAGAAGTAGCCTTATCTAGCCACTATTTTTAAAGCCCACTCAGACATACCCACACAAACACCCACTGCCCGTACCAATGAAAAAATCCATAAGAGCCAGTGCTTCCTAATCACCAGGAAGTATTCTTTTTCTGCCCGTCCTCCAGGAATTATGCTGTAATGTCCACTAGGGGCAGATTTTGCTATGAATCACCGATATTTGACCCGGGTCATCCTTCAGTTCCTTTGATGACTCAGGAAATCAGTCATTTTAACAGCAGTTGACCTTCGAAGCTTTCATTTGCAGTCATGGTAATCAGGCACTTCAATCTTTATTACACCAGGTGGTTTGAAGCCAAGCATTCCTATCCCATAACCCCCCCCCCCCCCACACACACACCAGGGGGTATGCGTTACTCTTTTCTTCCAGATGAAGGTTCTGATATGCATTCTTCAGTTACATAGCCCTGATCGATAAACCTGCTGTAATGACATTCCAGGCTGCCCCCAACAGTGTCGAGGCTAGGTGTAACCAGATTTCATAGTTCAGAAACATCTTACATTAGGAAAAAAAATGTTGCCTTCCAACAGTTAGGCATTGATAAAAGAGTATCCATGCTTGAAGCTTAGCTGTAGGCAGATATAAAGGACACAAATTAAAGTGGTTGTAAAGACAGAATGTTTTGTTTACTTTCGAAGCTTCCAGTTG
>BLSH010368058.1:467505-481798 GCA_018402905.1 Glandirana rugosa | reverse complement strand
AGGTTGAGGCGGAAATCTTTGGAAAGTGATTGGATGTAGGGCCAAAAGGAGAGTTCAGAATCCAGGAGAACACCTAGCACCCTGACATGCGGGATGGGTGGATGGTTGTGCCATTGCTCTCCAGAGTAAAGGGTAAAGGGGCATGTGGGGGAGGAAATATTATGAGCTTGGTTCTGGACAAGTTGAGTTTGAGGAAGTGGCGATACATCCAGACAGATATGTCTGTTAGTAAGTTGGTTATGCGTGAGGAGACTGATTGAGTGAGTTGAGGGGTGGAGAGATAGATTTGGGTGTCATCAGCATAGAAATTATATTGAAAGCCGTGGGAGGCTATCAACTGGACCGGGGAAGAAATGTACAGGGTGGGCCATTTATATGGATACACCTTAATAAAATGGGAATGGTTGGTGATATTAACTTCCTGTTTGTGGCACATTAGTATATGTGAGGGGGGGAAACTTTTCAAGATGGGTAGTGACCATGGTGGCCATTTTGAATCCATTTTTTCAATAGGAAGAGGGTCATGTGACACATCAAACTTATTGGGAATTTCACAACCTTTTATCGTTTTAACGTAACTTTATTCTTTCATGAGTTATTTACAAGTTTCTGACCACTTATAAAATGTGTTCAATGTGCTGCCCATTGTGTTGGATTGTCAATGCAACCCTCTTCTCCCACTCTTCACACACTGATAGCCACCAACCATTCCCATTTTATTAAGGTGTATCCATATAAATGGCCCACCCTGTAGATTGAAAATAAGAGAGGTTCAAGAACAGAACCTTGGGGGACCCCAACAGAGAAAGGAAGAGGAGAGGAGGAAGAAGAATTGTAAGTGATACTGAAGGCGCGTTGGGATAGGTAGGACGAGAGCCACCGAAGAGCACAGTCACAGAAACCGAGGGAGTAAAGTTTTTCGAGGAGGAGGGGGTGGTCAACTGTATCAAAGGCAGCTGGAAGGTCCAGAAATAGGAGTACAGAATAGTGTCCGTTGGTTTTTGTGGTTAGTAGGTCATTTGTGAGTTTTAGAAGAGCCATTTCTGTGTGCTAAGTGTTGAGGGTGAAATCCAGATTGAAGGGGAGTATAGTTTTATAGTTTTGTTCAACAATTTAAAGCACAATAAGTAACTCTGGATTAAAGGTTTAAAGCTTAACTGCAGCTTTGCTCCTGGTATGTGCATGGGCCCCCACCATCTATGTTTACAATGTAGGATCAGTGGTACATGTATATGAGGACATTGAGGGCTCATCCAAACACCTGTGCTGCATTGTACTTGATGAAAATTGGATAGACCATGGCCGTTTTTGTGCAGATTTGTGTAATCGGCCATATAGCAGGTAGGAAGCCTCGGGAGCAAGCAATAAGGTAGATATTTCTCTACTCTATACACCTCCTAGACTAAACAAGCTATTAAACCTTGCTATCCAAATGGGGGCCACGTGAAGCTAAAATTTTATGCTGACTTGAAGTTCAGCTTTATTCTGCTTAAGGGCCCATTCTCACTAGTTGCAGTTACCTGCATTTTTCAACATAGAAAAAAACACAGGCTTTAGCTGCAATGACACATAGAAAGCAATAGTTTTCTGTGTTTTTATGTTAAGACCAGAATGCAGTGTTACACTGTGTTCCAGAGTAGAGCGATATTTTTGCATAATATGTCTGCATAATATCACACCCCTCTGCGCAGTCCCGCATTTCACTTCACAGAAATGCAGCCCACCCTGCTTCTGTGCAGCTGTACACGTCAAAGTTAAAAAAAAAAAAAAAAAAAAAAGCAGTCTGATGTGATAAAACGTGCATCACTCCGCCCCCTGACGCACTGCTCTGCAGCCCAAGCAAGCTGTTTTGGCCTGCATATCAGTGTGAATTGGCCATTAAACAAAGTCAGTTATGGATGGACACTAGTGACTTAAATCACCCACTAATTTCTTATTTCTCCTGAGGATTGCAGAGGAATGATCTCTGTAGGCTTGGCTCCTGGTCCTGTGTGGCTCTACTCCAGAGTATATTTTCTCCAATTTTACACTTCGTAATGAAAAAAAATATACAAGGGAGAGTGATAATGCTTCAACAAACTCGCATCAGCCCAAAACTAATATGAAATACTAATTTGGATGAAATATTTATTTCCACGGAGAAGCTGCAGTTACAAGCCCAGGTCACCTAAAATCAAATACATTTTGGGTGTTGTGGGCAACACCTCTAATTCCTGTGCATCAGATTTTTATGACAAACATCCTTTATATTCTAACATACCGCATCAAACCTTGCTGATATCCAGCTTACCAAGATCTATAATAGTATAAAACATTTTACTATTTATTCAAGATCTATAATAGCACAAGCATGAACTCCAGTCTCACAATAAGAAAAAACACGTTTATTGGATGCTCTTGGGCAGGTAGGGTTACATACATTGTTAATGGGATACAACAGAGAAGATTGTTGGGTATGATATATAAGCTAAGAACACTGAAATAGTATTAAGCCTCCTTTTCGATTCAAAACAATGGCATTAGTTATATCTGTAGAATTGGACTGTGTCCACATACGTTTTGATAAAAATGCATTTAGTGAGGAATGCATAGTTTATTAAGTCTTCAAGCTGATATTGGCAGATGGCTGGAAGCACATTAGCTGTAAGTGCATACTACTCTTAAATTCATTTAACAGATCCTCCAGTAACCTGTGAAAGAGAAGACACATATATTTAATTTAAAATGACTTAAAACTGCAACAAAATAACTCAAGAGCATTACAATACAAAAGCACAGATGTGACTCCACAGCATATGATATGAGCATCAACTTATACTAACAATGTTGTGGCAGTAAGAGCTGGTTCACACAGGGGTGACTTGTCAGACGACTTGCCATGCATTGCAATGGAACCGTTCGTATAGGAGCGACTCAAGTTCCTGTAATACTTTGGGGCGACTTCAGGCGACTTGCATTGACTTCTGTTACAGAAGTAGTTTGCAAGCTGCGCTGAAGTCGTGCTGTTCGGGGTCGTGCTGAGTCACCCCTGAAGTTGGACCACCCCTGTGTGAACCAGCTCTAAGGGTCCTTTCACACGAGCGGATCGTTCGGGTCCGCCTGTCAGTTTTTCAGGCGGACCCGAACGGACGCTCCATTGTCCTCTATGGAATGACGGATGTCAGCGGTGACATATCAGCTGACATCCAATCTGCCAAAAACAGACGGGGTTCCATTCACCTGGCGGTCCGTGTTTATCCGATCCTCCATAGAGGAGAATGGAGCTGTGACAGGTTCGTTTCTGCACGGAGTGCAGAGATGGTCCTGTCATCCGCCAGCTCAGCGGGAATAAACGGATGGATCCCCGCTGAGCAGCGGAGCCTGTCAAACCAGGCTCCGATCGTGTGAAAGGGGCCTAAGCCTATGTTCACACTGGCATTAAAAGCAGGCGTTTGAGGGGTGTTAAAAACTCCCCTCAAATGCCTATGCAAATGATACAATGGGCAGCACACAGTGCTGTTCACATTATCAAAACATGAAGCATTAGCCTTGCCTTGCCCCAAGACTGAAGCCTCATGTCAAGTCAGGAGGTTTTTGAAACCTTTCAATACCTTCAATACCTTCCATTCAAGTCCATGGTAAAGCTTTGCGAAAGCTCTGGCAGGCATTTACTGCATGGTTACGATGCAGGGAGCTAAAAATGTCCTTCCTGTACTATCACTTCCCATTTAAAAGTAAGCATTTGTGAAGTGGTTTTAACGTGCCTTAATGCGCATCAAATGCTTCAAAACTGCGCATAGGGCATCTGGGGAGCGTTTCTAACTCATCATTAATGATTGTAAAACGCCAGTCTAACGCCCATATTAAAGCTCATTATCGCAAGTCTAATGCTCATACTAGTACTATAGGAGCGTTTGTTAAGCATTAGAAATTTAGTCAAGTGTCAACAAGCCCTATAATGGCACAACAGATCAGCAAAGCAGCACTATTCACTGATTTCTTTCTCTGATGCTGAAACATATAAAAAAATGACAGGTCCTTGGAAGATGTTAATTACACATAAATACAAATAAGGGAGCTGTTTAACCCGCCATCTGTATATCTGTCTGTCCAGTTCATAGATTTACACAGCTCTGTCACACAGCATAACCCTGTATAGTAGGGCAGTAGAACTGATTTTTCTCTGCTGCAGTTAAATAACACAGGTCTTTATCACATCACTCTCCCTAGCCTGTGACTGGACAGTGTAAGGAAAAGCAGCTCATCTTTCTGTCATTCTGCTCACTCCTACCACATGCCCCTGTTAGCACATGAGCACTGCAATAAATATGCTTCTTCCTCTTCGCTCCACTACACAGGGAATTGCATAATGAGGATACCAAGTCAAATTTAGGTACTTCTACTGCTTGCAATTTAAAAATATGTGTAAGGATATATTAGTGAACACAGGCCTGAATAAATGTGTGTCTTTTATAGATCTGCATGGATTCAGCTTTGAGTGTCAATAATGCTGTGCATCTGAGTTTGCCATGAGCAGAATTTGATAGTTATCCAGCATGTAGTATAGTAAAAAGTTTGCAGTGAATTTATAAGCAATTAAAGATGACTGAAATCAAATTGTTTTTGCCTGGCAGAACCAGTACCAATGTAATGAGAGTCAAAATATTATTAACTCTCCAATATTCTACAATAATGCTGGCACATTTAGAGTCTAAAATCTCACCTCATACAACCACATTTTTGCAGGAAAATGTATAATTGTGCACTGCATGGTATGGGAGTTATGGGATATTACATTTTCCAGGACTTTTAAGGATTGAATACACATGTGGACTATGTGGGATCATTATACTTAGACTGTGCAAACTAAATGCAGATGCATAGATGATACGGTTGACCACCCCCTCTTCCTCAAAAAAAACGTCACTCCCTGCGTCTCTGTAACTGTACCCTTCATTGGTTCTCATCCTACCTATCCCACCGCACTTCCATTGTCACAACTGTACTTCTCCTCTTCCTTTTTCCATCAGGGTCCCCCAAGGTTTTGTTCTTGGACCTCTCCTATTCTCGATCTACACCTCCTCCCTAGGTCAGCTGATAGCCTCCCATTGCTTCCAATACCATTTCTATGCTAATAACACTCAAATCTATCTCTCTACCCCTCTAATTTACTAGCAGACAACTTAGGCTTAATGTACGCAGGACGTTGTTTAACCTCCCCTGAACGATTTTAACTTGACAGCTAGAAACCGACGTTTAAAGTGTCCGTTTAGCCATGTTTACATGCTGTGTTTACGCTTAGAAGCGTTTTTTTTTTTTAAGTGGATGTAAACCCTCCATATAGCTAGTGAAGTGAACAGCCTCAGCTGATACACAGAGATGACACAAACCTCCCTAAATAAGTCTTATATGTATATCTTCTGTCTTCCCTTTGATACACTGTTCATAAAATGCACATTCTGTTAGATTTTCCACTTCCTCATTCCTATCTGGAAGGGGTTGAGAGACTGTGAGAAAGCTGTTTGGAGGAAAGGCAACACACCCCCTTCCCACACATGCAGAGTTCTGACTGTGTTTTATTTAGAAGCCTGCTAATCTATTTTTAGCAACCTCCCACAACTCCAATTCTATGTCCTGACTAACCAGGAGTGAGAACTTATCAGGCTTAACAGAGCTATGGAAGAAGAGACAGCTACGGGCTATTTGAAGAGAGATAACAAAACACTACAGACAGATATGCCCAGCTTAAATTTCATGAATCGGGTTTACATCCACTTTAAATGAAAGATGCCTATAAACGAAACTCTGCTAAACGCGAGTTACCGCATTTAGGCACATTTACAAGCTGTTACAGGCATTTGGCGTTTCAAATGCCTCTGGACATCCGTACTGAATGCATTTTTCTGCTTTCCAATAAAAACCTCTAAACTCAACTGCCTGGAAACTACTATAACGATCCTGTGTACATGTACTGATAAGATAATATAGAGGAGAGTTCAGGGGCAGGTGAAAAAAAAACGCCCAACTGCTCCTAAACATCCGTCTATCAGCAGCAGTGTACATGAGGCCTAAGTCTGAAGGACATACAACTTCCTCAAACTCAATCTATCCAAAACCAAGCTCATAATATTTCCTCCCCCACGTTCCCCTTCCCATGACTTCACTGTCAAGGTAACTATCAACCTGTACCTGCATGCCAGGGTTCTAGGTATAATCCTAGACTCTGAACTCTCCTTTCAGCCCCACATCCAATCACTTTCCAAAGCTTGCTGCCTCAACCTCTGCATCACCTCCAAAATAGCCTACCCACCTCCACCTAACAACTGTGCTTTCACTTTCTCAAGCAGCTTATCCCCCCAGTTGTTACTTTTTGTATTCCTAGACCCTCCCTTTTAGATTGGAAGTTCTTACGAGCAGGGGCCTCTGATTCCTGCTGTATTGGATTGTATTAGAACTGTACTGCATGCCCTCATGTTATAAAGCAGTGTGCAAACTGTTTGTGCTATATAAATCCTGTATAATAATAACACACTCCCAGTGGTATATGATTTAAACATGTGGCCTCTTTTTGATACTGTAGTGTTAAAATGTTGTGTATATTTTGAGTGAACGCCATCCTTACAGACCTAGAGTAAAATATGGGTTTGCAAATCAGTGCATTTTGTTTTTATGTCGATTTTTACACAGCGTCATAACATTTTTGGAATCGAGATTGTATAAAAATGGGATTTTTGTACTCAACGTAAAATACATTTCTCCAAGTTCATCGACGAACACATCGCCTCCTTAATCTTGACCAGTGGGTTATATCGCTTCTGCAGGAGTAGGACTAGGCAGAACATAAAACTTGGCTACGCCCCTGGACCATCCCAAGTCCCTATATAACCCCCTCCCTGCTCCAGGTACTCAGTTTAGTAGCAAGCAGTATTAGAAGTATTAAAACTCCATAGAGGGGTGGGTGCTGTGTCCGTCGATCAACTCGGAGAAATGGATTTTTACGGTGAGTATCAAAATTCCATTTTCTCCTTAGTTCATTGACGGACACATCGCCTCCTTAATCTTGACCAGTGGGACGTCCCAAAGCAGTGTCAAAACAAAATGAGGGGTGGGGAAAATAACCCAAGGCTAACCACAAGAGCCCTAACCAGGAAACAGGAGCCTTAACCGGTTCACAGGAACCCCATTGAAAAAAGAAAATTTTGAACAAAAAACACCCCTCAGGAGGGAACAGCCCCTCTTAAACAGCAGCCTGCAAAATTCTGCGGCCAAAAGAAGCATTCGCAGATTCAAGAATATCTACTTTGTATAATTTGGTGAATGTATGCACCGATGATCAAGTGGCCGCCTTGCACACCTGTGATATTGACGCTTGATGACAAACGGCCCAAGAAGTACCAAGAAGTGCTCTAGTAGAATGTGCCTTGACAGGGAATGGAGGAACCTGAACTTTAATAGAATAGGCCTGAGTCACCGTCTGTCCGATCCATTTGTAGATGGTAGCTGAAGATGCGGCCAGCCCTTTCCTTGGTCCTTGTGTAACCACAAAAAGCGAGTCTGACTTCCGAAAGGACTCCGTGGCTGCCAGATACACCTGAATCGCACGAACCACATCCAAGGTATGCAAAGCAAATTCCTTGAGATGAGCCGGCTTGGGACACAAGGACGGCAGCACAATGTCCTCATTCAAATGGAAGTCCGAGACCACTTTAGGTAGGAACGATGGACAGGGATGAAGAACCATCTTGTCTCTGTGGACCACTAAATAGGGAGTATGACAGCATAATGCCGCGAACTCCGACACCCTACGGGCAGATGTAATAGCCACCAAGAATGCCACCTTCTGGGACAACGTAGATAGGGGAATCTCCCGAATATTTTTGAATGGAGGTTTATGGAGAACTGAGAGTACCAAGTTCAAATCCCATGGCGGCAAAAGAGACCGTACAGGCGGAGCCACATGCCGGACTCCTTGAACGAAGGTACGAACTAAAGAGCGAGTGGCTAGGGGGCCGCTGAAAGAAGATTGCCAAGGCAGACACCTGGCCCTTGAAGGTACTCAAGGACAACTTTTGCTTAACGCCTCGTTGAAGAAAGGCCAAGATCCAAGCTATAGAAAAAGAGCGAGGATGAGTGCAAATCGACTAACCCCAAGAAATGTACGCTTTCCACGTACGACGGTTTATCTTGCTAGAAGTCGACTTCCTCGCTTTCAACATAGTAGGGATCACTGATCCAAACAAACCTCTATTCTTTAGTACCTGGCTTTCAATAGCTAAGCCATTAAAACCAGTGACTGTAAAGTAGGATGGAAGCCCGGCCCTTGGGACAACTGGTCCTCTCTGAGGCGCAGCCCCTAAGGGATGTTTCCGGCTACCAGAATGATCAGAAGACTTTCACCCTCGATCCTTCGCAGGCACAGCGGAAGAAGAGGAAGGTGTTGACCCCGCAGTGGTACTAAGACGACAGCAGCATCTACCAGAGCCACCCGTGACCTCGCCACGAACCTTGGTATCCTCCTGTGGAGCCGAATCTGCTGAAGGAGCTGCATGCAGGTCTGCACAAGCAGAACTGTCTTGAAGGTGGATACTACCTGACCCAGAACCTGTATGCAAGTCGAGAGAGAAAGCTGTCTGTGTGACAGCAGCCAGTGAACCACAGCCTGTGGTTCCTGAAGTTTGTCCAGAGGAAGTACCCCCCCTGGTCAGAATGTACAGTCAGGCCCATAAATATTGGGACATCAACAAAATTCTAATCTTTTTGGCTCTATACACCACCACAATGGATTTGAAATGAAACAAACAAAATGTGCTTTAACTGCAGACGTTCAGCTTTAATTTGACACATCCAAATCAGGTGACTGGTGTAGGAATTACAACAGTTTATATATGTGCCTCCCACTTTTTAAGGGACCAAAAGTAATGGGACAGATTAACAATCATAAATCAAACTTTCAATTTTTAATACTTGGTTGCAAATCTTTTGCAGCCAATTACAGTCTGAAGTCTGGAACGCATAGACATCACCAGACGCTGGGTTTCATCCCTGGTGATGCTCTACCAGGCCCCTACTGCAACTGTCTTCAGTTTCTGCTTGTTTTTGGGGCATTTTCCCTTCAGTTTTGTCTTCAGCAAGTGTAAATGCATGCTCAATCGGATTCAGGTCAGGTGATTGACTTGGCCATTGCATAACATTCCACTTCTTTCCCTTAAAAAAACTCTTTGGTTGCTTTCGCAGTATGCTTCAGGTCATTGTTCATCTGCACTGTGAAGCACCGTCCAATGAGTTCTGAAGCATTTGGCTGAATATGAGCAGATAATATTGCCCGAAACACTTCAGAATTCATCCTGCTGCTTTTGTCAGCAGTCACATCATCAATAAATACAAGAGAACACGTTCCATTGGCAGCCATACATGCCCACACCATGACACTACCAACAACATGCTTCACTGATGAGGTGGTATGCTTTGGATCATGAGCAGTTCTTTTCTTTCTCCATACTCTTCTCTTCCCATCACTTTGGTACAAGTTGATCTTGGTCTCAAAGGGGTAACGTACTGCAAAACGTTTGGGGACCACAAATGGTGACTTTGGTTGTTCCCATTCTTTATAGGTAAACCTATCAAAATAAGGCAGATAAGGAAATACCTTTGGTGTACGAGGTGACTTATGCGTACCAAAAGCCACAGCCACGTCCGTGGCCACACCAGCCGCAACCTCTATTTTTTAAAGTCTCACGCACAGCAGTAATAAGTGCGTCTACTATCACTTTTTAACTCACTGCTGTGACCGTGAGGGATTCATCCTCACTATCGCATGGGTCAGGGAGCGTGATATTAAGCCCCCCTGGATGGACCGCATCTCCAGCGGCATCAGGCTCAGAATCAGATGAGACAGATTGAGCAGGGGAAGGCGGAGGATGCTTCTTCCTGGGCCCTTGCCCACATGCTACTTCCACCCGGGATACAAATGACTCTAGGACCGCTGTCAGCACCGCCACGGGAAGCGTCTGAGGGACCTGCCTCTTCTCAGAGGGGGTCAGTGGGGGAGATGTGACCCCGGTGCTCCATCAGGAAAAGGGAAGACCCTGCAGTACAAAAGATCTTTTGGCACTACTAAGGGATCCACCAATGCTTAGGGTACCTGTCATCAGGGAGAGAGATCACAGGGATCTCCAAGGACTCACCCTACCACCGGAGGAGCACCGCCATTCAGACCCAGCAACACCATGGATGCCATCCCACTTCATATATCCTGGGCAGGAAGAGGAGAAAGAGGAAAAGGAAGACCCTCGGCATATCCACGAGGTTCAGTCTTCCATCGTCTCAGTAGACCAATGAAAAATGGCTGCCGTGACATCATCAAGCTACACAAACATGGCCACCAGCCGGAGAACAGTGAAACCAATGGAAAATGGCTGCCATGACATCATCGGACTTCTCCAAGATGGCCGCCAGTTGCTTGACATGCTGAAGCATGCTGCCAGGATCCTCTCTGCTGCTCTCTCCACAAAGGTACTGTACCCCACTAGGCAGGATGAACACCTAGAGCACTCTGCTGTGCACTCTGCTACCGCCATGCACTCTGCACTGGGGCCCCTAAAATGCACTATACCTCATGCTGCACTACACAGCAGGGCATGCACCTTGGGGTCTCCACTGCCCTTGGAACCCCTCCCCCCCATACCACCAGGCTTGAAACCCACCACCTTAAGACCCTACAGAGGAGGGAAAGAAGAGGGAGACCCTCAGGGTCTCTGTCTGTCCTGGGACCCCACTAGTTCATGGGGGGAGTCCAGCTGAACTGAGGGACCTTAGGATGGGAGGAGGGAACCTGCAGGAAGGCCCAACCATCCCTGGAGAGTACCCGTATCCATCCCACCCCCGCACAGAAGGAGGGGGGACTGTACTTACCCCTTCCACGGATGCGGGAATCGCTCCAGACAGGACCCTCGCCACCAAAGTGGAGGGCTCTCAGCCAGGGGAACACTGCCACTCAAACCAAAGCCCAGTCATAGGCGACCCTGCGATACATTTAACTTGCGGGCCAGCCTCCGTCCGTTGAAGCTATGTAGCGGTCAACCTAACGCGTAGCTGCGTTCTGCACGCGTTCGCTGGCTGGACTGGGAAGACCATTGATTGTAGCTCTCCCAGGAGATGCAGGGTCCTTACTCCTGACTAGACAGAAAAAAAAAACCAAGTACCTGGAGCAGGGAGGGGGTTATATAGGGACTGAGGACGGCCCATGGGGCACAGCCAAGTTTTATGTTCTGCCTAGTCCTACTCCTGCAGAGGCGATATAACCCACTGGTCCAGATTAAGGAGGCGCTGTGTCCGTCGATGAACTAAGGAGAAAGTATGTGTTTGGTCTCTATGTACAGCAGTACAACATTACTCTTACTTTTGGATTCATAATTCATTACTGGACACAGTTATGAGTATTTGAAGATCTTGATCACCAAAATGCTACTTATGCAAATTGGGTAAGAGGCAACGACCAACCTATTTCATCCCATTGGATAGTCTGCGTGGGTTTTAACTCCATTTTGATCCTTATGGTATAAATTAGTGATCCACAATCAAACCTACGTCATGTCTGAGGGGTCCCATCCCTGCAATAATTGTATTCTGACTCTAAGTTATATTGCCTGGTTTACCTAACTTGTAACTTCTATTGAAGGCAGTGTGAGTGGCCAGAATGCCAGACTGTTTGAGTGCAGGGAATACTAACTGGAGATGTAGGGTACAGGGTTTCTCACAAGCTTGTAAATTGAGAGTGGTGGCAGCTAAATAAATAGTGCATGCACTTTTTCAGTTTTCTCCTGTCTGGATTGGGAAATGTTGGTACTTGTGATAATCAGTCAGCTTGCTGGTCAGTTTCCAAGGACGCGTGATGGACAGCAATGCCTTGTGCATTGTCCGGCATCCCTCATTCCCTAACCTCTTTTTGTTGACACACAGCTTTTATAACAAGGCAGCATTTGAGACACTAAAGACCTAAAAATGAACAGTTTGTATCACCCAGTGTGAAGATTTCAGACAAACTTAATTTGTTCCCTGTTCACATCTAAAATATCTTAGTTTATGCCTGTTTTATTGTAATAAAGGAAGTATGGTCATTTAAAAGTTGTAGTTAGCCAGCTGTCTCCAGCTCCAATGCTGGGAGTCACTGATCCTGAAAAAGTATGCAACCATCAAACTCAGAACACCTGATCTGCATGCCTGTCCTTTATCTGTGACTGCAAAAGTATTAAAGACAATCAATTGGCACGAGAGCCAATATATTATGTATTTTTCATAGCAAAAAACAATAACATACAAGGAACAGATACCGATGAAAAGGGGCCCCTATCGGTAAGTAGCAAATCAGACTTAAAGTGTTACTAAACCCAGGACCCTGCACTCACTATATCTGGTCTCCCATAGTACACAGAACATGGAAATGGAATAGGTTTAGTAAATATAAACTGCTAAATACCTTTTCTCATCAGCAGTTAGAGCAGTCTTGTGACTTTTATCAGTGTCTAGTTAAAGCTTATGGGAGGAGTTTTCATTCTCCCGATTGTCCTATGAGGCTGCAGGATCCCTGACACTCTGTCTGCACAGTACTGATTGGCCCTGTGCTGATCACATGCCCTCTCCCAAGAAAAAAAACCTCTCTGGCAATACACACCAAACTGAGCATGTGCAGCTTGTCCCAAGGCTCTGTTCTATCAGCAGACTGTTTGGGAACAGTGGAAGAAGGGGAGGATCAGAGAAGACAGGATCAAACACCTTTTTTACACAATGAGGAGGATTAACCTCTTGGGTTACACAGTGAATATAACAAGCATGCTTTACTGCATATACAGACTGATTTTACTGTTGTGGGTTTAGTAACACTTTAAAGACAAAGACAGAAAGGAGTTGTTTGAACGTGAGCTTGTTGAAGCACATCACTCCCAAAGCAGAATATTTGGCTTTGATGGAGGAACTTGAAAAATAAAAAAAGGATACATCAATGCTTCATTGACTGCTAACATGGTTTCTAAATAGTGGAAGTGAAGCTAATGTGGGTCAATAAACCAGTTAGAGAAGTGACTTATGACGGGTCCATACAATGACCACTGTGTGATGTATGCGTTAGACATTTCACATGAAGAGCTCCTTCTCTTTTAGGGTGCTGGTGTGTCAGAAAATGTTTCTATCCTTAACGCATATGCCAATCTTAAATAAAGCCTATGCTAATACATGATTTTTAAGGAAGTGCATTGTCAGCTGGTGGAAATTACTCACTTCTTGTCATTGCCACTGGGAAGTTGAGGAAGAGCTTCCAGTGCTTGTTTGAAACTGGATCTGTGTAACAAACAGAAAACATCTACATTATGCATTTCCAAATACAGTACTGTACACATCAATATGCCTGCACCCCTCAGATGCTTGCGAGGGATGATGGGAAAGGCGGACAGCCAAGAAATAGGATACGCTTTCTGACAAATCTCCTTGAATCTTTGTGCATCTTAAAGCGAAGTTCCGGCCAAATTTTCTTTTTTTCTGTAAAAAATACCCCTAGTATAGTCAGGGCTTGTGCATCTACATTAAGGTATCATATAAACTGTCCCCTGTTTTGTGTAGCATATATAACTTACTTTATGCTGGTCCTGTACAGCGCAGCCATCTGCAGTGTGAGCATGTGAAGCCGATGTGTCCCTCTTCCGGGATTCCTTGCATGCTGGCTACCCAGCATGCACCTCCTGATCTCACGCATGAGCAGTGCGTTGCAGGCGAGTCCCACAGCTTATTGGCACCTTGCATCACATCATTTCCTGTTTGGAAATAATGCCATGCTACGAGCCAGCGATGCCAATTAACTCCTGGGATTGATGACACTCATCTTCCAGGAGCCAATACAAAGACGGAAATAACGTAATTTGCCGCGGCAACATAAGGAGGAAGAGACAGATATTTCTTCTTAAATAAGGTAAACAGAATAAAAATTGGCAATTAGTTTTCAGCATGCACACAAGTGCTGCATGGAGGAAAGTGTAAAATGTGGGTGGGACTCCGCCTTAATCACTTCCGCCCTGGACGAATTTACCCCCTTAATGACCAGAGCACTTTTTGTGATATGGCACTGCGTCGCTTTAACTGACAATTACGCGGTCGTGCGACGTTGTACCCAACAAAATTGATGTCCTTTTTTTCCCACAAAGAGAGCTTTCTTTTGGTGTTATTTGATCACCTCTGCGGTTTTTATTTTTTGTACTATAAAACAAAGAGTGACAATTTTCGAAAAAAAAAAAAAACAAAACTTTTTTTATACTTTTTGCTATAATAC
>BLSH010368058.1:455058-467495 GCA_018402905.1 Glandirana rugosa | reverse complement strand
TTTGCTATAATACATAAAAAAAAAAAAAAAAAAAAAAAAAAAAAAAATATATATATATAAACAAAATTCATTCATCAGTTTAGGCCAATATGTATTCTTCTACATATTTGTGGTAAAAAAAAAAAAAAAATAGGCGTTTATTGATTGGGCTGCGCAAAAGTTATCGCGTCTACAAACTATGGGAATAGATTTATGGCATTTTTATTATTTTTTCTTTTTTTCTAGTAATGGCTGCGATCTGTGATTTTTATTGGGTCTGCGACATTGCGGCGGACAGATTGGACACTTTTTTGGACCAATGACATTTATACAGCGATCAGAGCTAAAAATAGCCACTGATTACTGTATAAATGTCATTGGCAGGGAAGGGGTTAAACTCTAGGGGTGATCAAGGGGTTAAGCATGTTCTGTGTGGGGGCAGGGCTGGCAGGGGCATGACAGATCTCACTGTTACCGATTACTGGGAACAGTAGATCTGTGTCATGTCCCCTGACAGAACGGGGATCCGCCTTGTTTACATAGGTAGATCCCCTTTCTGCCTCTGTAGTAGGCGATCACGGGTCGCCAGCGGACATCGAGTCCACCTGAACCACAGGCACGCTCCTGCTGCACAAGTACCGTCGTACAGCTGAAGCAATTTGCGTATAATGACGGCGGCTGGTTGGCAAGTAGTTAACAAATCTATGTACTTGTTAAAATGCTGCAATTCTCATATGTCATTCTTCGTATAGTGAGCCTTAATTGTACATACAATTCTACAGGGCACACCGAGCTACCACAGAATTTACAAAAATCAGCTAATAAAAAAAAAGTATTTGAAAAGCCATTTTTTTTTCTTTCTGAACAGAGTGCAGAAGGAATAGAAATAAGGAATTTGTTGCTGCCTGTGTACCAATTGAGATATCCTATCATTTTCTGTCACAAGAGCAGGAAGGGATGAGAAATCTCTCCAATCGGTACACAGATAAGTACACAAATATTATTTCTTTCTCTGATCTAGTAAGGTAGGGCACTGTCATAACAATAGATGCACCTATATTCCCTACACAGTACTTACTACGTGGACTAATATATAATCCACAAGGGTATATATTGTGTGTCTACTCCCAAGTGGTGTGGGGAGAATGGAATTTTAGAGTGCTAGTAGTGCTATACAACCTTAATTACCCCCACTCTAATATTATTATAATTTGTGTATACCCCTTATGCAACTTACAACTCACAAACTACCAAATATTTGTGATTCTTAATGGTGATTGACATATAAATCTAAAAGATTCAGAAAAATAAAAAAATATAAAAACAATAAAAAATATATAACATACAAAATTATTATCAAAAAAAGTCTAAATTATTAAATTCAGTTCATGGTACATCCATTATTCAAATATGTGACCGCCCACCGTGCTTATTATTCATATATGTGCTTTTCCTTCAGTTCTAAATATTCTTTCTGTAGATTAGGAAAGGATGAGAACCTCTGTCAGGTTTTCATTGCTAACTGTGTCGTCCTATTACAGTGAAAAGACGTTTGGGGATATTTCTCAAACATCTGAAAAAACATTTTCATTTAAAAAAAAAAATAAAAAAAAGATGCCTTGCCGGAGCCAGATATTTAAGGTAAATAAGTAGAATCATTAAGGAAAAATACAGAATACATTACAAATTTGGGTAATTTTTGGGGGGCAATACTTAGCCCCACACAAATGAGTTCCTGTTGCAATCCCACAGAAAAAAGATTTTCAGTATTTGAATTGCCTACAGAGGTAGCATAAACAGAATACCAGACCTCCACCTGCTGCAGCTGCCCCCCAGTGCTTTCTTGGTGCCCCCATGTGACCCGACTGGGTGCCTAAATGGCCAATCACCAAGCGCCTGGGAGGAAGTGGAGTGAATTGGCTGCTCCCTGCCCAGAAGTACTAGCAATATTACTTTGCTCCCAATGGCCAATCAGCAGCAGTAGAATGATTGGGAAAGTGAAACGAGGGAAGATAAGTGGGGCGGGACAGCTGGGGAGGGCGGCAGTTAAGGCTCGGTTCACACAGTGACACCGACTTCAGGGCGACTTTGCTAGGCGATTTCAGGGTGACTTTCAGCGTGACTTTCAGGGCGACTTCAGGTGATTTCAGGCGACTTACAACACGACTTATGCCAGGCGACTTTGCCTGTGGCCAATCAGAGAAGGGAGGGAGGGGGCTGCCCCAAAATAAATTCTATTCTTTTCACTGACAAAGTCGCTTGCATTAAGATGGGGGATCCGACTTGGAGGCAACTTCCATTGAGTTCTATGGGCACAAGTCGGATAGAAGTCGCCTCCAAGTAGTACAGGAATCTCTTCTGAAGTCGGAGCGACTTCAGTAGTGTACATAAAGACGGCTCCCATTCAATTCAATGGGATTTCTAATGTCGGGCGACTTGAGGCGACTCAAGTCGGATCCCAAGTCGCCCCTGTGTGAACCGGGCCTAAGAGAGCCTTTGTTTTGTCCTGCATGGACAAAGCACAATTTCACTTAAAAGTGGTTGTAAACCCTTACATATACCCAGTGAAAGAGGAAGTAAACCTCCCTGTATTGTTTGTACTTATAAGGTAAGCCTAGAATAAGGCTTACCTATAGGAACTGTAAATATCTCCTTAAAGTGGTTGTCAACTCGTGACCACTTTAACCTACAGGTAAGCCTATAATAAGGCTGACCTGTAGGTGCCCTGCATATCTCCCAAACCTGCACGGTTCAGGAGATATGCAGTGTACTAGATGTGCCTAAGTCATTTCAGCACATGCGCAGTGAAGAAATGGCCTCCGTGCTGTTTTTTCACTGTGATTGTGCCATGACTGGCGGCTCCCGCGTCTCCGGACAGTCACAGAGCTGGAGTCGCGGCCCCGGAAGGAAGAGGGACAGAAGATGGACGCGGCCAGCACAGGGGACATCGCTGGATGTCGCAGGCTTTGTTTGCATGTAAGTGACACATAATGGACTAGTATGCGATGCATAGTAGCCCATTATGCATCTACTTTGCAGGGGAATACAGAGGAAGTAAACCCCATCTGTGTTTGCAGGTAAGTTTCACATAATGTGCTAGTAGGCGATGGGTACTAGCACATTATCTGCAAAAATGGGGAGTGAATAGCTAGAGTTCACACCCAAAAAGGGGTCACGTAAGGATACTTTGGTATTTAAGAAAAATAATTACTTTATTCAAAAATTCAGTACAGTATGCAAAAGTTGTAAAAATGAATGACCTTCACCAATTAAAATCAAGGTGGAGACGCAGATGCTCACACACCTCCACACATTCATCCAGACACACTAATCTTCCTCTCAAATGACAATTACTGATCTAAGATGGTATTTCAGAAAGTGATGTGTATTCCAGATGACTGGGTATGGACAGGCTTGGAAAGTAAGAACAGTTCATAAAAGTCCTCCACAGAATACAGAGGAGTCCTAAGGTACAATGAGTGGTGAGGGGGAAGTCCTATATTGGTGTGGTGGTGTATCCATATTTTTAGCACAGTCTGTCAGGCTTGATGGTGCTGTGTAATTGCAGAGGGGACAGAGTCCACTGTTATCTGAGATGTCAACAAAATGGGGGTGGGGGAAAGCTGCAATTACACTCTGCAGAGCTCAGTGAGGAGAGCTCTGAGAGCCGATTGGAGGGAAGGGACACACCCCCTCCACACAGGAACAGAGCGCTGAGGCTGTCAATCTGCTGAAGCTCCCTCCCCTGTCACCATTTTCTCTTGGTATCAGGAAAACTTGTCAGAAGTGACTCTTAGCGCTCTTAATTGAGACAAGTACACACTATAGAGGGATAGGTTTTGTTCATATATGTCTGAGGTTTACAACCACTTTAAGGATCAATACGATTTGGAGGGCCACTAAATCCTGAAGAACCAGAAAAGTAATTACCTGACTAATAGTTACCTTAACACTCAACTCAACATTCTGCTGACACAGATTTTCCCGTATGTTATCCACACATGAAAATCACAACAGGTACTGCAAATCTGTATTAGCACTCTACATTTATAAATATCTATATAATATATTGTCATACATGAGTATAGAGTCAGCATGAAGAAAATGTCTTAATATTCACCAGTCTGTTGGGGGGAATGTAAAGTGTTTGCTCATCTTTACTTCCGATATTTGCCACTGCCTTATCAACCTGTTGTTTTCAGGTTTTTAGTAAGGTGTACACCAAAGAGACCAGTAGTTCTTGGTTACCTTTACATACTGTATATCTAGCACAAGGAAACATACTTACTTGCTGTCATTTGTCAGATAAATAGCTACTGCATCTCTCAGTGAGCAAATTTCAAGGCGTGCCTGATGAGGAAAACAATTAGTTAAATACTGAATAACAAGTTAGACTTTTTACAATGCAATTTCTGTTTTAGTATTTAAAGTGTTTGTCAACCTAAAAAAATCCTGTTCCCTTAAAGCATATTAAACAGCACAGTGCTCGTGCTGTGTAATATGCCCCTCTCTATACTGTAAAAAAAAACCTGGCTGATCCTGCCACTTCCTGTGTTCGCCTCTGTGAGCTGACCACGATAATCAGGGCTGCTGAGCCTTGACTACAGTGGTCAGCGCACGTCTGTCTCAGTCATCCGCAGCTCTCCTCTCTGTCTCTCCCCCCCCCGCTATTATTAGAAATAAAATATTAGAAATGGCCACTGCCAACCCCTTTATTTTAGCTAAGCATATCAAACTGTATAAGTCTTTTATTAAAATGAGGCATGTAAATAGTGTTTTAGAGCTATCTTCAGGCCGGTCACGTGACTCGCTGCTGCTCTACACCTCCGATCAGGGCTATTGTAGGAGGGGCTGTGCGGCCCTTTGACCTCCCCGGCTGACATTAGAGGGAGTTCTCGGCCCCTCCTGCATATATACTATAATAGAGGGGCTGCCAGTGATTTACAGGCTTGGGTTAACAGCCACTTTAATATTTAAAGTATATGGTTGACAATTGCTGGTAGACAATCAAGTCCACAGCATCAAGGTATTTACATTTCTAGACACCAGTGGAGAAAAGAAAAAAAGGGAATAATAAGCAGCAATCACTAGCCCACAGATTAATGTGACAGTAATAATTTATTTAACACTGATTAACATTAAAAGAGAAGTATGGATTTCTGTTTTTTTTTTCCCCCCGTTATACTTACCTAGATGGATGCTGCTTCTGTCCTCCGGCGCTTCTACACTGAGAACCCAGCCATCAAACACCGCCGATGGCTCTGTTCTCAGAGATGACAGAGCGGAGAGCTGCTATCAATCAGAAGCTCTACTTCTGCTCCTCCACGCTCACTGGAGCGCTGAGCTGTGGAGGGGCGGGGATTGACTGTCTCAGGCTCTCAGTGGCTCGCTGAGAGGCTGAGATGGCTGTCGGTCCAGGCACCTGGCGGTTCCCGACTCTTGAAGTCGTGATGGTGCGGTGCCTGTCCTGACTCCTGTGAAGTCTGCAGAGAGCGGACTTTAGTCTCTGCTAGAAACAGGTCACATGAGTGCAAAACAGATTGCACTCCTGTGACCTATAGGAGAAGCATGGCCAAACAAGCTCAGGCCATACTTCTCCTTTAATTTAGCATAATATATTTACAATATTTGGAGCCTCCAAAGTTGCTCCTATACAAAGGATGTTGGTCCACTCAGAAAGGCTAGCAGTGACTGGGAGGGTCACCTAGCTTACTGTAGCTGCAGTAAGAACAGGGAAAAGAGGGGTGCCAATATAGGTAAAACTACTAGTGTCCTTAAAAGGTCACCCACCCAGGGAATAGGACTATTAGCTATCAGAATTGAGCAATGAGGGTTCAGATCCAATTAGGATTTCTCCTGTTTGCAGTGTGTGTTTCCACTATCTGCAAGATTCTCCTCCTCCACTTCAATCACCTACTGCCTGGTTCATTGCCTTCCATTCTACAATATGTAGGAGTGCCAGGATACGAACTGTAAGCTCTTCGTGGAAGGGGCTGAGGTTATTAGTGGACATATACACTCAATAAAGTGCGGTGTGATATGCTGTAACTATGCATATATAGGAAACCAATAGATCATTTGGGCACAACTAATAATATCTGTATGTAACAGACATCAGAGAGATCTTACATTAACACATAAAGCAGTACCTTCCTTCATATAGAATATAAGTCAAATAGCAGAAATGAGGTGTTGAGAATATGGACGCACCTGCAATGCTCCGTTCCTGCTGAAGGATGACACACACTGCATGAGCCTGCTGAGCTCTTCTCCCACTGCTTCCACAATTCTAGACATTACTCTGGGTACAAGCTCTTTGGAAATTGAGAATACCTAAAATGATTAATAACAATGGAAAATATTTACCTTTCCTCCCAAAGATTCCAGTTACACGAACAGGATTAAATTGGTGCAATTTCAGTTAGTATGACATGCAGTGAGTTTCCCATTACCAGCCCGGGTGTCCTATTAACATGCAGAGCTTTTGTGGCACACAGGTACTGCCAAAAGTAGGCCACTATGGGACTGCTGAGTCAGATTAGATTCAACAGCAATCATAAGCTTTATTTCAAAGTCTCCATAAACCATCCACTGGAATACATACCGTGCCTTGAAATGTTCCACCATTTGTCATGTTACAACCAAAAATGTAAACGTACTTTATTGGGATTTTATGTGATAGACCAACACAAAGTGGCACACAATTGTGAAGTGGAAGGAAATTTTTTAATTATTTTCCAAATTTTTTACAAATAAATATATACAGTATTTTTTGCACCATAAGACGCACATTTTTTCCCCCAAAAAGTGGGGGAAAGTCTCCCTGCGTCTTATGGTGGGACTACCTGAAAAAAATCCTCCCCCTCCTCGCCGCCACCGGGAGCCCGCATTACACTGTGGGCTCCGGGACACCATAGAGCGCTGCTTTGATCTCACACAGTGAGAAGACAGAGCAGCCCCAGTGGCTGAATGAAGTACTGCGGCGGCTGGAGCTGCTCTGTCTTCTATCTGAATGGGATCTGGCTGCAGAGTGGAGCTCCACTAGGCGCAGTGTGATGACATCATCACAGCGCAGCGGTGGCGGGATATATGAATCTCCCTCTCAGCTCTGTCAGGCTGCATTTCATGGACACAGGTATGGCTGTATTTTATGGACTCTGGTATGTGCTGCATTTCATAGGACTGGTATATGGCTGCATTTCATAGGACTGGTATGTGCTGTATTTCATGGATCTGGTATGTGCTGTATTTTATGGACTCTGGTATATGCTGTATTTCATGGATCTGGTATGTGCTTTATTTCATGGATCTGGTATGTGCTGTATTTCATGGATATGGTATATGCTGTATTTCATGGATCTGGTATATGCTGTATTTCATGGACACTGGTATATGGCTGCACTGGTAAATATTTCAGTACACCATTTGGTTCAGAATTTCTTGTTTTCTTCCTCTAAAACCTAGGTGTGTCTTATGGTCAGGTGCGTCTTATGGTGCGAAAAATACGGTAAATACTGTGGCGTGCATTTGTATTCATCCACCTTTACTCTGTTACCCCTAACTAAAATCTAGTGGAACCAATTTAATTTAGAAGTCACCTAATTAGTAAATAGAGTCCACCTGTTTTGGAGAAGTTTAAATCAGGGTTAGATTATAAAAATAAGGGATTTTATTAAAACTTACCGTAAAATCCTTTTCTCTGAGTTCACTGACAGACGCGGCTCTCCATTGACATGTGGGGTTATATGCAAATTCTATTAGGAGTTAACTAGGCAAAGAAAGAAAGCAAGCTGGCCCCTCCCAGGGGGCTGTCCTCTCTTCCCATACAATCCCCCTACTCTGCTCAGTACATCAGTACATAAAACGCAGAGGGGTGTGTGCTGCGTCTGTCAGTGAACTCAGAGAAAAGGATTTTACTGTAAGTTTTAATAAAATCCCTTTTTCTCCTATGTTCACTGACAGATGCAGCTCTCCATTGACATGTGGGGATGTCCCAAAGCTGTGTCATTAAGAGGGGTGGGCAAACGACAACAACTGTACGCAACAGAACCTCTTAAGAGGCGCCAGACGCGCCTACACTGCCGCCTGTAAAACCTTACGACCAAAAGCAGCATACGAAGATGCGGACACATCAACTTTATAAAATTTAGTAAACGTGTGCACTGAGGCCCAGGTAGCCGCCTTGCACACCTGTGACACCGAGGCCTGGTGTCGAAAAGCCCAAGAAGTGCTAACAGCCCTGGTAGAATGAGCCGTGACTCGAAAAGGAGGCACTTTGCCCCGAACAGAATACGCATGAGTCACGGTCTGTCTGATCCAACGAGAGACAGTAGCTGACGAGGCCGCCAAACCTTTGCGCGGACCATCTGTCAGGACAAACAACGCGTCAGACCTCGAAAAGAGTCTGTAGCCGCCAAATACACCCGCAAAGCCCGTACGACATCCAAGGAATGTAACTCAATCTACTTAGAATGTGAAGGGTGCGGACACAACGAAGGAAGAACAATATCTTCGTTAATATGAAAAGAAGAAAACACCTTCGGTAAAAAAGAAGGTGACAGGCGCAAGACCGCCTTATCCCTGTGCAGGACCAAGTAAGGAGACCTGCAGGACAACGCTGCCAACTCAGACACCCGCCTAGCGGATGTAATGGCCACCAAGAAAGCCACTTTCTGTGACAACAATTGTAAGGGAATATCCCTGATCTACTCATATGGTGGCTTTTGAAGTACCGAAAGCACCAAATTCAAATCCCACGGTGCCATAGGTGACCGTACAGGAGGAGCCACATGGCGCACACCTTGTACAAATGTATGAATCAAGGAATGCGACGCCAAAGGGAGTTGGAAAAGAATCGCCAAGGCCGATATCTGGCCCTTGAGAGTACTCAAGGCCAATTTTTTATTCAGGCCCTGTTGTAAAAAAACTCAGGACCCTAGACACCACATAGGAGCGAGGGTTCCAACCCCCCGCCTCACACCATGCAATATAGGTCTTCCAGTGCGATGATAAATTTTGCGCGAAGTACACTTGCGCGCCTTCAGCATGGTAGGGACCACTGAGTCGTCGACACCCCTGTCCCTCAGCACCTGGGATTCAATAGCCAGGCCGTCAAAGCCAGCGAGTGTAAAGCAGGGTGCAATATGGGTCCCCGAGACAGCAGATTGTCTCACAGCGGGAGACGCCAGGGGGCGTCTGCCACCATTCTTACTACATTGGCGTACCACGGATGCCGAGGCCAGTCCGGAGCCACCAGGATCATCGGAATTCCCTCCGCTTCCACCCTGCGCAGTAGGCGCGGGAGAAGTTTGATGGGAGGATAGGCATACAGAAGACTATACTGACCCCAAGGTGCCACGAGTGCGTCTGTGGCCACTGCCAACGGGTCTCTTGTCCTGCACACAAAGGACTTCACTTTGTGATTGAACCAAGAGGCAATGAGGTCCATGTCTGGCATGCCCCACTTGTGGCAAATCTGGCTGAACACTTCTGGATGGAGGGACCATTCCCCCTGATCCAGCGTCTGGCGACTGAGGAAGTCCGCCTGCCAATTTTCTACGCCTGGAATGTAGATGGCGGAGATTGCCGGAACGTGCAGTTCTGCCCAACGCAGAATGAGAGCTGCTTCACACAGGTATTTGATACCATGAAACACATGTTCTGCTTTCAGATCATTCTGCAGCTCCGCCGTGCATTCAGATAGATACTGCGTCGCCATGGCAGACGCCAGGGCCGGTCGCAAGGCCGAACCAGCCAAAATGAAAAGTGCCTTAGATACTGCCTCTGTCCTCCTATCGGCAGGATCCTTAAACGACGGTGACCCCTCCAAGGGAATAGTCATCGCCTTGTTCAGTCACACCACCGGTGGGTCCACCGAAGGGGACGCCCACTTTTTTATGAAACTATCCTCAAAAGGATACCGGATAGCGAAACGCTTAGGCATGGTGAAGGAATGCTGCAGGCCCTGCCATTCCTGATAGATCAAAAAATGTATCATAAGGGTAAGCTCTCGGTGACCTAGGGGGCTTGGCAGTCCTGCAGACATATGTAGACGTCTGCGACTCGCCATCTTTCCAGTCGCAAAGACACACGGATGCCAGAAATTATTGCAGACACCAGTGCCTTTTCGCACGCTGCCTTAGCCCCCTGGTCTTCCTCCCCATCTGAGGGACAAAGTTCACCCTCAGAAAGCTCCACGGGGTCCCCGTGACCCCCGACGCTACTTCCGGTTCGGAATCATCCCCTGAAGAACAAGGGGGAGGGGCGCTTTTTAGGGGCCCCCGGGGCCTTGCCCGCCCCCCCGGGAAGGGGCGCTTTTTAGGGGCCCCCGGGGCCTTGCCCGCCTCCCCCGGTAAAGAATTCCCCAAACACCGCCCGCAGCTGTTCTAGGGACACCAGGGATCCCGACGCAGGTTGCGCTGCATCTAAATCCTCCTCAGAGGGCCCTGCAGGGTCAACTGCCATCACACCCACAGATTGAGCACACACAGTGAGAACAACCACTAGCGGCACCCCCACACAGTAAACACACCACCGCCCCTCAGAACGCCAGGGAGACCCAGGAGGACTGCACCCACCGCCACCAGCACCCCCAGGAAGCCAGCTATACTTGCTGTTTTTGCCACCAAGCAACGTCCTGTGGACCGCCAGAGAGCTTGCGCCGTCAGCAGCCAGCAACACTGTCCCAGCAAAGTGAAAGGAAAAACGGCAGCAGCACGTTTTTCTCAGCATGCAGGGACTCCAATATGGCCGCCGAGGACATCCACTAGAGGCCAAAGGGCTGCTGAACACCAAAGCTCCGGCAAAATGGCCACCACAGTATGGTATTGAAAACCCCAGGGAGAATGGCCGCGGCTACGGCAAAAAAGCGGCGATCAGCCGCAAAATGGCGGCGGATCGCCGCATGGCGGCCTAGGCGGTCTGCACACAGTGCAAGCGGGGTGCGGAGCGGGGGGCTGGGGGAGGAAGGGACATAAGGACCCAGGAGAGCCCCAGCGACCCGCCTCTACCGGTGGCTAATGCAGGCAGAATGCCAAAAATCGCCCTGCGCCCACCCCAGCGCCCCTAGGGGGGCAGAGGGGGGCTCACTCACCACTCCTGACGGGCGCAGCAGGTAGCCACCTGGTCGCAGACTTTTCTCCCCAGCTGGGGAGGGATGCTGCTGGCCACAAGCCCCTGGACCGGATCAAATCCGGACACTGGGCACAAGTAGGGATCACCCACTGGCCACCCGCACGGAACGGGCACAATGTGGCAGGACCAACTAATATCCTGGGACTGGCTCGCATTGGATGGCCGTGCTGGGGAAAGAACAGGGTTTTTTCAGGAACCCTCTATGCCCCAGCCGGCTTCTTGATAGTAGTCTTCATTAAATAAAAAAGCGGTAGCAAAAATTCTAACCGCAGGTCCCATGAGGGAGCCAGGCCCACTCCTTGCACTAGGCATGTTAAAACTGATGTACTGAGCAGAGTAGGGGGATTATATTGGAAGAGAGTACAGCCCCCTGGGAGGGGCCAGCTTGCTTTCTTTCTTTGCCTAGTTAACTCCTAATAGGATTTGCATATAACCCCACATGTCAATGGAGAGCTGCGTCTGTCAGTGAATGTAGGGGAAAAGTATCCCAAGCTTTGAACAAGCACTGCTCAATCTATCATCCGAAAATGGAAAGAGTATGGTACAACTGCAAACCTACCAAGACATGGCTGTCCACCTAAACTGACAGGCCGGGCAAGGAGAACATTAATCAGAGAAGCAGCCAAGTGGCCCATGGTAACTCTGGAGGAGCTGCAGAGATCCAAAGCTCAGGTGGGAGAATCTGTCCACAGGACAACTATTGGTCATGCCCTCCACAAATCTGGCCTTTATGGAAGAGTGGCAAGAAAAAAGCCATTGTTGAAAGAAAGCCATAAGTTTGTGAGAAGCCATGTTGGGGACACAGAAAACATGTGGAAGAAGGTGCTCTCTCTGGTCAGATGAGACCAAAATTGAACTTTTTGGCTTAAAAGCAAAATGCTATGTGTGGCGGAAAACTAACATTGCACATCACCTTGAACACACCATTCCCAACGTGAAACATGGTGGTGGCAGCATCATGCTGTGGGGATGCTTTTCTTCAACAGGGACGCTGGTCAGAGTTGATGGGAAGATGGATGGAGTCAAATACAGGGCAATCTTAGAAGAAAACCTGTTAGAGTCTGCAAAAGACTTGAGACTGTGGCGGAGGTTCACCTTCCAGTCAAAGTCCAGACCTAGATCCAATTGAAAATCTGTGGCAAGACATGAAAATTGCTCTCCGTCCAATCTGACAGAGCTTGAGCTATTTTGCAAAGAACAATGGGCAAAAATGTCACTCTCTAGATGTGCAAAGCTGGTAGAGACATCCCCAAAAAGACTTGCAGCTGTACTTGCAGCAAAAGGTGGTTCTACAAAGCATCGGTGTATCGTAAAACGAAAATTCG
>BLSH010368058.1:408291-424572 GCA_018402905.1 Glandirana rugosa | reverse complement strand
CTCAAGAAATGAGACAGGCCGTCAGTGCATCAGGTGTGATAAATTTTCAGTGATTGGCACCATAGATTGTAGACTCTATAACTTTCACAAAGACCAAATAATATACACTAATTTGGGTTATTTTTACCAAAGACATATAGCAGTATAAATTTTGGCCAAAATTTACGAAGAAAAATTACTAATTTGCAAAATGTTATAACAGAAATAAAGAAAAATGCATTTTTTTACAAAATTTTCGGTATTTTTCCATTTATTGCTCAAAAAATAAACACCCCAGTGGTGATTAAATACCACCAAAAGAAAGCTCTATTTGTGTGAAAAAAAGGACGAAAATTTCATTTGGGTACAGTGTAGTATGACTGAGTAATTGTCATTCAAAGTGTGAGAGCACTGAAAGCTGAAAATTGGTCTGGTTAGGAAGGGGGTTTAAGTGCCCAGTTGTCAAGTGGTTAAACACACTTCAGATAAATAAAATGTGTAAATATTTTCCTTATTAGCAGCAGGAATTATGCAACTTTAAAGCGATATTAAAGTCCATTTTTAAAAAAAATAACAAACATGTTGTTCTATGCAGTGGACCCCCGCCAGCACTTTTGGCCCCTCCCTCCTGCTGAGTGCCTCCAGAGCAAGAAGCTTGCAATGGGGGCACTCAGTCAGGCTTGCTCACAAGCCGAGACTCTGTGTGTCCATTTCGTGGCTCTGTCCTGTTCTCTCTCTCTCTCCTCATTGCCTCACTGGCTGTGACTGACAGTCAATGGCTACCTGCTGATGTCTCAGCCAATGAGGAGGGAGAATCGCCAGGGAGCCGAGGCTCTCATGGACATCGTTGGATTGTGATGGGGCTCAGGTAAGTATTGGGGGGGGGGGGGGTATGCGCACACAGCCTTTAGAACCACTTTAAACTTTTGCTAATCTGAACCCTCCAGTCATGTTAGATTTGGATTGCATATTTGCTGATGAAAACAGCAGAATCTGTTAGGCTTTGCATATGCTGCAAATCCAATCCTTACTCTTGAATGTAAGGGCTTCCTTTACTTTTGTGGTAGCCTTCTGAAGAGTGGTCGGCAGTGGATCTCTCTTCAGGGGGCGTTTGACAGGCAGTGAGGAGGTGCTATATTGCCTCCTCTATACCTGCTTTAACCCCTAAAGACCTACAGCAATGTGTCACATTTAGAAAAGCAGCTAGCATTGTAAAGCATATGTGAAGGCAAAATTAAAGAAAAAACATTTAGTACATCTCTCGAAATTCACATTTCCCTATGTTTATCCCTTTAAATATGCTATAAGTACAGAAAAATTACTGTTAGTGTGCGAGAAATATAGAATGTTCATACCTTCCTATTTTTTTTTTTTTTAAGTATTTTATTTATGTATTTTTGTGATTTTGACAAAGTGAACATTGAAGCAACATGCTCCTTTTGGCAACTTTGGCATTACTGCTATTGCATGCACTTGTACATACATATAACATTCTCCTCTCATTGTTCCCCTGCACACTTTTATAGAGAAGAAAAGGTTTGAATTACAGGCGGTCCCCTAGTTACAAACATCCGACTTACAAAGACTCCTACTTACAAACAGAGGGAGACAACAGGAAGTGAGAGGAAATCTACTCCTAGGAAGGGAAATTCGCTCCTGTAAGAGTTATTATGGGAAAAAGATGTCTCCACTGAAGCTTTATCACCAAGGTTTGTTTCCACAACAACCCAAAATTTTCAAAATCCCATTATCATTGGGACAGGAAGTGAGGTGAAATCTTCTGAACAGAAACATAGACAGCAAAATAAACATTACAGGGGTGTCAACCCTCCCCTATGTTACCCAAAAAGCTTAAAAATATTTTTTTTGGCTGAAGCTACACTTAAAAAATATAGCTGTTCCGACTTACAAACAAATTCAACTTAAGAATAAACCTACAGTCCCTATCTTGTTTGTAACCCAAGGACCGCCTGTACAATAATAAATACTGAACCAAACATCGTGTCATAGAAACATAGAAAAGTGACGGCAGAAAAAGACTGAGTAGTGCATCAAGTCTGCCCCTTTTTATTTATTTATATGTATTTTTTTTTTAACATTAACCTTGTTGTTTGACTATTGGTAATCTAAAATCTCAAATTTCAAATTCAGAACCGCTCTAAAGCAAGTTCTTCAAATTTTGTAAATTTTTTTTTTGGACAAGTAGTAAGTCATGGCCAAAAGTAGTCATCAGTAAGGAGTGGTGCCAATACATTGAGAGTTTGGGACACATCATGAAGCACACTAGTGTTTGAAAGCAATGATTACAATTATCACTGGAGAAGATTACCAATTTATGCATCTTAAAAGGAAAAGAATATAATCTATGAATGAAATAAAGTTATGAGCAAAGGTCTTGAGTACTAACAACTTCTGACTTCCTCAAAGTTCTCTTTTATTAGGGACAGTATGTCTCCAGATCACTTGTGATAGGGAGAAGGGCTCTGTGTTTTAAGCAAACCATATATGTTTGTCACCTGCTTGGGAACTGCTGATGACCACAGCAGAAGGGAAGAGACTTATATACAGAGTGCGTGATCCAAATTGCTCTTGATAACATAAAAGAGTAAAGACCATGTAAAAGTTGGGATCTTTCAACTCAAAGTCACCATTTTAAAACACATATCGAACATATTTGATTTCTTTTGTTGCCCATAATATTGCATCCACATAGTTGGAAAGTAAGGGTTGAACCACAGAGGTGCACTGGATGGAAATTATGTTTTTCAACTCTTTCTCAAGAGGAGAGTTATTTGGTTAGCCCTTCATAGGGCTAGGACTGTGGCCTTATTTTCCATGAAGGGATTGAGCTGGTCACTAACATATTCCAGTTGAGGTGGCCAGAAATAATGTTACAGCAGATGAGGATGATTGCAGACCATACAAGGATTTTGGAAGGTAGGTCATTTTAACTAGGTATACTGTCTATGCCTTGTTAACTTTAACAGGAGGGAATGCTACATCTGACATTTGGTAGCCATTTGTTGGATTAGCAGAGTTTGGTTCAGTGAAAAGTAATTTTCAGATGGTGCTGGATTATAATCCCTAAGTATTTTAATTTTTCAACCTGGTGAAATGTAGTGTCTGATAGGGTTACTTCTGGAGGTACCGGATCAATAGGGAATCTTTTGGATGTTAGCAGGGCCAAATCCCATTCTAGCTAATACTGCCCAAAGATAGTCCAATGCCACTAGATCCAAAGCCTTGTGTATATTGAGAGACACCACAAAACTAGGGTTACCAGCTTCCTGTGGTACATGTATATTGAGATGTAACCTTCAATTTGTAAAGGTGTGCTTACCAGGCATAAAGCTTATTTGATCGGGGTTTACAACTTTACCTTAGAGAGGCAACTAGCCAGATGTTTGGCCAACATTTTTTCATTGCAAGTAGGAAAACATATTAGATGGTATGATTCGGAGGATTATATTTCTTTGCCAGTTTTGGAAAGAACAATTATTGGTGCTTTCCTCATAGTCTGGTGATGAATCTTTGAAAAGTGCTTGCAGAGAAGACAGCTAGAAGTTTAGGGAATATTGTATCTACAGTAAATGTGTGCTTTGTTGGCAGGTAAAGTTATATTATTCTCCCCCTGAATGGGGCCTCAAGAGTGGGGCCTCATCAGCTAAAAAGGAATTGAATGGTATCTAATAACCTTGCTAAGGCTTATAGAGTGTCTTACGAACCAATTTGACAACACAGCTCTGAATTCCTAAGCAAGTGGTGTTAACCCTGCCTAATGAAAATGAAAATATGAAATACTTATCTTAGGAAGAAGATCCAACAGGGCTGCATGGTCCCTGCAGAGAAAGCGGACATCTTCCCTCGGGGGATCCTTCCGAGTATGCGTCTACGGCGCCGTGAGTGGCCGGAGTTGTGAAACATCACTCCCGCGCATACGCGCAGGAGCCTGTCTTTCCGGCAAGGTCCGGCGCTATGCACATCACTGCGCATGCGCCGCTGGCGTCAGCGGCTGCATGCAAGTGGAATATCTCCTAAACCGTACAGGTTTAAGAGATATTAATTTTACCTACAGGTAAGTCTTATTATAGGCTTACCTATAGGTAAAAATGTGTTTTGGGGGTATACAACCGCTTTAAAGTATAACTAAATGCAAAATGTTTTTTTCTAGTTTTGGATAGAGTATAGAAGGATTAGAACACCTGTCAGGTTTTATTGCTGTCTGTGCCCCCATTAGGGAACTTTACCCTCTCTATTTGTCCTGTTTACCATTATCATTGAGCAAATCAACAAGAATTTTTGCATTTATTAAATAGAAAAAACCCCAACATTTTCAATGGTATAATTGATAGACCAGAGAGCAAATAAGAAAAGTTTTTTGTCAGGGTTTATATACACATAAGGGAGAGGTGAGCAATTGCAGGCTACATAGTTCTCTCATATGTTTCTATTAAAGCTGATATAACTTCAGTAAGAGTGCAATAAAATATTATGTCAAAGTTTCTGTTAACAGCTTTTAGACACAAAAAGTCTACTATAAGTTTCATTCACAATACCTTACACAATTTTGGAAACATTGTTGGAACATACCCACTTATTTAACCACATTTCCTGTTTTCAGCAATTGCTGCGCAAATTGCCTACTGCTGCTAAAATTAGAATCAAAGTGTGTTATAAATAAAGTAGGTACTTTTTAGCGTGCTAAGCCAATAGGTAATATTGCTTGTTTTCCAAAATATTATCATGAGCTAAACTTATTTCTCCATTTATTGTAAAGCATATCATTTTTGAGAAGGACAGACACATGACTGCAGACGAAGAATGCAATGACTTTCAAAGCTGCACTGAAATCAGATTTGTCACCAGGGAACATTAAAGGTGTGATGCTACAGATGGTAACCGCATGGTCTTGTGAAGGACAGCCTGAAGAACATGCCCTGGACTGTGTCCAATATTTTGTACTTGTAATATACGCTTAAACAGTATGTGACTGAATAGATTCTTTGCAGCCAAAACCTTGTGTATCATGCTCCAAATCATTTCAGACTTTAGTGGAATGTATGCCTTAAAGCTGAGCTGTGGTCAAATACTACACAAAGTGTATATTTGTAATTTGAAAGCAAAAACTGTCCTGTGGTCAAGTTGTGAAAATAATACACACAGGTAAACCAAGCACAATGTGCTTTTTCAGCTGAAGCTTTTTGGCTGAACTGTCAGTTTCTTAAAATTGTTGTTTGGTTAACAACTTTTTTTTTTTGCAACAGTTGCAGTCACATAACTTACAGTTGTGCTCGTAAGTTTACATACCCTGGCAGAATTTATGATTTCTTGGCCAATTTTCAGAGAATATGAATGATAACACAAAAACATTTCTTTCACTCATGGTTAGTGTTTGGCTGAAGCCATTTATCATCAATGAACTGTGTTTACTCTTTTTAAATCACAATGACAACAGAAACTACCAAAATTACCCTGATCAAAAGTTTACATACCCTGGTGATTTTGGCCTAATAACATACACACAAGTTGACACAAAGGGTTTTGAATGGCTTTTAAAGGTAACCATCCTCACCTGTGATCTGTTTGCTTGTAATTAGTGTGTATGTATAAAAGGTCAATGAGTTTCTGGACTCCTGACAGACCCTTGCATCTTTCATCCAGTGCTGCACTGACGTTTCTGGATTCTGAGGCATGGGGAAAGCAAAAGAATTGTCAAGGATCTGCGGGAAATGGTAGTTGAACTGTATAAAACAGGAAAGGGATATAAAAAGACATTCAAGGAATTGAGAATGCCAATAAACAGTGTTCAAACACTAATCAAGAAGTGGAAAATGAGGGGTTCTGTTGAAGCCAAACCATGGTCAGGTAGACCAACTAAAATCTCAGCTACAGCTGCCAGGAAAATTGTTTGGGATGCAAAGAAAAACCCACAAATAACTTCAGGTGAAATACAGGACTCTCTGAAAACATGTGGTGTGGCTGTTTCAAGATGCACAATAAGGAGGCACCTGAAAAAATATGGACTGCATGGTCGAGAAGAAAGCCATTACTACACAAATGCCACAAAGCATCAAACCTTCTGGCACAAAGTAATTTGGAGCGATGAGACCAAAATTGGCTTATTGGCCACAACCCTAAATGCTACATTTGGAGAGGAGTCAACAAGGCCTATGATGAAAGGTACACCATTCCTACTGTGAAACACGGAGGTGGATCATTGATGTTTTGGGAATGTGTGAGCTACAAAGGCACAGGTCAAAATTGATGGCAAGATGAATGCAGTAGGTTATCAAAAAATACTGGAGGAACATTTGCATTCATCAGCCAGGAAGCTGCGCATGGGACGTACTTAAACATTCCAACATGACAATGATGCAAAACACAAGGCCAAGTCGACCTGTCATTGGCTACAACAGAATAAAGTGAAGGTTCTGGAGTGGCAATCTCAGTCTCTTGACCTCAATATCATTGAGCCACTCTGGGGAGATCTCAAATGTGCAGTTCATGCAAGACAGCCCAATAATTTCCAAGAACTGGAGGCTTTTTGCCAAGAGGAATGGGCAGCTTTACCATCTGAGAAGATAAAGAACCTCATCCACAAATACCACAAAAGAATACAAGCTGTCATTGATGTTAAAGGGGGCAATACACGGTATTAAGGACTGGGGTATGTAACTTTTGATCAGGGTCATTTGGGTAGTTTCTGTTGTCATTATGATTTTAAAAGAGTAAACACAGTCAATTGATAATAAATGGCTTCAGTCAAACACTAACCATGAATGAAAGAAAAGTTTTTGTGTTATCATTCATATTTTCTGAAAAATTGCCAAGAATTCATAAATTCTGCCAGGGTATGTAAACTTACAAGCACAATTGTACCAGTAATTAAATAAATCCCACATCTTGCAGGCTGAGGGTTCCTGTAAACACCTTGAGCGTTTACAACCACTTTAACCTCTTCGCGCTGGCACCTACAGGCCCTTTAAGAGTTTTATGATGCCGGGAGGTGGGGCTTAAAATCACGTGACCACAGCGATTGGCTGTCAAGGTGGTCCCGTGATCCGAAAAGCTTTTGGTTAGGCGCCAGCAACTGTTGTAGAAGTGCACGCGCTCTCAGGACTGCTGTATTGACGGCAATCCACACAAATATGTGGCTTCTCGGCGCAGAGAGGCCGCATATTTGCATGCGGCATGCGCCAAGGGGTTAAATTAACTGCAATGTTAAATGGATAAACCCTTCTGCGCTGAGGAATATAATAACTTGTGAGAGAATTATACTGCAAAACTGTGAACCAGATAACTTATTCTTCTACCAATAACCAGCTCCTATAGCTAAAAATAAACTACTAAGTGGTATAACAAAATGAAAATTACAGAACTGATTCAATGATATATATACAGTTGTATGGAAAAGTTTAGGAACCCCTGACAATTTCCATGATTGTCATTTATAAATATTTGGGTGTTTGGATCAGCAATTTAATTTTGATCTATCAAATAACTGAAGGACACAGTAATATTTCAGTAGTGAAATGAGGTTTATTGGATTAACAGAAAATGTGCAATATGCATCAAAATGAAATTAGACAGGTGCATACTTTTGGGCACCCTTGTCATTTTGTTGAATTGAATACACAATTGGTTTGGTGAGCTCATTAACCACTTGCCGACCGCCAACCGCAGGTTGACGGCGACAAGGTGGTTCGTTAACGCAAATCGCCGTCATACGACGGCGGCTGCGATAACGCGTACTGTGAGCGCGCCGCCGGAGGTGCGCCCGCGCGCTCACTGTGTTCGGGGAGAGCCAGGGAGTGGGTGCAGTGGCTTCGATTGCCGCCGGCTACCCGCGATGGCCCCCCCCCCGGAGTGAAGGAACGGAGGTCCGTGTATGTAAACACGGATCTCCGTTCTGTGAAGGGAGAAGGGCTGTGATCACAGCCTTCCTCTACATGGAAGCTGTGATCACTTCCCTTCCCCAGCTAGGGCAGTCCCCCCACAGTTAGAACACGCCCAGGGAACATAGTTAACCCTTAGAGCGCCCCCTGCAGGTTAACCCCCTTCACTGCCAATGGCATTTACACAGTAATCAGTGCATTTTTATAGCACTGATCGCTGTATAAATGCCAATGGTCCCAAAAAAGTGTCAAAATGTTCCGCCATGTCCGCTGAAATATCGCAGTACCGCTAAAAATCGCAGATCGCCGCCATTGCTAGTAAAAAATAAAAAAAAAATAAAAACCCCAAAAATGAATTCTCATCATCGGTAAACGCGACCACTTTTGCGCAAACCAATCAATAAACGCCGATTGCAATTTTTTTTATCGCAAATATGAGGAAGAATATAAATTGGCCAAAAACGGTGAAAAAAAATGTTTTTTTATATTTTTTTTTTGGATTTGTATTTTAGCAAAAAGTAAGAAATTTGGGATTTTTTGCAAATCTGTTTGTGGGAAAAAAAGGACGCAAATTTTGTTTGGGTACAACGTCGCACGACCGCGCAATTTTCAGTTAAACCGACGCAGCGCCGAATCGCAAAAAGGGCTCCGGTCCTAAAGCTGGAAAACCTTCCCGGGCTGAAGTGGTTAAGCCTTGAACTTCGTAGACAGGTGCATCCAATCATGAGAAAAGGTATTTAAGGTGGCCAATTGCAAGTTGTTATTCTCTTTGACTCTGAAGAGTGGCAACATGGGGGCCTCAAAACAACTCTCAAATGACCTGAAAACAAAGATTGTTCTACATTATGGTTTAGTGGAAGGCTACAAAAAGTTATCGCAGAGATATAAGCTGTCAGTGTCCACTGTGAGGAACATAGTGAGGAAATGGAAGACCACAGGCACAGTTCTTGTTAAGGCCAGAAGTGGCAGCCACATAAAATATTGGGGAGGCAAAGGCAAAGGATGGTGAGAACGGTCAAAAACAGCCCACAGACCACCACCAAAGACCTACAACATCAACTTGCTGCAGATGGTGTCACTGTGCATCGTTCAACAATTCAGCGCACTTTGCACAGGGAGAAGCTGTATGGGAGAGTGATGCGAAAGAAGCCTTTTCTGCACACACGCCACAAACTGAGTCCTTTGAGGTATGTAAATGCATATTTGGACAAGCCACCTTACTTTTGGAATAAGGTGCTGTGGACTGATGAAACAAATATTGAGTTATTTGGTCATAACAAGGGGCGTTATGCATGGTGGCAAAAGAACACAGCATTCCAAGAAAAACACTTGCTACCCACAGTAAATTTGGTGGAGGTTCTATCATGCTGTGGGGCTGTGTGGGCAGTGCCGGTACTGGGAATCTGGTTAAAGTTGAGGGTCGCATGGATTCCACTCAATATCAGCAGATTCATGCTTGGCAACCATCAAACCTAACTGAACTGGAGATGTTTTGTAAGGAGGAATGGTCCAAAATACATTCATCCAGAATCCAGACACTCATTACAGGCTATAGGAAGCGTCTAGAGGCTGTTATTTCTGCTAAAGGAGGCTCAACTAAATATTGATGTGATTTTTCTGTTGGGGTGCCCAAATTTATGCACCTGTCTAATTTTGTTTTGATGCATATTGCGCATTTTCTGTTAATCCAATAAACCTCATTTCATTACTGAAATATTACTTTGTCCTTCAGTTATTTGATAGATCAAAATGAAATTACTGATATAAACACCCAAATATTTATAAATGAAAATCATGGAAATTGTCAGGGGTTCTTAAACTTTTGCATACAACTGTATATTATTCTTTGTGAACACTAATGCACAATAAATCATTCCATAAATATTGTGATCAAATATAGTCCTCCAAACAATACTCTAAAATGTTTTTACCCAAAATGAATTTCCAACAAAATAAGTTCAGATAAAACAATCCAATGGTGTAATGACTAAACGGTTCACAACAACAATATGTTTCTTCCAAGTGTAGAAAAATCTCTGATCGAAAGTGGCCACCACCACTAATACAGGAAAGGGCACATACAGGAATTGTGTGCCTATCTCAATACAAGCGTACACGATGAGGCAAACACAGCTTGTAATTCATTTCAAAGATCTTCCAAACAGGTGCAGTCCACTTTAGGGACTTGACCTCCAGTGCTGTCTTCTCCCCATTCAGTGGTTAGATTTCATAGGCAGCATAAAAATATCAGGTTCCCATAGTGTACTATCCACATTTTTTTGACACAAGTAACCAAGGTGCTTACAAAGGCTGTTTAAACATAAGCTTAGAATCAAGCATATAGATCTGCATGCAAAAATATTCAGAGAAGCCGCCGGCTTCCTCGTGGCCTTCCCAGTGCACAAAAACAGCAAAAATGACAGGACACAGTTCCTACTCACTTCCAGCATCAGGCTCTATGTTTCATCTGATCTCTACAGCAGTGGAGGTCAAGTCTTAAAGTGGACTGCAGCTTGGTGGATGGCACAGTTTCTGGTTTTAACAAACTTTATTGACATGTCACACAGATCTCATGAAGTTCAATTGGTCGGCTGAATGGTGCGAGGCATTGGATTGCATGCAGTACTTTTTTCAGCGGATCATGCCAGTGCACTACTGCAACATGGTGGTGTGAACTAGGCACAGGAGACAAGGCATTTTTCCTTGCCCATGTGGTGGGACTGCACTGGAATAGCCACCCAATGTAGTCCCACTGCATCTGGTGTGAAAGGATTTACTACCAGACAGACAGTCATTTTATGACCTCAGATCCTGGTATCAGGTATTTCTTACCATTGGAATCTGACAACAGACAGGTACCAGGCACTGGCATAGCCAGAAAGAGTAGTATGTGTTACACATTTACAGGAACCAGAACAGTTCTAACTGCAGGGAAAGAATGGAATATCTCTGGACAAAAAAAAAAAATCTCTTCTTTCATACTGAGTTTTTCAATTGCTTTTGTGTTAAAGAAAAAGCATCTGAAAAAACTCAAGAAAATGCTTCCCTTTAAAATCTATGAATGTGTTCACACTGGGGCGTTGCGCAAAAAATCGCGCTTGCAGTATTTTTGGGGAGATAAAGAAAAACCGCCCCGAAAATGCTCCTACCCATTGAAGTGAATAGAAACTGCATCAAAAGCGCGTCAGCGCAGTGCAGTTTTTGAGTCACGTGTCCTTTAAAAACCGCACTGCAAAAGCGCAGCAAAAAGGCTCCATTAACACATAGGCGTTTTACTAGCAGTTTGTAAGCGAACCAGTGTGAAAGTGCCCTTACACTCAATGTAGGGAACCCTTCTGCATAGTTAGCTGGCAGTGAAATGTTCAAGTAGCTTTTATTTTAGCAGCAAAAAAAGACTGCAAGGATCAACACAGCTCCTTTAGTTTTTCAATGGCTTTCCCTACTGCTTTCAGGAGATTCCAGACCACTAGCAAATGTCACAGGTTAAGGCCTCATTCACACTGACATCATACCTGCATTTATATGTATTTAGAGGATACTTATTATTATTATTTTTTTTTATAACTTTTTATTTCGAAAACAATATTTTGTTTTTCTTCCACAAAAAAAAAAAAAAAAGAGAAATTACACTGTATATGCCAAATATCCAAGGTAACAAACATACATAACCTCGTCCAAGTGTGCAACACAGCATTCCTAGTTCATACAAGTAGCAAGCTCTTAAATATAGCTGGCACTGTAAAACAATATATCTTACAACACGGGTGCTCAACCTGTGGCCCTCCAGCTGTTGCAGAACTACAATTCCCATCATGCCTCTGCCTTTGGGAGTCATGCTTGTAACTGTCAGTGGCTTGCAATGCCTCATGGGACTTGTAGTTCTGCAACAGCTGGAGAGCTGCAGGTTGAGCACCCATGTCTTAGACAAAGGTAAAGGGAAACATGTTGAGAGAAGCAAGATCCTATGAGTAGGCAGACCAATTGAGTAGCCCAGTTAGTGAATATCAGTGTGGTACAAAAGAGGACATTAAACTAAGAAATGCTTTTGTGTTATCATTCATATTCTCTGAAAAATGGCCAAGAAATCATAAATTCTGCCAGGGAATGTAAACTTATCAGCACAACTGTATATTATATTCCGCAGAGACTGCACGGAATATACCCTCAGAAGGATTCCATATGTGGCCGACGTCAATTAGACACGGGTACATACTTTCACATGTTTTGGAGGTGCCCCAGGGTGGCACGGCTCTGGGGGGCAGTCTTTGAAGTCATTAATGGTTGTCTACAATTGTCCCTGGACCCAACTCCTGAGTTAGCACTATTAGGCATACAGGAGGACGAACAGATGTCTCGGTATACCAAACTATTAATCTCCTATTTGATGTATTATGCCAAGAATACCATCTTGCTTAAATGGAAGCCCCCCCCTCAACTGTGGTCTTTTGCGAAAATTCTTTTAATGCTGCCTTGCTATTATATAAGCTTACCTATTTGAACAGGAACTGTCCTAAAAAGTTTGACAGAATCTGATAACCATGGAGGGCGTGAGTAGCCTATGTACCCCTTAATAAACTAGTGTATCTTTAGTATATTATGGTTGCTATACTAAGATGTACAACATGTCTCTTATTCAGTCAGATAATTGCTGGCCTAAGAAACTAGAAGACAGTATACAATTATAATAGTAACTATTGTTTCTTTGTACTTCACTTGACTGCATTTCCACTATTGCATGATTTTGTCATGTACTATCTACTACTTGGTTAACTATCTGTACCATGTTTGATTTTTTTCACAATAAACCTATATTTTGATTGTGAAAATTAAAAGAAAGGAAATGCTTTAAATACATCACTCTGTGTGTAATGCATCTATATAAAATATACTTTTTGAATTGAATTACTGAAATAAATGAACTTTTTGATGATATTCTAATTATGAGATGCACCTGTATTTACCTGCAGTCGGATGTGGTCAGTTTAGCTGCTTTTAGATAAAATAAATATCTGTGCATTCAGGATCCACTCTAAATGTGGCTCAACCTGCTTTAAAGCAGAAGCATCTAGTTGCAGGAGTGCCAGTGTGAATGAAGCCTAAAAGGATGACATCCAGACAGATAAATACACAAGTTAAATACATACACAAGCTGCTTTACCTGTTTCCTGTTTGGGCTGGTGTCTGTTCTGTACAGATGTGTAGGGGCGTTTGAGATTGCTTTTTTTACAACACAAGGCACGGTTTACCGTTTTTTTTCTTAACGTTATTGAAATGTCACAATGCAACATTTTATTCATTTCTGTGCGCCATCGCTCAGCTGCGGTGCATAGAAATGTAAGATCAGACAGACAGCACTGGTGCTGTGCAGAAAAAAGGGATTTTATTAAAACTTACTGTAAAATCCTTTTCTCTGAGTTCACTGACAAACGCAGCTCTTCATTGACTTGTGGGGTTTATGCTTGTCCTACTAGGAGTTAACTAGGCAGGGAAAAGAACCAGCTGGCCCCTCCCACGGGGCCGTCCTCTCTTCCCACATAAACCCTCCACCTAGCATAGCTCATCAGTTTGTAACAAGCCGTACCGAAACAGAGCGCAGAGGGGTGGGTGCTGTGTCTGTCAGTGAACTTGGAGAAAAGGATTTTACGGTAAGTTTTAATAAAATCCCTTTTTCTCCTACGTTCACTGACAGGCGCAGCTCTTCATGACGTGTGGGGATGTCCCAAAGCTGTGTCAAAAAGAGGGGTGGGTAAAGGATAACAACTGTAACCAACAGAACTTCCAAGGAGGCGCCAGACGCGCCTACACTGCCGCCTGTAAAACTTTGCGGCCAAAAGCAGCATCCGAAGATGCTAACACATCAATCTTATAAAACTTAGTGAAAGTGTGTACCGAGGCCCAAGTGGCTGCCTTGCACACCTGTGACACCGAGGCCTGGTGTCTGAAAGCCCAGGAAGTGCTAACAGCCTGGGTAGAATGAGCCGTGACCAGAAAAGGGGGAACCTTGCCCCGAACAGAATATGCATGGGTCACGGTCTGTCTAATCCAACGGGAGACAGTAGCCAACGAGGTCGCCAAACCTTTGCGCGGACCCTCCGTCAGAACAAACAAAGAATCAGACTTTGGAAAGGAAGCAGTAGCACCTAAATACACTCGTAAGGCCCTTACAATGTCCAAGGAAAGCAACTCAAATTCCTTAGGGTGCGATGGACGTGGGCACAATGAAGGAAGAACAATATCTTCCTTAATGTGGAAGGAAGAAACTTCGGAAGGAACGAGGGAGAAGGTCGCAAGACTGCCTTGTCCTTGTGCAGGATTAGATAGGGAGACTTGCACGACAGTGCCTCCAACTCAGACACCCGTCTGGCGGACATGATGGCCACCAAAAAGGCCACCTTCTGCGACAGCAGTTGTAAGGAAATCTCCCTGATTTTTTCATATGGCGGTTTCTGAAGCACAGAAAGCACCAAATTCAAATCTCAAGGAGCCATCGGAGACCTCACCCGAGGCGCCACACGTCGCACACCTTATACAAAAGTACGAATCAACGAGTGCGAAGCCAAGGGTATTTGAAAAAGAATCGCCAGAGCCGATATCTGGCCCTTGAGAGTACTCAAAGCCAGTTTTTTGTTCAGGCCTTGCTGCAAAAAAAGTCAGGACCCTGGAAACCACATAAGAGCGATGGTTATGACCCTCCGCCTCGCACCAAGCTATGTAAGCCTTCCAGGTGTGGTGATATATTTTGTGAGAAGTACACTTGCAAGCTTTTAGCAAGGTAGGGATCACAAAGTCAGCAACTCGCCTGTCCCTCAGCACCTGGGACTCAATAGCCAGGCCGTCAAAGCCAGCGAGGGCAAAGCAGGGTGCAAGATGGGCCCCTGAGACAGTAGATCGTCTCGCAGCGGTAGCCGCCAGGGAACGTCCGCCACCATTTGCACCACATCGGCGTACCACGTGCGCCGAGGCCAGTGCGGAGCCACCAGGATTATTGGTATTCCCTCCGTTACTACCCTGCGTATCAACCGTGGTAGAAGTTTTATCAGAGGGAAGGCGTACAGAAGGCGATAACGGCCCCAGGGGGCCACCAAAGCGTCCGTGGCCACTGCCAACGGAACCCTCGTTCTGGACACAAAGGTCCTCACCTTGTGATTGACCGAGACGCCATCAGATCCATGTCCGGTGTCCCCCATCTGCGGCAAATCTGGGTGAACCCCTCTGGATGGAGAGACCACTCTCCCTGATCCAGCGTCTGGCGACTGAGAAAGTCCGCCTGCCAGTTTTTCACGTCTGTAATGTAAATGGCGGAGATTGCCGGAACGCGGCATTCCGTCCAACACAGGATCAGAGCTGCCTCTGTCGCAGCTGCTTAAACTCCTCATTCCGCCCTGATGGTTCACATATGCCACTGCTGCGGCATTGTCCGACTGAGTCCGAATCGGACAACCTTGCAACCTCACTGTCCAGTGAGATAGACATAGCCTGTTCGCTATTAGCTCCAGCACATTGATCGGGCAGGAACGACTTCCCCTGAGTCAACGCCGAGTTCCGAACCCACCAGGTCAGAGAGGTCAGAGAGTCCCTGGTCTGGGAGTTCAGGCGGATCAGAAGGTCCAAGGACCGTGGAAACCTGTCCCACTGAGACAGAATCGCTCGCTGGAGAAGGCGAGTTTGGCTCTGGGCGTAAGGTATCGCCTCGAAAGTCGAAAATCGAGACCATGAGCCCCAGTACCCGCATACAGAATCGTAATGAAGACCATCGGTGTGACAGGAGGATTCGCACCACCGACTGCAGCGACAGCAACTTGGCCGGAGGAAGGAACACCTTCGCCTGCTCTGTGTCCAGAAACAGACCCAGATACTCCAGGCGACGGGACGGAGATACCGCTGACTTTTGCAGGTTGATCAACCAGCCAAAGTCCTGCAGCGAGGTCATGGTGATCCTCACATTCTCTTCCAGAGCTGAGGCTGACTCCGCTCTCAGGAGCAGGTCGTCGAGGTAAGCTATCACCGCAATGCCTCTCTGTCGCAGTAACGCCGGAACTGGGGCCACCAGTTTCAGAAAAACTCGAGGGGCTGAGGCCAGACTGAAAGGGAGTGCCACAAATTGATAATTGAGCTCCCCCACTGCAAAGCGAAGGAAACGCTGAGCCGTGGACAAATGGGAACATGGTGATACGCATCTCTGATATCCAGAGACGCCAGGAATTCCCCGTGATGGAGGGCGGCCACAACCGAGCGAATCGGTTCCATCCGGAATTTTCGCGCCTTTACATATCGGTTCAGGGCCTTCAGGTCCAGAACTGGCCAGCCCCAACACCGGAGGTTTTTTCGCCCCCCCCCCCCAAACCGGTCAAGACCTGGACTTCCGGGACTTGGCTATACATTTCCGCACTTTTAAGGCCTACCTTAG
>BLSH010368058.1:390934-408281 GCA_018402905.1 Glandirana rugosa | reverse complement strand
CCCCCCCCCCCCCCCCCCCGCTTTTTTGGAGGCCACAAACAGGTTTGAGTAAAAACCTCGAAACCTCTCCGCTGGAGGCACTGGCACGATCACCCCCTGGTCTGAGAGTGCTTGGACAGCCCCGAAGAGGGCCTCCCGGTGTCCTTGCGGGAGCCCTAAGTTCGATGGGAAGAACCTGTCTGGGGGAAGAGTGTTGAACTCTATCCTGTACCTGCTGGACACTACTTCCTGGACCCACTGGTCAGAAATGCGAGCAAGCCACCGGTCTGTGAACCTCAGAAGACGTCCCCCCATCCGAAACCCGGTTGGGGGCAGCCCATCAGGCGGAGGAGGGCTTGTCCTCCACCTTTTCAGGTTTTTGCTGCCACTGCCGCTTACCGGCCCCTGCAGCGGCCTTACCGGATCGGGTCCCTTTTCTGCTGCACCAGAGACGCGAAAAAAAAACTTCTGACCCGAGGTAGGAGGCCCCTGTCTACGGCGGAACTCACGCCCCGGGGCTTCGGGAGGAAAGTGCTCTTACCTCCAGTGAAATCCTTTATGATCTCATCCAGTTGGGGGCCGAAGAGACGGCCACCCTGAAAAGGGAAATCCGCAAAGGCTTTTTTGGACGCGTGATCCCCGGACCATGAGCGTAATCAAAGAACCCGTCTAAGAATGACTGCAAAAACAGCCATTCTGGACAGCATAGGGAGAAGGTCCAGAGATGCGTCACAGAGGTATTTGATACCCTGATATAAAGAGTCAGCTTTCTGCGGCGCATTCATCAGGCGACCGCAGTCCAGATCATTCTGGAGCTCCGCCATACGCTCGGATGTTGCGCCGCCATGGCAGACGCCAGGGCCGGTCTCAGAGCTGAGCCTGCTACCAGAAAAAGTGCTTTAACACTGCCTCTGTCCGCCTATCGGCCGGATCCTAAAAGGAAGGGGCCCCTTCCAGAGGAATGGTAGTCGCCTTATTCAGACGAGCTATAGGTGGGTCCACTGCAGGTGGCTCCCACTTCTTCAGAAAACTATCCTCAAAGGGGAAGCGGATGGCAAAACGTTTTGACAGCAAAAAGGAATGCTGCGGATGCTGCCATTCATGGTATATCAGATGATCAAAAAAAAACTGATCATAGGGATAAGCCCTAGGGGGCCTGGCGGACCCGCACACATATGTAGACGTCTGCGATTCGCCATCCTCGCTCAGTCGCAGAGTAGTGCGAATTCCAGTGATAATGGCGGATACCAGTGATAATGGCGGATACCATGCCCCCCTGGTCCTCCTCTCCTTCCGAGGGTGCCAGTTCACCGTCAGACAGGTCTACTGGGTCCCTGTGACCCCCGAAGCTATCTGGTGGGCGACATCCGCCCAGGGAAGATATTCACTAAAGACCGCCCGCAGCTGGTCCAAAAATGCCCCTCATGCAGATTGCGCAGTTGCTGACTTCTTCAGCAGGCACGGCAGGGTAATCTGCCATCGTTTCCCCCCCGAAAATAGTCCTCAGTAAATGCAGAAAGAAATACTTGATTGAGGCACCCCCACACAGCCGCCCCACAAAACGCCAGGTGTCACCCAGGAGGACTGCCACCAGCACCCACAGAAGAGCCTAGCTATACTTACTGTTGCTGCCAGTGTCCTGAGGACCGTCAAAAGAGCTGCACCGCCAGGAGCACACACTGTTCCACAGAGAAAGCAAAAAACGTTTACCGCATGTTTTTCACAGCCAGCAGGGACTCCAATATGGCCGCCGAGGTCATACACTAGAGGCCGAAACCACCTGCAGGGGACGTGTGCTACCATAAAATGGCCGCTCTGAGCACTAGAGGGAAAGCTCCATAGGCTAAACATGTCCGCGACCGCGGCAAAATGGCGGCGGTCTACCGCAAAATGGCGGCGGATCGCCACATGGTGGCGAAAATCTCCAAAACGTGGAGTAACAATCGGGTGCGTGCGGGGGGAAAGGGGGCGGGGGGGAGGGGCCCCAGGAGCCCACAGCCAGTGGCTACCCAGAAAAGTGCTGAGACACCCGTCGGCCCCCCTTCCGCACCCAAAAACGGGGGGAAGGGGGGAACTCTCACTCACCACTCCTGTCGGGCGTAGCGGGTAGCCACCCATTCGCAGACCTTCCGCCCCTGTCTGGACGGTATGCTGCCGGTCAAGAGAAGCGCCCGAACCGGACCAGTCCGGGACCTGGGCGCAGGGGGGTAAAAACCCCCAGGCCGCCCGCATGGAACGGGCACGATGCGGCGGGTCCCCATACCACAAGACTGGCTCGCAAAAATAAAAGAGAAAAATAAAACGAAACGGTCACAATCCGGACCGCAAAATCCACTAAGGGAACCAGGTCAACTCCTTGCAAACTAGGCATTGAAACTGATGAGCTATGCTAGGTGGAGGGTTTATGTGGGAAGAGAGGACGGCCCCGTGGGAGGGGCCAGCTGGTTCTTTTCCCTGCCTAGTTAACTCCTAGTAGGACATGCATAAACCCACATGTCATGAAGAGCTGTGTCTGTCAGTGAAAGTAGGAGAAAATGCAGACATGCTGCATTTTTTTCACACCGTACGGTGCCACACCTTAGGGGCTCTCCTTTATTGTATGAATTGAAAGGGGTACATAGAAAATAATGTTTTTCTATGCATCCTTGAAGAGACCTGTGTTTTTTGCATACAGAATAATGCCCTTTTCAGCATAAATGGGAATGAGCCCTTACAGAGCTTGGACAGGCAGAAATGTAGTACTATTACTACTGTGCCTTTTAAAGTGGTTCTAAAGCATTACGTTTTTTTTTTTTACCTTAATGCATTCTCTGCACCAAGGTAAAAAAACGTTTTTTGCCCAGGATACCCCAACCCATTTATACTTACTTGGCCTCTCTCCTCTCTCTCCCAGGGCAGACTGATTCACCATTCGCTCCTTCTGCTCTGAATCAAATGCTATGACGAAGGAGCAGAGGCAGGGGCATATATACACACAGCAATATATAATGTGCAGCGCTAAAAATAAATATAAAACAGAGTTTAAGACCCGGGAGCCACCCAGGAATAATATTATTCCTGGGTGGCTCCCGGGTCTTAAACTCTGTTTTATATTTATATTTATTTTTAGCGCTGCACATTATATATTGTATTGTTTGTATTCACAAGTGTTGTTGAAATTGTGATGTCAGCTGCTTTACTCTTCTGGTGGATGCGCAGTGTTATTTTTTCACATTCTTGATATATAGACACAGGCAGCGGGGCTCAGAAGCGAGCACCCCCCAGCAAGCTGCTGGGACGGCAGGAGGAGCCAGAAGCGCCATTGGGGGACCCCAGAAGAGGAGGATCAGGGCTGCTCTATGCAAAAGCCTTGCACAGAGTGGGTAAGTATAACATGTTATTTAAAAAAAAAAAAATTGCAGGTTTAGAATGAAAGTATTTTTAAAAAACGTTTTTTTTTCTATTTTGGATAGAATAGGAGAGGTTTAAAGTGGTTACAAAGGCAGAAGGGATTTTATCTCAATGTATTCTATGCAAAAAGAACCTTATATGTGCAGCAGCCCCCCCCCCCCCCAATACTTACTTGAGTCCCATTTCATTCCAGTGATGTGCACGAGTGCTTCAGCCATCTGGGACTCTCCCTCCTGGCTGAGACACAGAAGCTGCTGTCAAAGTCAGTTAGCCGATCAGGAGAGAGAGTGGATGAGGTCGAACCACGGCTGTGTCTGAATGGACACACAGAGCTGCGGCTTGGGCGCCCCCATAGTAAGCTGCTTGCTGTGGGGCCACTCGACAGGATGGAGGAGCCAGGAGCGCTGGTGAGATACCCGAGAAGAGGAGGATCCAGGATGCTCTGTGCAAAAGCACTGCACAAGTAGGGGAGTATAACATATTTGTTATTTTTGAAGAAAGAAACAAGACTTTAGTATCACTTCAAGGCCTCATTCACACTTGTGAATGGGGCCATTTTCGGATCGCTGCAGGAGACCCAGCAGGGATTCACTGCGATTAGCTGTGGACAGGAAGCCCCATTGAAAGCAATAGGCTGACAGCTGCTGAAGCTTTTTGTAGTTCATGGCATGTAATTGCTCCTGCGGGCTTGTCTGCGTTCAGGGTGGATCATCCACTGGTAATCCCTGCATGAGCGATTACATGCTATTTTTATTTTTAATTTTTATTTATTTCTTATTTTTAATTTTGCTTAAGGTTGTCTGTTATTCCACCTACTGGTTTTAATATGTCTTGTGACATGTGTCCCAGTCCCTATGTCACAGGTGCGTTGCCATAATATTGGTCACACTTTCCATTTATGTATTTATTATTGTCTATTATATAAGAATAATTTGTATTGGTCCATAGAAATTTGTATTATATTAATCTGTCTTTTTTACGAGTGTTACCTGTAATCCTAACCATCTAATGACCCACTATGGGAACCTGCTTCCAAGTCAGCTGATTGCTGGCGCAGGTCTCCCTCATTGGGCTACATAAAGATGGCAGCACAGCTATTTAGTATGCCTGATGAGAGAGCGCGCGTGCCACTACACTGCACGACGGACGCTCTGAAACACGTCGCAAGTCAATGACGTCCTTCTCCCTCTCCCCTGTGATCTGCGCTCCATGCCTCGGTTTGGCGCCCATACACGGCCGGCTCTGGCCACCTTCTTCCATACACCTGACGGCAGCGGCTACAGATCCCTGGAATAGTAGAGTGAAATGACAGCCATCTGTTACTGGTGGGATGGATGTCCCTATCTGATGTGCCTAACCTTTTAAATGCGAGTTGCCATTTGGCAGTTTGCACTTAGAGGCTCCTTCTTCCTTGTATTCCTGCTAGAGAGGTCAGTGATGACTTGTCTCATCCTGGTAACCAGCTTAAAGGGGTTGTATACGTCAATGTAAAAAAAACAAACAAACCTGTAAGAAATTCATAATGAGCAAGTATGCATCGCATACTAGCTCATTATGAAATACTTACCTTAGAACAAAGCCCTGCAGCGGCACCCGCACACCGCTATTCGAGTATGTTATTTTATACAGAGGAAGAGTCGCATTCACCATATTCTCCCAAGTAGTCACATCAGGTGGGTTTAAGGAAACCCATTTTAGCAAGATTACCTTTTTTGCATAATACAGGAGGTATGATATAAGAAGCTTGGAGTGGTGAGAGTGCTGCTCATCGTCTGGGATTCTCAGTAAGGCTAGAGAAGGGGTGGGCGTTAAGTTAATTTGCAGTCTAATATTTATTTCAGCAAAAATGGCCTGCCAGTATGAACCAACAGAGGGGCATTCCCAGAACATATGCATGTATGAGTCTGTTTGGAGTTTACATCTAGGACAGATGGGGTCTCGCTCAGGGAACATCCTTTGAAGCCTCAAGGGGGTATAATACACCCAGTGGAGAAATTTGACTTGAATTAGTTTGTCCTTAGAGGAAATGACAAGTCTAGGGCCCTGCTCCAAACAATCCTCCCATGCCTCCCGGTTTAAAGAGGGAATATCCCCCTGCCAGTATTCCCACAGTTTTTCCATTTTAGCTGACTCTGTACAGAGGAGAGTGCCATAAAGAGTGGACAAGGGGTTGTCCAATTCCCCAGGGGTCAAGAGGTCCTCTATAGGATCAAGTTTAGGGGGTAGGAGACTGAGGAAACTGGGCCCTTGCTGCATGATGTAGCTGAAAATACCTGAACTACATCCAACCCATCAGGCAGTATCTCTGAGACAGCTGTAAAAAATTCAATACGGCGCCAGTAGGCATAATATCCCCCACTGTTCTAACTCCATAACGTGCCCATATCTGAGGGTCAGGTACTATGAAAATGGGGAAGACCAGGGTTACCACACAGGAGTTGGGCAGCTGACAACTGGCCTGGTCTAAGGAAACGTCGCATTGCAGCCCTCCATATGCTCCAGGCGGTACGTGTTGGTCCGGGTATAGAAGGGTAAGCTTGTGGTCCCCTATAAATTAAGTTACGAAGATCCATTAAGGATCCATGGAAAGCCACCTCTAAACAAGTGGCTGCATTGGATCTGGAGCTCCGGAACCACCAATATTCAGATACCAAAACCGCAGCCCAAAAATAAAGGGGAAGGTTAGGTAGTGCCAGGCCCACCAACCTTTGCGGCAGGGTTAGGGTAGATTTGGCCAGACAGAGAGTGGCCCCATTCCAAATGAAGGAGCTCAGACAACTATCTATCTCCCTGAAGAAGGGGGCAGGGACAGAGACTGGGCAATTGCAAAAAAAATAGTTAAAGGGCAGGAGAAGCATCATTTTGACCAGATTTATGTGGCCTAATAGATTTAGTGAAAGCCCAGCCTATGACGAGCAACTTGTTTTAAGCAAAATTAATAGCGGTTGGAGGTTTTTGTCAATAAAGTCCGATAATCAACTGGTCACCTATATTCCCAAATATCTAAATTCCTCCACCATTGTAACGGAGTGGGCCCAAGCCAACAGCTCGTTCTTCAATTGGGAAAAGGGTAGATTTAGACCAACTGAGCCCTATACCAGAGAATGAGCCAAACTTATCAAAAATCTGCAGGGCTGCTATAAGCGACGGACCCGTGTCATTAAAGGTAAAGCAGAGCATCGTCTGTATACAAGGAAAATTTCTCCTCCAAGCATCCCACTGACCTCGGTAGATTCCCTAATTGAAATAGCCAGGGGTCCTGGGCCAGGGCAAACAAGGAGGGAGACAAGGGGCAACCCTGCCTTGTACCTCTATAGAGAGCGAAAGTTTCCGGCAACCGATCATTAGTGTGGACCCGCACTCTGGGGGCTCTGTAGAGTAGCTGGATCCAATAGAGGTATTTAGGACCAAAACCGTAGAGCCTCATGACCTCCCAGAGATACACCCACTCCACCGAGTCAAATGCCTTTTCAGCATCTAGGGAAGCGATGACTCTAGTGCCCGGGTTGTCATGGGATATGGACAAATTAAGAAAAAGGCGTTGTAAGTTAATGTCTGTTCCTTTGCCCAGCATTAACACGGTTTGATCAATATGAATCAGATCCTATATAATGGTGGAAAGGCGGTTGGCCAAGACCTTCACCAAAATCTTTGCATCAACATTTAAAAGCGAGATTGACCTATATGAGGCACTATCCTGAGTGTCTTTGCTGGCTTTAGGGATTAAAACAATAATCCCCTTTTCTAGGGATTGAGAGTGAGTGTCAAGAGATGATAACTCAGAGAACAAGGCCGTAAGTTTAGGGGCTACAAATTCAGCAAAGTTAGAATAGAATTCGGTAGGGAGACCATCAGACCCAGGGGTCTTACCCGCCTGCAATCGCTCTATAGCAATTTGTACCTCCTCTAGAGCAATGTCCACATCTAAGCGCTCACTGTCTACCTTATCCAAGGTTGGGAATGTAATGGAGTCCAAGAAAGCCACCAGCTCAGCCTGTGAATAGGTGACCCTGGATGCATACAGATCACTAAAGAATTGCAGGAAACGATTATTAATAAGTTCCGGGGCTACAATGGGATGCCCAGTAGTATCCCAGATACTGGCAATATATGAGTCATAGGACATTGGCTCTTTGCCAACCAGGCTAGCAGGCGGCCGTTTTTGTCCCCATATTCAAAGACCCTCTGCTGGGAGTATAACATTGCCTTCTTAGTAATCTCCACCTGGAGAAGGGAGAGTTGTCTCAGAGCACACTGCCAGGCTCTATAACTATCCAAGGTAGGAGACAAAATGACTCCGCTTCCAGCCCTGCCACCTCAGCCTCCAGACATTCCAAAGAGTGAGAAGCCTCCCTCTAAAGTGTTGCAATTCTAGATATATAGGCACGCCTAACTCCTAACTCCATGCCTTAAAGGAATCCCACCTTACCAAAGGAGATTCTGTGTCCCCGTTTATATTCCAATACGTACATAGAGATTCTGTAATTGGTTCCTTAAAACGATCATCTAAAGCCCAAAACCTGGACAGACACCATAGTTTAAGACCAGCGGGGCCTGAGAGGGAAATGGTTAGACTAAGTGGAGCATGATCAGATACCCAGCGGGGAGTATACACGTCTCAGTAACCAAGCGGAGGGTCACAGGCGAGACGTATGCCAGGTCTAGTCATGACAGTGTTGTAGGTGGTCGAGTGACACGTAAACTCCATAGCATCAGGGTTCATACATCTCGAGATATCCACCAGGGCATAGGTAGAGGCCCACTGTGTTAGGGCAGGTGCACCCTGGGACACCCCCCGCAGTCTATCCAACTCCGGGCTAGGAACCATATTATAGTCTCCCAGCAAAACAATTTCCGAGGTATCATAACTTAAAGATATTTGCATAATGTAATTTAAGAGAGGAACTGATGCTGGAGGTGGCAGGTATAATCCCACCAAGACTATATTTTTGTCACAGATACAGGCATGCAATATAACGTATCTCCCATCCGGATCCATGCGCACCTCCAGTACCCGAAAGGGCAAGGATCTCCGTATTAAAATACTAACTCGTAGTTAGAATAGGTCTCATGGAAATGCGCACCAACCCAGGGCCAGCGGAAACCCCCAACCTTTGAGCCCTGGAGATGAGTCTCCTGCAGTATACAGATATGTGGATTGTAATTACGGAGAAATTTGAACACTATAGATCTTTTCACCGCTGAATTAAGACCCTGTACATTCCATGAAATTACATTAATCTGAGACATGGGTATACAAGTATGTATAAAAGAGCCAGTAACGATATGGCATATGCCATCAGTAGCAAGCAGACCGATCTGGATGAGAGACAAGCGACGCCAAAAGATAAAAACAGCACAATTTGTGAGAGGTTCAACTTTAGATTAATGTACAGGTCATAAAAAAGAAGCACCAAATGAATGAAGATTAAAACAAAACAGTACATTGCTCCCAACTCATCCTCAGGGAGCAGAACAACCCTCCTCCCTCCCCGCAACCCCATCCCAAACATGGAGAGCATTATACCCCAAACACCAGACAACCGGTCTGTTAAGTCAAGTAAAAGGTAGAGGGCCGTGAGCCAGTTGGATCGGCTCACAAATGGGCACTGGTAACAAAGTAGAGATGCTGGCAACCAGATAATCAGCATTTAAACATGCTCAGGATAGTAGTAGTTCTCCAGAGCAGAGCAGTCAGTAATTCAGTCACAGGTATCAGTGGGATTAGTAGAACAATTAGCCCCCAGAAACTGAAAAGGATACCCTTTGAGGGAAACAAAAATAGTCTATTGCTGAAGCTATCAACTGCAAGCAGGGGCACAATACTTAGAACAGTTAGGAATCATGGAATGCACAGACATAACAATGCCAGGGGATAGGAGCACTGCTAACCAACAACATGAGAGGGGCTCCATATCACAAGGTAATCAGGCATCCAAGCAACAGAGAAAAGGTAGGATACTTCTCCAGTCCCTCTGATCAGTGGTGAGGTGCCAGGGTCTCAATCCAGGAGGAGGCCTCACGCGGAGAAGTGAAGAAACTGACCGTTTCTCCACCTTGGACCCGGAGACAAGCAGGAAACAGAACACTGTACCGAATGTTGCGGGCCCGCAACGCCACCTTCACTGGGTCAAAGGATTTCCTCAGCTTCTGCGTTTCTATGGAATAATCTGGGAAAATGAACAGTATACTGTTTTGATAGCGCACTTCTTCCTGTATTCTAGCTGCACGAAGTACCTCATCTCTATCCTGAAAGTTTTAGGTACGTGGGAGAGATGCCACAGGCCCAGGCTTAGGCGGAACACGGTGTGCTCTTTCCACAGTGTAGTATGGGGAGAATTGGGCATTTGGCAACAATGTGCGCAGCAGGTCTTCCACAAACACCGTGGGGTTAGAACCCTCCACTCCTTTTGCTAACCCCACAATACGGAGGTTTTTGCTCCTGTTACGGTTCTCCGAATCATCCACCTTATATTCTAGGGCTTTGAGCTTAGTCTATATGGTGCGGAGAGCAGAGGAGTGCTCAGAGTCTGTGTCCTCAGTGAGGCTGCTCCGTCTCAGACACTCGGGAGCGGAGTTTGTCAATGTCCTGCCACATGAGACCCATCTCGAGCTGCACTGCCTCAATCTTAGAAGTGAGCGTGGATTGACAAGTGACAATTGCAGACATTATGTCTGTCACAAAGCTCGGTGCAGAAGAGGAGTCCTCCAGCGGGTCTGTCTGCACTGCCATGTTGCACCGCCTTGTGGTACTAGGCTTCATGCAGGCTACAGGAGACGGGGATTGTACCTCCTCGGTCGGCGGAAAAGGGAGCTGTTTAACTTTGACTGGGGTCCTCCTGAATGAGCGTGTCTAATCTGGGATAATATCCACTAATTTCTAGGTAAAATAGCACCCAGGAGAAGGATGATAGAGTCAGCCAGTAGAGCTCCGGAATATGCAAAAATAGAGGAGTTTACTTCTTCTTTAAGTAACTGTTCCTTGGTGTCCCTTCAGTTTGTTCTGAGTCAGCAGCTGAAGCCTTCTGGGCTTTGGTGATATCACTTCCTGGTTACAGTCCCTTGGAGCCTCCCCTTCAGGGCTGGCAGTCAACAATCTCCCTGTCCTTGCTGAATGTTTGACTGGAGATTGGCACACTACATCTGCTCTCAGCCTGCTAACTTCCCATTACTGCCTGGGATTACTGCTTGGCACCATGTAAGATTTATTTGAGAACTTAAATAAACTTGCCATCTTTCTTGGACATTGTTTAATGTGGAACTCCTTTAGCCCAAGACTATGTGCATATGCTTTGAGTCCAGCTATTACATTCCCCATACATACAACAGTTTTCTGTGTTTTTTTTTTTACCTCGGAGAGCCTGTTTAGTGTTCTTTCTCGCCATGGCTTGTTTTAAAGCTCGTTTAGTGCTAGTTAGGAACATGTCAATATTTATGTCCATACTATGCGCACAGGTGCTCTTTTAATGGCCAGGGCATCTAAAGGTGGAGTTGGACTTTAGTAGGAGTAAAGCTAATCAGACTTCCAGACTCCATTCCATCTTCTAAAAGGTACCCACAGTAGGGTAGCCTTGCTTGTTGCCTAGAGTACCCACTGTAGGGTAGCCTTGTCAGTTGTGAGCAGACTAACCTGAGCCAGTGGGCTCTTCAAATGTTTTTTGCCCTCTCACTACCTTGTTTAAACTCATATCAAAGTCCCAGCGCCCCTTGGATACCCTTTTTTTCACTGGAGTCCACCTTCTTAAAACACCGTTTTAAATACATTCTACTTGCATCAAGACAAAAGGGGGCAAAGCCTAACAGCCTATTCATGCCTGCCTGATCCACTGCGGTGCATTAACATTTCCACCTGTACTATAACAGGCCAAAAATCATGCATGCAACATTTTTGGCAACACACAGCATGTTAGTGGGTTGCCTCACATTGTACTTTGCTGCAATCCAGGTTGTGATGGGAAATATGTAAATAAATTGCACTGCCAAAAAATAATAAAATCAATCCTTATATCAATACATAATCAAATAAATCCATCGGTGCTGATAATATATTCACACTGCTTCCACACAGATAACAAAGGTCCTTCTCCGCAGAAGGGGAAGGGGGGCAAGCTTTTTTACTTAGGCTGTCGCTGCTTTCTAAAGTAAACAAACTGTAAGACTTTGTTCACACAGGTGGTGGTAAAAAACAGGTGTTGAGTTGCAGTTTTACTGTCCCTCTTGACTGTCCACATAAAAAATAGCATGCAGCTGTTACATGTTCTTGTTGCAGGCACTGAAGTGAATGGGGAACTGCCGCAACAGTTTGGCTTGTGGTTTTAGTCATGCAATCAGTAGGCAGTATCACCTCTCAAGCCTCGTACACACGGGACGACGATCGCACGTACGACCGCGTTGAATCGTATGTTGGCTGTTGTATGCAGCATACTGACTGCACTACACGATCGTACGTCCGGGGAAAGAACGTTCAGGTGCATGTAATTAGCATCCAGCCATTCCTGACTTCGGAGCATGCGTGTTTTGCACAACACAACTTGTTGTACCAACTGCTCTGTACACACGATACAACGGTCGTATGAGAGCTTGTTGGTACGACCAAGTTTTCTAGTCTGCTCATACAACTCCCTTGTACGACTGTCGTATGTTTGACTGTTCAAATCGCGCATACGAACGATCGATATCGCATACAACGGTCGTGAGTACGACCTGTTGAATGCGATCGTCGTCCCGTGTGTACGGGGCATTAGATGCCTGGCAGCCACAGCTCTACTGTGTATCACTTTGATACTCCTAGAATATATTTAGCTGATTCAAACTAAACATTCAACTAGGCTTTAGGAATGAGAAATTTTAAATGGGTATTCATATAAACTGTTATTCTTTATCACAAAAAAGATTTAGCTAAGTGTTGCAAACAGAGGAACAATTCATCGGTTATAAATAGGACACTGCAGATTCGGCAGGAGAACACACTAGCAACAAAGACCAATTCAGACATTCATCACGCTGTACAGGAACTAGAGGTTCAATTCAGATGACCATCCTGTTCTTGTAAGTATAGATGTGCTGTGCTCTAGAGAAGTGGAACTTTTGTGGAATGTAACTTCCACACTAAAATATCGTTTTAACTATCTTACTCTCATATAAATATTTTTTATTGTAATTAGGACATTGCTGCATAATCAGCTATGAAAAATTATGCCCCACCTCCGTCCTTGTTCCCTTAACCCGATCCTATCTTTTATGCTTAAGATTTTGGACTCCGTCAAATATTCCTCTGGCCTATTTCCCCATTAATCTCTCTATTTTCGCTATTCAATTGCTCATTATTTCCCCGGGCCTAGATAATCCCACGCAATCTCGTTGGTGGCTCGACCATGGTTTCTGAGATATCTACTCTTTCTTAAAGTGGTAGCAAACCATGGCAGAGTTAAAAAGAAAAACAGAAAAAAATGGATTTTATTAAAACTTACCGTAAAATCCCTTTCTCCGAGTTCACTGACAGACGCAGCTCTTCACAACATGTGGGTTTATGCTTGTCCAACTAGGAATTAACTAGGCATTGAAAGAGCAAGCTGGCCCCTCCCACGGGGGCCGCCCCCCCTTCCCACATAAACCCTCCACCTAGCATAGCTCATCAGTTCGCAACAAGCCGTACCAAAACAGATTGCAGAGGGGTGGGTGCTGCGTCTGTCAGTGAACTCGGAGAAAAGGATTTTACGGTAAGTTTTAATAAAATCCATTTTTCTCCTACGTTCACTGACAGACGCAGCTCTTCATGACATGTGGGGATGTCCCAAAGCTGTGTCAAAAAGAGGGGTGGGTAAACGACAACAACTGTACCCAACAGAACCTCTAAAGAGGCGCCAAACGCACCTACACTGCCACCTGTAAAACTTTGCGGCCAAAAGCAGCATCCGAAGATGCTAACACCTCAATCTTATAAAACTTAGTGAAAGTGTGTACCGAGGCCCAAGTGGCCGCCTTGCACACCTGTGACACCGAGACCTGGTGTCTGAAAGCCCAGGAAGTGCTAACAGCCCGGGTAGAATGAGCCGTGACCAGAAAAGGGGGAACCTTGCCCCGAACAGAATATGCATGGGTCACGGTCTGTCTAATCAAGGCATCCTCAAACTACGGCCCTCCAGATGTTGCGAAACTACACATCCCACGAGGCATTGTAAAACTCTGACATTCACAGACATGACTAGGCATGATGGAAATTGTAGTTCCTGAACAACTGGAGGGACATAGTTTGAGGACCCCTGGTCTAATCCAACGGGAGACAGTAGCCGACGAGGCCGCCAAACCCTTGTGCGGACCATCAGTCAGTACAAAAAAAGAATCAGAATTCCGAAAGGAAGCTGTAGCATCTAGATACACTCGTAAGGCCCTTACTACGTCCAAGGCATGCAATTCAAATTCCTTAGGGTGCGATGGACGTGGGCACAATGAAGGAAGAACAATATCTTCGTTAATGTGGAAGGGAGAAACCACCTTCGGAAGGAATGAAGCAGAGGGTCGCAAGACGGCCTTGTCCTTGTGCAGGACTAGATAAGGAGACTTGCACGACAGTGCCGCCAACTCAGACACCCGCCACCAAAAAGGCCACCTTCTGCGACAGCAGTTGCAAGGAAATCTCCCTGATCTTCTCATATGGTGGTCTCTGAAGCACAGAAAGCACCAAATTCAAATCCCATGGAGCCATCTGAGACCTCACCCGAGGAGCATCATGTCACACACTTTGTACAAAGGTACGAATCAACGAGTGCGAAGCCAAGGGTCTTTGAAAAAGAATCGCCAGAGCCGATATCTGGCCCTTGAGGGTGCTCAGAGCCAGTTTTTTGTTCAGGCCTTGCTGCAAAAAAGTCAGGACCCTGGACACCACATAAGAGCGAGGTTTATGACCCTCCGCCCTGCACCAAGCTATGTAAGCCTTCCAGGTGCGGTGATATATTTTTCGAGAAGTACACTTGCGAGCTTTAAGCAAGCTAGGGATCATGGAGTCAGCGACCCCCCTGTCCCTCAGCACCTGGGACTCAATAGCCAGGCCGTCAAAGCCAGCAAGGGGAAAAGCAGGGTGCAAGATGGGCCCCTGAGACAGTAGATCGTCTCCCAGCATGAGCCGCCAGGGGACGTCCGCCACCATTTGCACCACGTCGGCGTACCATGTGCGCCAAGGCCAATCCGGAGCCACCAGGATCATTGGAATTCCCTCCGCTACTACCCTGCGTAGCAACCGCGGTAGAAGTTTTATTGGAGGGAAGGCATACAGAAGACGATAACGGTCCCAGGGAGCCACTAGGGCATCCGTGGCCACTGCCAACGGATCCCTCGTCCTGGACACAAAGGTCCTCACCTTATGATTGAACCGAGACGCTATGAGATCCACGTCCGGCGTCCCCCATCAGTGGCAAATGTGGCTGAATACCTCTGGGTGGAGAGACCACTCTCCCTGATCCAGCGTCTGGCGACTGAGAAAGTCCACCTGCCAGTTTTCCACGCCTGGAATGTAAATGGCGGAGATTGCCGGAGCGTGGAGTTCCACCCAACGCAGGATCAGAGCTGCTTCCGCCCCAGCTGCTGAACTCTTCGTTCCGCCCTGATGGTTCACATATGCCACTGCTGTGGCATTGTCTGACTGAATCTTAATCAGACGATCTTGCAACCTCACTGTCCAGTGAGAGACATAACCTGATCGCTCTTAGCTCCAGCACATTGATCGGGAGGCGCGCTTCCTGTGCAGACCAACGGCCCTGGGCAGAAAGCTGCCCCAGGACCCCGCCCCAGCCTGAAAGGCTGGCATCCGTGGTGATGATCACCCACTGAAGGGGCAGGAACGACTTTCCCCGAGACAGCGCAGAGTCCCGAAGCCACCAGGTCAGAGAGCCCCTGCTTTGGGAGCTCAGGCAGAACAGAAGGTCCAAGGAGACAGAATCGCTCGCTGGAGAAGGCGAGTGTGACTCTGGGCGTAAGGTACCGCCTCAAAGGTCGAGACCATGAGCCCCAGTACCCGCATACAGAATCGTAACAAAGACTGTCGGTGCGACAGAAGGGTTCACACCGCCGACTGCAGTGACAGCAACTTGGCCGGGGGGAGGAACACCTTCGCCTGCTCTGTGTCCAGAATCAGACCCAGATACTCCAGGCGACGGAATGGAGATACCGTCGACTTTTGCAGGTTGATCAACCAACCGAAGTCCTTTCTCCTCCTCCATTCTCCTCCAGAGCCGAGGCGGACTCCGCTCTCAGGAACAGGTCGTCAAGGTAGGCTACCACCACAATGCCTCTCTGCCGCAGTAACGCCAGTATTGGAGCTACCAGTTTGGTGAAAACCCAGGGAGCTGATGCCAGACCGAAGGGGAGTGACAAATTGGTAATGGAGGTCCCCCACTGCAAAGCGAAGAAAATGCTGGTGCCGTGGACAAATGGGAACATGGAGATACGCGTCCCTGATATCCAGAGACGCCATGAATTCCCCTTGATGGAGGGCGGCCACAACCGAGCGAATTGATTCCATCCGGAATTTCCGGGGTTTTACATATCGGTTCAGGGCCTTCAGGTCCAGAACTGACCTGACACCCCCTCATTTTTTGGAGACCACAAACAGGTTTGAGTAGAAACCTCTCCACTTGAGGTACTGGCACGATCACTCCCTGGTCTGAGAGTGCCTGAACGGCTCCGAAGAGGGCCTCCCGACGCCCCTGCGGGAGCCCTAAGTTCGATGGGAAGAACCTGTCTGGGGGTAGAGTGCTGAATTCTATCCTGTAGCCGGTGGACACTACTTCCTGGACCCACCGGTCGGAAATGCGAGCAGTCTACCGGTCCGCGAACCCCAGAAGACGTCCCCCCACCTGAAGCCCGGTGGGGGCAGCCCATCAGGTGGTGGAGGGCTTATCCTCCGCCTTCTCAGTTTTTTGCTGCCATTGCCGCTTACCGGCCCCTGCAGCGGCCTTACCGGCTTGGTTCCCTTTTCCTGCCGTGCCAGAGGCGCAAAAAAACCTCTTCTGACCCGGGGCAGGAGGCTCCTGTCTACGGCGAAACTCAAGCCTCTTTCCTCCAGTGAAATCTTTAATGATCTCATCTAGTTGGGGACCGAAGAGACGTCCACCTTGAAAGGGGAGGTCCGCAAGACCTTTTTTTTTTTTTTTTTTGGATGCATGGTCCCCAGACCATGAGCGCAACCAAAGAACCCATCTAAGAATGACGGCAAAAACAGCCATTCCGGACAACATAGGCAGAAGGTCCAGGGCTGCGTCACAGAGGTACTTGATACCTTGATAGAAAAAGTCAGCTCTCTGTGGCGCATCCATCAGGCGACCGCAGTCCAGATCATTCTGGAGCTCCGCCATACGCTCAGACAGGTGTTGCGCCGCCATGACAGATGCCAGGACCGGTCTCAGAGCTGAGCCTGCTACCAGAAAAAGAGCTTTTAGCACCGCCTCTGTCCGCCTATCAGCTATGATCCTTAAAGGAAGGGGCCCCTTCCAGTGGAATGGTCGTCGCCTTATTCAGACGAGCTATCGTTGGGGTCCACCACAGGTGTCTCCCACTTCTTTAGAAAACTATCCTCAAAGGGATAGCGGATGGCAAAACGTTTTGACAGCGAAAAAGAATGCTGCAGAAGCTGCCATTCACGATAGATCAGATGATCAAAAAACTGATCATAGGGGTAAGCCCTAGGGGGCCTTGCGGACCCGCACACATACACAGATGTCTGCGATTCGCCATCCTGGCTAAGTCGCAGCGTAGTGCGAATTCCAGTGATAATGGCGGATACCAGCGCTTTTTCGCGTGCAGCTGCTGCCACTTGGTCCTCCTCTCCTTCCGAGGGGGCCAGTTCACAGTCAGAAAGGTCCACTGGGGTCCATGTGACCCCCGAAGCTATCTCTGGATCAGTATCCTCCCCTGATGAACGGGGGGGGGGGCGGACGACGCTTCCTAGGGACCTGGTGGGCAATATCCGCCCGGGGAAGAAATT
>BLSH010368058.1:373273-384326 GCA_018402905.1 Glandirana rugosa | reverse complement strand
CAGCGCTGGGCAGGGGAGTGGGGTTGGGGGCTGGCAGGGGGCAAGATGAGAGGCTGATTCCCACCCGGTGGCTACCCCGGACAGCTACAGGAGCAGAGAAAAAATCGCATTTGCGGACGTCGGGCCCTCTCACTCCCCATGTGGGGAGGGAGGCAGGGCGCTCACTTACCAGTCCGACGCCACGGTAGCCACCCGGATGCAGACTTTCCACCCTTGGCGGGGGATTGCTGCAGGCCCAGGGTCACCCTGCCGAACGAATCGGGAAGGGGACCAAAATGGGGGATCTCGCCCCGGGCCACCCGCACGGAACGGGTAAGATGCTGCGGGTCCCTGTGTTGGGGCCGGCTTCGCATCATGTTGGCCAGGTCGGGGAAAGTACAGAGCACAAAGACCCTCGATGCCCCGACCGGCTTCTTGATAGCAGATCATCTTGATTGCAGAAAAAATAAAAAATAAAATAAAATAAAAAAAAGGAAAAAATGGTCACAATAGGACCGCAGTTCCCATAGGGAAGCCAGGTCAACTCCTTGCAAACTAGGCATTGAAACTGGAGAGTCCTCTGTGAGGGGGGGTTTTATTGTAGGAAAGGAGGACGGCCCCCAGGGGAGGGGCCAGCTGAACTCTTTCCCTGCCTAGTTAACTCCTAGTAAGACGAACATAAAACCCCACAAAGTCAAGAAGAGGCTGCGTCTGTCAGTGAACGTAGGAGAAAAACTGATGAGCTATGCTAGGTGGAGGGTTTATGTGGGAAGGGGGGATGGCCCCGTGGGAGGGGCCAGCTTGCTCTTTCCCTGCCTAGTTAACTCCTAGTTGGACAAGCATAAACCCACATGTCATGAAGAGCTGCATCTGTCAGTGAACGTAGGTGAAATACCTGTAAGACAATGGCATAATATGCTAGTATGCATCGCATACTAGCACATTATGAAATACTTACCTTAGAATGTCATTGCTGAGGGGGCTGACATTTTCCCTCTGTCTTTTTTACAGAGCTCCTGCATGAAGCTCTGAAGGTCGTTCATGGTATGCCAGACCTTCAGAGTACATGCGCCGGTGAGGTCACTGGCTGCATCCGGGGCGAATACCTCCTAAATGGTGCACATTTAGGAGATATTCATTTTACCTACAGGTAAGCCTTATTATAGGCTTACCTGTAGGTAAAAATCACAAAGCGGCCTTTATTACCACTTTAACAAAAGAGGCATTACACCTTTTTAACAACTACGTATGTCTCATGACACACCTTTGGTGAGCATTCAATTAAGGCATTTTATCCACTCAATTTTATATCATCATTTTCTTCCATTCTTATTGATGGCTTTTGAATGGAGACGACACTCAAATTCTTTTTCTACAGATCTAATATCTTTAATTTACTTCTCCATCTTTTCTGCAAAGCAAACTACCAAGCGATGCCAGATCCAATAGTAGACTGAACTAAGTGGGCCGCTGGATCCCAAGGATTGGCAGAAGATATTGCAGGTTCCAAGAATGTCCTTATTGAAAAGTCAAATAAGCTCCTATACATGTGGTACCCCCTTCCAATACCATTGAAATTTCGGGCAGCACCATAGTATATGGATGAGGTCCTTGTGTTGTTGGATAAACCTTAACGAATGTTAAGGACTCCTTCACCGTAGGACACTGGCAAAACATTTAGGAGGAGCAAAGACTTTATCTTGGTTAAGCCAATCATTATACAAGACCAGCTGCAATAGGGAATGCACTGGAAAAGTCTTAACAGGCTGGGAGCTTTTAAGAGAACCCAGGCTAGTAATTTTAGGCATAGTCGATGCACATAGTTCCAATTCTAGGCATGTGCGGATTTCATGTGTGGACTTCAGCAAGAGCTAAAATGGAATTCTTAAATTTTGGAGTTGTCTGCAGACCTCCCTGTACCAACTTCTCAAATAAAGAGAGAATACAATCCTCATCCAACTCCAACCCTAGGGAATTTAGAGACTGGGGGAGAGGGTGTAGAAATTTCAATGCAGCCAACTGCATTCTGAGTCAGCTATCATGGCTGCAATTTTTTGTATACATTCAGAAATAATTACCACAGATTAGTGTGATTTTAAAGGTGCCAACCATCAGTAGCAGCATATCAAACATGTAAAAAATAATGTTATCAAATATTATTGTACACAAATCATTAAAATGTCAACTACATAAAAAATATATAGAGAATGCCACCTAATTACAGTGTGCAAAAACATACATAATGCATATTCAGTCCTCTGTAGGCCAACTCTCACATGTCACCAGAACTTAGCTAGTGTGTTATAACCATCCTAAATGCATATACTGTACATAGCATAGTTATATTATAACCATGCACCGAGAGTGGCTCAGTTCAATGCATTTCGCTGTTGCGCTTCTTCAAGAACTCAGAGGTATTTCTATATAATTTTATCATTCATATGGCTAGTGTTGCAACTCAGAGATTCCCGGGGGCAAGGGAGCAAAGGGAGGGATAGATGAGAGAGTGAATATCTGTGGTGGCAGTGATGGTAAGACATGGCCTTAAATAAAAGGTACCCACTGGATCTGTGTGTGTCTCAGTGTTCCAAGTGTCATTGATTTGCATTGTGTTACCATACAAGACATGGTAGCTGAGAATACTCACCTAGATAAAATCAAGGAAGCAGCAAACTCTGAAGGGGTTAAGGTATACTCAGAAGAGAAATACGGCTTAGGCAGGGGACCGTGATCTAGACTATTTCAGGTCCTTTGGAGTGCATGACACCCCCTTACCGCAAGTGGATCACAAGCTGGCCCGGCCCCCAGGACTGCTTCCCTTCTGCTTGTGATCTGCTATCCTATGGTACAGTGAGAAACTGCCTACAAGGGTACTCACATATTGCTGCTGGAGCAGGGAGGGGTAATGCTGCTTGTGACCAGCTCACTGTAGAGCAGGAGGAAGCCCAAATAATGTCTCAAGAATCATTCATTTATTGCATGTGCAGGGGAGATGGTGGAAGGCTAACAAGGTCTGTGCGCCTTAAAAATAATGGTGTGTGCATGTACAGTACCGCCATCATAGAGGAGACTCCCAGAAGAACAGAAAACCTCAGAGCCCCTTCCTGCCACCGGCTGTGTGGCTGAAGGTATCGCAGCTGGAGCCGAATGGATTACCCTTAGGGGGAGCCAGGAATATAGGCATCAACAGGCTCCCCATATGCAAGGGCCAAAAGCCCTGCTCACTGTAGATGAGGTCCAGAGAAGGCCCTGCAGTTCATTTTTTTGTTTATCAGTCTACAAATCCTTCACTAAGCAGTTGTATGACCCAAATATTTCTGAATTATATGTCCCTTAATGAAGGAGTAAGAAAACTATGTTGTTCAGTCAGATTCCCAAGCCACCCTGCTAATTCTAAAACTTCCTAATCTCACATACTCATAAATCATATAGTTTAGGTCTGGAGATGATAAACCACATGTTAGACACCTGAAATCTCTCCTATTATGCATTTTTATAGATCTTTCAGTGGAGATGTAGCCCATACATTCAGGGTTTTTGCACTCACTGATAAACCGGCATTTATAGTTGGCCAAAGGCTCAATAGCCAAACTGAAAATAAGGGGTGAGAGGGGACAGCCCTGTTTCAGTTCCCTGGGCTCAGATGCTTTATTGTTTTTCTTTACGTTGGCACTTGCTTCATAATATAATCATCTAATGTAGTCCAAAATGTTCCCTTTAAATCCAAACTTCCCCACTGTGTTACTGATATGTTTCCATTAAATGTTATCAAAAGCCTCCTCAGCATCTGCCAAGATAGCAATACTGAAAGGTCATCCCTTTTTTCCTTCTATTGGCATTTAACCGATTTGCATTTAAAATGTGGTAACACACCTAGTAACGGAATTAAATTATTATATAATAATCAGCCAGGCTAATCTTTATGCACCGGATCTCCAACTAACCGCTTGATTTAACCTTTGTGTCATGATCGACATGGGGATTTTCAAAGTCATAATAAAGCTCAAAAGTGGAATAGTTTAATAAGAGCCCACCTCCTCATGATCCTTTGCATATTTTAAGATCAAGACAATATTAACGGTCAAAACTTATTTTGGAATTTGATTCTCTTCAACAAAATGTGCATTGTGTGTGTGGGTCAATAAAGGTTCAATCTCTTTTTTTTTAGCATACAATAGTATTAATTGTTATATCTGTCAAGGTCTGGTGCTTTCAACAAGGACACTCCCTTGATGAAATCATTTGTTTTCATTAATGAAGATTTAAAAAATGTTTTCTGAGATTGGTGTGCTGCAATATCTTTATCTTTTATCCTTAAGATGACTGACTTTGTATTCTTTTTCTTGACCAGCCTAGACAGTAGTCTCCCAGCATTTTTCCCATGTCCACATCCACCCAAATAATTTGTTTCCACATGCACAACAGAACACAAAGTTGACATAATTGCTAACTTCCGCACTGATAGCACCCACGGTTGTCTATTATGCAGCAACCAACACCAGCACCGGATCCTCTGGATATAAGCCTAACTCTAGTTACTGCACTGCCCAGAATGTTGGGCACTAGGGTGAAATTGAGTGTGTGAATGGGCAGGCAGAAGAGTGCACTTACATAGAGGCAAGGACCACCCTGTCAGTTCAACACAGCTGGAAATGAATCTGATGAGGGACTGGTGAGTCCAGGGCAGATACCACTTCATTGCAAAGGTAAAAGGGGCCCTGACCATGGGGATGGGAACAGCCCCCATAAATTGATTTTTTTTTTAAAAAGGAGATTTAAAATGTATAAACACATGGTTCAAAAATAATTTTATAATATTGTGTTTGGTTAGTATTATGACACGTTAGAAGAGGCTTGCTGCACCACAGAAGTCCATTTTACTATTTGGGTTAGTAGTACATTCCTAGACATACAAGACTGACATGAAAATAAGTATTTTCACTTCAGTATAATAGTAATTTTATTTTAATTTTGCATAACGTAAAACCACTACCATAAGTTACATTACCTGTAGGAATAAGGCAGTCTTTCCAATCAAAATACCCAGCATATATACCAGGCTCCAGGGACCCAACAATAGGATCTGCTTTCATCTCAATGAAGGTTTCAAATAATCTTTGGTCCAGCTCCCTGAGAGACTCGGTACTGGCCTTGAAATTAAAAGTAATAATTCATGTTATTTTTCACAATTTGACACAAATATAACATATTTCTTTTGTACTATTATACCCCAGGTTTAGCTTTCCCTGCATCAACAATTCAATATACAGTATATCATAATGTCTTCATAATTACAACACACTGTTTTGAAACTACAAAAAGACAAGCTAAAACATTTAAAAACCCCTGATGGAGGCCGACTTGCCATAAAAAATACTGTATATCCCATATGTACCTAAAATTAACACACATATTACTGTGTATTGTGTATATCTCGGCTTCACAATCCCTTGGTGTTTATATATTATATAGGGTAATTAAGGGTAATAGGATATTATAAAATATCTACTGGAATATATATGACATAAGATTTACGGTTTTCATAAAGTCTTTAAGCTGTTATTTTGAAATTAAACAGCCAAAAATAAAAGCAATCAGGGAGCTGACACTGCTTTCCAAAAATCATTGCAAGTGTAATAACGTTGAAAACTCAACTCATCTGAACATGATCGGAGAAGCTTTCTAAAACTCAAAAGACTCCTGCGTAGGACTGTAGCCTGTTTGTCAAACACACTTTCCCTAATACCTCCAGTAAGGGTGGACAAGGATGCAGTGAAAAAAAGTAAAATACTAGAATTATTGTACACAATCACCTGCAGTCTACAAGGAAACTTGCAGCAAAATGACCACCAACACTAAACACATTTTAAATTATTGCAATTATTTAAAGGAGAGGTTCATTTATCCTTTTTGCCCCTCTTCTCTGACCTAACCGAACCCATCTACCATCCTCCACAGATGCATACCTACCTAGATCTGACGACCGAGGCTGGAAACGAAGGTGGACAAGCCCTTTGGAGGTCTATGGACTGTAATGTGCATGCATGGTCAGAAACGACTTGCGGTATTGGATGTAAATGAACAACAGAGCCTGTGGCCATTGGATCTTGATTATATTAGCTTCTACAATTAATCTGCCTAACTGCTTAAAAACTATCGAGAAAACAGCTAAACAGGGAACGCATTATTTTCTAATGAGATGGCGGTCTCTCGGGGGTCTATTTATAAAAAATGTGCTGTTTGCATGTCTCAGCATTCGCCAAAAAATCCAGAATAATCCCTGTAATGTGTGAAATATCAGTTTCGCCAAAAAATCCAGAATAATCCCTGTAGTAATATGTGTATGTGTGAAATATCAGTTTCTATTTGTTGCCTTGTTCAGGGAAATGTAACATTTCCCAACATTGAATCCCAAGAGAAAAAACCCCTAAGGACGTTCAACCATAACAGTTAAAGTGATCTTAAGGGGTTAATCCTGTGCTGTTTGATCCTGTTTTCTCCCCTTCTTCCACAGTCCGGAATCCATCTCATGATAATACAGAGCCTAGGAGGCACTCTGCACATGCCCCGTTTGGGGTTTATTACTAGAGAGATTTTTTTTTGGGGGGGGGGGGGGTGCATGTGATTGGCACAGGACCAATCAGCTCTGTCCAGACAGAGGGTCAGGAGTCATGCAGGCTCATAAGACAGTCCGAAGAGAATGAAAACTCCTCCTACAAGCTTTAACCAGTACTTGGTCAGACAGTGATAGAAATCACAAACCTGCTATATACTGCTGATGAGAAAAAGTGTTTAGCAGTTTATATTTACTGAAATAATTGCATTTCCATGTTCTGTGTACTGTGGGACAGTGATTCTCAACCTCAGTCCTCAAGTACCCCCAGCAGGCCATGTTTTGGGAACCTCCCTTAGAAAAAAATAGCTCTTATTAATACCATGTCATTGATATTGACTGAAAGCAGCTGTGCAAAGTAAAGGAAAACCTGAAAACATGGCCCGTTGGTGGTACTCGAGGACTGAGGTTGAGAACCACTGCTGTGGGAGACCAGGTATAGTGATTGCAGGGGACTGGATTTAGAAACACTTTAACCACTTGTCAACTGGCCCACAGCCAAATGACGGCTGCAGCGCGTGTTGGCTAGTTCTGAGAGAGCGTACTATGACATCCTCCTGAACTCGCGATTCCCACGTGCCCCCTGGGGCTCGCACCCTGAAGTGTCCGTGATCGATGGGTCCTCCGGACCCATTGCATCACAGATCAGGGTAAAGGGCCAATGACAGCAGCCCTTTACCACACGATCTCTACATTAAATGATGGAGCGATCACTTGTCAACAAACTGGCTCATGTCCGGTTCAGCTCTCCACTCTCCTCACACTGATCGGTACAGCGTGTAAGGAGAGGAGGGAGCCAGTGGAGTAGCGCTGGATCTGTAGTGGACCCCACAATGCTGATCTGTGCCTCACCCGTGTACATCCATACCTCATCCGTATCCATCCCTGCCTCATCAGTGCTCATCCATACCACATCCATGCCCATCCATATCAGTGCTCATCCATGCTCATCTGTGCCACATCAGTGCTCACCTGTGCCTCATCAATGCCACATCACTGCTCATCCATACCACATCAATGCACATCCATGCCACATCAGTGCTCATCCGTGCCACATCCATGTCATTTCAGTGCTCATCCCTGCCTTATCCATGCCACATCATGCCCTTCCGTGGCATGTCAGTACTTATCCATGCCACATCCATGCAATATCAGTGCTCATCCCTGCCTTTTCCATGCCACATCAGTACTTATCCATGCCACATCAGTGCTCATCCTTGTTCACCTGTGCCTCATCCATGCCACATCAGTGCTCACCTGTGCCTCATCCATGCCACATCAGTGCTCATCCTTGCTTTATCCGTACCTCATCAGTGCTAATCTGTGCCACATCAGTGCTCATCGATGCTACATCAGTGCTTATCCGTGCCACATCAGTGCTCACCTGTGCCTCATCAGTGCTACATCAATGCTCAACCGTGCCACATTAGTGATTATCCATACCTCATCCATGCCCCATCAGTGATTATCCATGCCCCATCCGTGCCACATCAGTACTCATCTGTGCCTCATTCATGCCACATCAGTGATTATCCATGTCTCATCCATGCCACGTCAGTGCTCATCCGTGCCACATCCATGCCTCATCCGCACCATCACATCAGTGCTCATCCGTGCCACATCAGTGCTCATCTGTGCCACATCAGTGCTCATCTGTGCCACATCAGTGCTCATCCGTGCAACATCAGTGCTCACCTGTGCCTCATCCATTCCCCATCAGTGCTCATCCGTGTCTCATCCATGCCACATCAGTGCTCATCTGTGCCACATCCATGCCACATCAGTGCTCATCCGTGCCACATCAGTGCTCATCCGTGCCACATCCATGCCACATAAGTGTTCATCCGTGCCACATCAGTACTTTTCCTTGCCACATCAGTGCTCACCAGTGCCTCATCCATGCCACATCAGTGCTCTCCTGTGCCTCATCCATGCCCCATCAGTGCTTATCCGTGCCACATTAGTACTTATCCATGCCACATCAGTGCTCACCTGTGCCACATCCATGCCACATCAGTTGTCATCCATGCCACATCAGTGCTCACCCGTGCCCCATCAGTGCTGATCCATGCCACATCAGTGCTCATCCATACCACATCAGTGCTTATCCATGCCTAATCAGTGTTAATCTGTGCCTCATCCATGCCACATTAGTGCTCATCTGTGTTCACCTGTGCCTCATCTATGCGACATCAGTGCTCATCCGTGCCTCATCCATGCCACATCAGTGCTCATCTGTACCACATCAGTGCTTATCCATGCCTCATCAGTGTTAATCTGTGCCACATCCATGCCACATCAGTGCTCATCCATGTTAACCTGTGCCTCATCCATGCCACATCAGTGCTCACCTGTAACTAATGTATTGTGGACTGGCTCAATCCTAGTTATAGAGGAAAGGAGGCCACCTGGCTGTACCTCCAAGTAGAAATAATAAATTGATTGAAACACATTCCCAATATTGGGATATGTGAATATATACCTCTAGAGCACAAAGCAGCATAGAATAATATAAGGAACTATGTTTCTGAAGACATCATCAAGGAGGTATTTGGTAAAATAAAAAGACCATTAGTTAAATTACAAAAATAGCAAAAACATCATAGAATAATCATCTCCACCAAGACTGCACTGATTAAAATAATTGACAACGCTGTCAAAGCTACCTACTAGCTCTACCACATATAACCATGTTGGACAAACATACTATTGCACACAGCCCAGTATCACAGACCAATGTCCATAGAATTTGACCCCTGTAATCTTGGGGATCCTAGATGTCTGGGGTGCAGGTAACAATATTGATTTTTCAGATACTGAAGCCTACTGGTACTGCAGCAGTGGGATAGAAGCACCAGGATTGAGAGTAATGATTATCTGTGCCACATGAGTGCTCATCTGTGCCTCACCCATGCCACATCAGTGCTCATGCATGCCACATCAGTGATTATCCATGCCTCATCTGTGCCACATCAGTGCTCATTTGTGCCTCATCCATGCCACATCAGTGCTCATTCGTGTCACATTAGTGCTCATCCATGCCAAATCCATGTCCCCTTAGTGCTCATCCATGCCTCATTCGTGCCACACCCATGCCACATCAGTGCTCATCCATGCCACATCAGTGATTATCCATGCCTAACCGTGCCACATCAGTGCTCATCCATGCCCCATCAGTGATTATCCATACCTCATGCGTGCCACATCAGTGCTCATCTGTGACTCATCAACACCACATGAGTGCTCATTCATGCCACATCAGTGATTATCCAGGTCTCATCCATGCCACGTTAGTGCTCATCCGTGCCACATCCATGCCACATTAGTGATTATCCATGCCTCATCTGTGCCACATCAGTGCCTCACCCATGCCACATCAGTGCTCATGCATGCCACATCAGAAATTATACATGCCTCACCTGTGCCACATCAGTGCTCATTCGTGTCACATTAGTGCTCATCCATGCCACATCCATACCACCTCCGTGCTCATCCATGCCTCATCCATGCTCCATCATTGCTCATCTGTGCCACATCCATTCCACATCAGTGCTCACCCGTGCCACATCTGTGCTCTTCCATGCCACATCAGTGCTCATCCGTGCCTCATCAGTGCTCATCCGTGCCACATCAATGCTCATCCGTGCCACATCAGTGCTCATCCATGCCATATCAATTGCTCATCCGTGCCACATCAGTGATTATCCATGCCTAACCGTGCCACATGAGTGCTCATCCATGCCACATCAGTGCTCATTCATGCCCCAGCAGTGATTATCCATGCATCATCTGTGCCTCATCCATGCCACATGAGTGCTCATTCATGTCACATCAGTGATTATCCAGGTCTCATCCATGCCACGTTAATGCTCATCCGTGCCACATCCATGCCACATTAGTGATTATCCATGCCTTATCTGTGCCACATGAGTGCTCATCTGTGCCTCACCCATGCCACATCAGTGCTCATGCATGCCATATCAGTGATTATCCATGCCTCATCTGTGCCACATCAGTGCTCATTTGTGCCTCATCCATGCCACATCAGTGCTCATTCGTGTCACATTAGTGCTCATCCGTGTCACATCCATGCCCCCTTAGTGCTCATCCATGCCACATCAGTGCTCATCCGTGCCACATCAGTAATTATCCATGCCTAACCGTGCCACATCAGTGATTATCCATACCTCATCCGTGCCAAATCAGTGCTCATCTGTGACTCATCAACGCCACATGAGTGCTCATTCATGCCACATCAGTGATTATCCAGGTCTCATCCATGCCACGTTAGTGCTCATCCGTGCCACATCCATGCCACATTAGTGATTATCCATGCCTCATACACCGTACCCACTCCGTGACTACACCGTGTCTACTCCGTACCTATTAGTGATTACACCGTACCTACACCGTGCCTACTCGTGATTGCACCGTACCTACTCTGGACCTATTAGTGACTAC
>BLSH010368058.1:329355-365549 GCA_018402905.1 Glandirana rugosa | reverse complement strand
ACACATCTTGCTTGTGATGTGAGTATTATTTTATGTACAAACAAAGATGATTCAGGTACATATATGTATGGTACTAGTTTATTGATTATTTGTTCTCATAGATGGTGATATCTCTCCCTGAAGAAGGAAGTAATAAAGTCAATCCGAAACGCGTTGGAATATACCGTGCCTTGGGGTCACCCCAATTTCAAGGGACCACCAGGGCCGGGTGATATCACCCTTTGTCAAAATGCATTATTGTACAATCAACTGTATTTATGCCGTTTGTGAAAATGTTTCAAAATCTATGAAAATGTTTAATGCTATTTATGACATTCATATTTTTCAATAAATTTGTATAATCTTTTAGAAAAAAGGAAAAAGTCTTTTTGAAATTGCCTTAAAAATCCCACAAATCTACAAGGGGTATTCAAAAATAATTTATTATAGGGATGATGGCAATGCACATTCCAATCTGTGGTGGCACCTGCAGCTACCAAGTAGGTACTTTAACTACAAATACCCACTGCTATAGACAACATGTGTGATGTGTACCACATCTATAATTTCTCTACTGGCATTTAGTGAACCTGTATGTTTAGATGGTCCACTGGTGGTCACTCCTGATGCTGGTGCTGCCTTGTCCTGAGGTGGGTCTCGCATGACAAACCGATAACTACAAATCATGTTGGGTACATGCAAATGTATGCATTATATTGTAAATGATGTTGTTTCTTCTTAGAGGAGTGCTATATATCTTCATAGGCCCTGACAAAGCAATTCTGATGAAACGCATCGGCACATGAAGATTTGTCTTACCAGCACTCACTTTAGTTTTTTCAATTGTATAATCGATCAGCACTATCAGGTTTTATTCAATCATTACATATTTGTTGCATTGTTTTTAAACTTCTTCTAATGAATAAAAATCTATATTCTATTAGAATATCAAGCTCCTTTGTCTGCCCTGAACAGTCCGATATCTAGTTGCTTTCTTTTTACTAGCCCATTATGTGAAATTTACCTGAAAACGACACATCCATCTTCACCCGTCTTTCTTCCGGGTCCGTGGACTCCGACTGTGTGACTGGCCGGAGTCACGCGTGACGTCACTCCGGCGCATGTGCGCTGGACCCGCCGTCATTTAGAGCGCATGTGCCGATAATGTAATTTGCAGCATATAAAGTAAACATCTCCAAAACTGTGTCAGTTTAGGATATATTTACAGTACCTATAGGTAAGTCTTATTATAGGCTTACCTATGGGTACAATTAATCTATAGGAGTTTACAACCACTTTAGGTGACATGGAAGTCTGAGCCTTAAGGGGACAAGCTTTTAAAGTGGTGCACTGCTTTCTGAGTGCACTTTGTAAGTGTGATTATTTTATTAATTTTAATAAAGGGAATTGTGTTTACTACAGTATTAATCTAGGTTGGCCTCTTTTTTTTAGTAGAGGAGCCAATGGAGGTTGTTTGATATTGGAAGAACCTACCCAGAAGCCTGTAAGGAGGAATCCAAGAGTGGAGAGTACTTGGGATTGAACACCTTAAAGAAGGAAAGCACATGTGGCCTATTTTTGGTTAAATATATTTGTATAGTAAGGTGAAGCATATTGTGAAAGGTGGTGGGACTTGCTATATAGCTTTCAAGCATTAAGATGCACCAAGATTTCTAAATGCACAATTTCTGGATAAAGCACATTTAAAGGGATTGCACAATTTTTTTTTTTTAGCCATGCACAACTGAGTGTGCCCATAGATTTATGTTCATTAGCAATTTCTGGTGTCATTAAACATATTAATCATATGTTTTGAATGTTATGATCAAATACATAGAGGAAAAAATATAATTTTGTCTTTGTGATCACAATTTGGTTGATACAGTTCATTGTTGTTTTAATCCACGCAATCTGGTTTATTCGAACTTGGTGTTTGCGCGGCTTTTTTTTTTTAATTTTAATTTATAATTGATGGAGTAAGATTACACATAACAGTGTGGACAGCAACACAATTTAGTACTTTAGTTTTAATTTTAACTATGTATTGGTCTAGACTGCACAGAGGTTATTTCAAGAGTTTTCTCTTCCAATCCAAATACAAAATTCATACAAGATGCGGAACTCCCCTGTATACATTGGGTGATCTGTGAAGGGTTTCAGTTCAATAAACTTGTCAAACAATGGAGTTCTGTCTCTGGAACATTGAATCAGTCCTGTAAAGCAGTTCTCCCACTGCAGTAGCTGATTCACTATTTTCAGTGGTGTCCATACACCAATACTTTTCTCCATCTACTGGCCAAAATAAGTATTTTCGGTTAAATCAATGATTTACATTTTAGCAGCAGAGGCTTATTAGGGTAACAAGAGGCTATTAACATTCATGTTTTGCACCATTTGCATAGAACAGGTGTACATGTACTTTCACATGTTTTCATAAATGAATGGTCTTGTCCTTTAGGCTAATTTCACACTGATTTGTTTTTCTTCCGCTTTTGCGTTAAAAAAGCGTAAGAAAAATGCATGACCATGACATCCTATGACACTTGTCACACTTATCAGTTGCGGGTCTGCTGCATGTTGTAAAATCCACACCTCCCCATGGAGATGAATGGAAACGCATCAAAAATGCACCTACACACCTTGGCAATTCACAGAATGCTGTGGGAGGAATGCAGTATGCAGAGTGACTGGGGAGAGAGATACAGTGTAACAGAGCAGAGCTGAAGAGAAACATCACAGAGATTCCAGTGGGGGAGAGGCACACTGTGAATGCATAAATGTAGGGCAGGGGTAGGCAACCTTTGAGAAGTGGAGATCTACCTGGACAACATTATAAGAAAATAATTAGAAAGACCTAACTGATTGGTAAGGAAAACATAATAAAACAAATGTCCCCGAAAAAAAAATCGTAGTCTGCATTAAAAGTGGACAATGTCAGTCAGTGGAGCAGTGTGCGGACAGTGTCAGGAAGGCAGAGGACAGTGTCAGTAGGGCAGTGGACGGTGTCACTAGGGCAGTGGACAGTGTCACTAGGGCAGTGGACAGTGTTAGTAGGACAGAGGATGGTGTCAGTAGGACAGAGGATGGTGTCAGTAGGGCAGAGAAAGGTGCCAGTAGGGCAGAGGACGGTGTCAGTAGGACAGTGGATAGTGTCAGTAGGGCAGAGGACGGTGTCAGTAGGGCAGAGGACGGTGTCAGTAGGGCAGAGGATGGTGTCAGTAGGGCAGAGGACGGTGTCCGTAGGGCAGAGGAAGGTGTCAGTAAGGCAGTGGACAGTTTACACTGCTTCAGTTATTAATGAACACAGCGAGTGATAGGCACCGAGCTGCAAGCACTGATCAGTGTGTCCTGGCGAGGGGGTGGGCGGAAGTCCCCCTGTCAGAACACAAAGGCACAGCGGGGAAGAACGCCACTCTAAAATCGCTTGAGTTAGTATGGCAATCGCACAGCCGCTGGGCTGAACAAAAAAAACAAAAAACTTATAGTGTGTACTAGGCTTAGGTCTCATGCACACAGGACGTTTTTTGGCTGTTTTTAGCTGCAGACGTTTTTTTCTACAGTCAATAAACCCTCCATCATGTTATCCTATGTGTTCATGCACACATAGGCTGTTATCAACTGTTTTTAGCAGTGACGTTTTTGAGCTGTAAAAAAAAAAAACCAAGACCAGAGGGTTCTGAGAGACGGTTTTCAGCTGTAAAAACGTTCAAAAGCTCAAAAATGCGGCTAAACGTTGATCCCCAATGTTTTTGGACATTTTAGATCAATTGAAAAAAAATGTTGGTTCTTTAAAAACACGAAAAACCGCCGGTAATATAACGCTGGTAAAAGCTGAAAAAATCACTAATTATTTAATGTCCTGTGTGCATGAAGCCTTAAAGTTGCAATTATCTAGATAAACACCAGCATCCCTTTTATTATTGTCACACTAATTGATTGGCTGTTACAAACCGTGTGACATAGACTGCTTACAGTAGACTGGAAACTGGGTAACAGTAGTATTTTTTATTATTTCTACGAATGGTAAAAAAGACATTTGGAGTTTATTAATAGATCCCATATAAATGAATATACGTGATTTTACTAAAAACTTTGTGCAGACGCCTCTATTTTTCTATATACAGCATCTCACAAAAGTGAGTACACCCCTCACATTTTTGTAAATATTTTATTCTATCTTTTCATGTGACAACACTGAAGAAATTACACTTTGCTACAATGTAAAGTATTGAGTGTACAGCTTATGTAACAGTGTAAATTTGCTGTCCCCTCAAAAGAACTCACCACACAGCCATTAATGTCTAAACCACTGGCAACAAAAGTGAGTACACTGCTATGTGAAAATGTCCAAATTGGGCCCAATTAGCCATTTTCCCTCCCCGGTGTCATCTGACTTGTTAGTGTTACAAGGTCTCAGGTGTGAATGGGGAGCAGGTATGTTAAATTTGGCATTATCGCTCTCAAATTCTCATACTGGTCACTGGAAGTTAAACACGGCACCTCATGACAAAGAGCTTACGGAGGATCTGAAAAAAAGAATTGTTGCTCTCCATAAAGATGGCCTAGGCTATAAGAAGATTGCCAAGACCCTGAAACAGAGCTGCAGCATGGTGGCCAAGACAATACAGCGTTTTAACAGGTCAGGTTCCACTCAGAACAGGCCTCACCATGGTCGACCAGAGAAGTTGACTGCACGTGCTCAGCATCATATACAGAGGTTGCCTTTGGGAAATAGATGTGTGAGTGCTGCCAGCATTGCTGCAGAGGTTGAAGGTGTGGGGGGGTCAGCCTGTCAGTGCTCAGACCATACGCTGCACACTGCATCAAATTGGTCTGCATGGCTGTCATCCCAGAAGGTAGCCTCGTCTAAAGACGATGCACAAGAAAGCCCGCAAACAGTTTGCTGAAGACAAGCAGACTAAGGACATGGATTACTGGAACCATGTCCTGTGGTCTGAGGAGACCAAGATAAACTTTGGTTCAGATGATGTCAAGTGTGTGTGGTAGCAACCAAGAAAGGAGTACAAAGACAAGTGTCTTGCCTACAGTTAAGCATGGTGGTGGGAGTGTCATGGTCTGGGGCTGCATGAGTGCTGCCAGCACTGGGGAGCTACAGTTCATTGAGGGAACCATGAATGTCAACATGTACTGTGACATACTGAAGCAGAGCATGATCCCCTCCCTTCGGAGACTGGGCCGCAGGGCAGTATTCCATGATAACGACCCCAAACACACCTCCAAGATGACCACTGCCTTACTCAAGAAGCTGAGAGTAAAGGTGGTGGACTGGGCAAGCATGTCTCCAGACCTAACATTCACCAGCTCCGTGATGTCATGTCATGAGGACTCCAGTGGCAACCTGTCAAGCTCTGGTGAACTCCATGCCCAAGAGGGTTAAGGCAGTGCTGGAAAATAATGGTGGCCACACAAAATATTGACACTTTGTGCCCAATCTGTACCTTTTCACTTAGGGGTGTACTCACTTTTGTTGCCAGCGGTTTAGACATGAATGTCTGTGTGTTGAGTTATTTTGAGGAGACAGCAAATTTACACTGTTATACAAGCTGTACACTCACTACTTTACATTGTAGCAAAGTGTAATTTCTTCAGTGTTGTCACATGAAAAGATAGAATAAAATATTTACACAAATGTGAGGGGTGTACTCACTTTTGTGAGATACTGTATATGTTTAGTGACAAGCTGATACACAGCTGGAGTATGGTTACTTTTGCAAATTATTTTAAACATTTTAAAAGCAGAAAGAATAAACGTGACCTGCACTTTTAGGTAACAATTACGTCCATCTAAAACATTACTAGAATTTAACCTGTTAAGCATTAAATTTGTCTTCTGAAAATAAAATGTAAACAGCACACATTTCTGGAAAAAAAATAATATAACCTTGGTCATAGAATTCTGATTTGTCATCAAAAATACATCTTATCAGAAAGTCAAAATTAAAGGTATACGTAATCACACCCACTCTGACATTTTATTCTCTGAATCTAAAGATAAAAAAAAAATCCCACTCTGGGCTTAAGAGGGAGAGAGAGAAGGTGACCAAGATTTAATCAATTCAATTCTTTCTCTGAAGATTAGAATCTTTAAGTTGAGGCGCTGACACTGAAGACTACATGTTACATAGAAATCTGATAGCAGGAAGTATTCTGAGTGCTTGAGTGTTGGATAACTACTTCAATGTACTTTTGAAAGAATAATTGATGTGATACCAACCATAAAGTGTGCCACATACTACAAAGCCCTGCGTGGTATCATAGTGCAAAGACATATATTTGCTTAACATGAACCTTACATTATATAATATATATTGTACAATGTTTTATGAAAAAATGTTAGACAGCTGAGTGCGTACAGGCTTGGACATTTGTCCCAGAATCGCAGTTAATCGCTCTGTGTGAGGCTATGTGCAATCAGTAGCGCCGCTGTCAGCCCGCCATTAGCTTAAATGGGCTAAGCGGCTGAAGCTAATCGCATTACCCTGTCATTCCGCAGATTCTTGCCTGCCGCAGGAATTCGGAAGCCACAACAAACCGGCAAGAAAATTAGCCTTTTCACCCTTGGTGTCAAGAACAAAATATTGCCTCTTTGAGCATAGCTGCCCAGCAGTCTCCGACAGTGACTCTGTGAAATGGTTAACCACTCTTCCTGTAAAATTCTTTCAGTTTGCACGTTTCATTGCAAGATCTACCCCTTTCAAACCCCCATATTTAATGGGATTGAAATCAGGGCTTTGATTAGGCCATTCCATAACCCCCTTTTCTTTTTGTTGAGCTATTCCTTGGTATATTTGCAAGTGTGCTTCAGATCATTATCGCGTTGAAATATATATTTCCGGTTCTACTTCAACTTTTTGAAAGATGGCCTTAAATTCTTATGAAGCACACGAGGATATGATGCAGAATTCAAAGCTAATTCAATGAATGCAAGTTGCTGAGGACTGAAACCACAAAGCAACCTCAAGTCATAACATTTCCACCACCATGTGCTACAGAAAAATCACAACCGATCACAGAAAGGTCACTGAATCACTGTGATCAAAACTAAACCAGTAATGTAAGATGGCTTCAGCTCTGCTCTCCACCCGCAAGAGAGGTCCCTCAGTCACATTTTGCCCCTTAATTGTTGAAGCCACCACCATGCTTCACAGTTGGTGTATGGCATAAGGTGTTTCTTCTCAATTGCGGTCTTCGGTTTGTACCAAATGGTCTACCGTAAAGCCCGTACACATGGGCCAAATATCGGCCCAAATCTGTTAGTACAGTAGATACCGGGCAATATTCCACCCGTGTGTACAGGTCCTTGTTTGACAGAAGCTTGCTGGAAAACCATCAGCCGATCAGTATCCTATCAACATTCTCAGCCAATGGCTGTGAGCGCTGACTGATGTGTTCTGTCGGGGGGGGGGGGGGGTGGTCCCCCTCTGTCAGAACACAATAGCTCAGAAGGTTGATCGCTGTACTAAACTCACATTGTTAGGACAGGGACCTCCTGCTGGCGGGCTTTTACTTACCGTGTGTACCAGGCTTCACTGTGGTCAAACATCTGCCTTTGATTCACTAGTCCACAGGCGCTTTCTTCCAGAAAGTCTGTTTTTTGCCTGGCAAACTGTAGTAGTACTCTAAAGTTCTTTTTGCTGCCACACCTTCCATATAGGCTAATTTGGTATAATCCTGTTGCAAGAGTCAAATACAGATCCTGCAATTTAATTTTGGTGTTCTTTAGAATATTTTCCTTACAGTGGAATGATTGTTTTCAAATCTGGAAATATTTTTAAATCCCTTGCCAGGCCCAAAGGCATCTGCCATTTTTTTTCTAAGGGCCTTACACCTCATTAGCACTGGCGCTTCTAAGTTTGGCTTTCCCTAAAGATCCCTTTTTCTTGTAATTAGATGTTCCTGCTTGAAAGCAGATTTAGCTGTGTTTAGCCTCATTTACATTTGTTTAACCATTTCTAGAGTTTCTAATCAGATCCCGGCAGGCCTGCAAGGATTTTTGATACCCAAGGCAAAAATAGGATTTTTTTGACTTACCGTAAAATCCTTTTCTTGGAGTTCATTGACGGACGCAACCTCTTATTCTTGACATGTGGGGTTTATGCACCTTTCACTAGGAGTGGACTAGGCAGAAAGTAGTTCAGCTAAAAGCAGACACAGCCCCTCCCAGGGGGCTGTCCTCACTTGACATAACCCCTCCTGCCCTGCTCAGCAAGTTCGTAACAAGCAGTACAAACTCAAACAAAGAGGGGTGGGTGCTGCGTCCGTCAATGAAATCAGAGAAAAGGATTTTACGGTAAGTCAAAAAATTCTATTTTCTCTTTCGTTCATTGATGGACGCAGCCTCTTATTCTTGACATGCGGGGATGTCCCAAAGCAGTGTCAAAACGAGGGGTGGGCAACAGCAACTGTACCCAACAAAAGAGTTCTCCGGGAGGCGCCAGATGCGCCTCACACCACCGCCTGCAACACTTTGCGGCCAAAAACAGCATCCGAGGACGCTGCAACATTGAAAAACGTAGAAAAAGGCGTGCACAGCGGTCCAAGTAGCAGCCTTGCACCCTGAGAACCGACGCCTGATGTCGGAAAGCCCAGGAAGTACTAATCGTCCTGGTCCCGAACAGGATACACACAGGTCACAATCCGATTTATCCAACGGGAAACAGTGGCCGACGAGGCCGCCAGCCCCTTGCGCGGACCAGCCACCATGACAAAAAGCACATTCGATCTCCAAAAAGGGGCCATAGCCACCAGAAAGACACCTGCAGAGCCCTAACCACATCCAGAGAGTGCAAGGCAACCTCCTTAGGATGAAATGGGCTCAGACACAACGAAGGGAGGACATGCCCTCATTAGCGTGCAAAGAAGATACCACCTTCAGCACGAAGGAAGTAGACGGGCGCAAAACCGCCTTATCCCTATGTAGGACCAAGTACGGACACCTACAGGACAGAGCCGCCAGCTCAGACACCCGCCTAGCGGATGTAATAGCCACCAGGAAGCCACCGTCTGCAAAAGCAGCTGCAAGCTAATTTTCCTGATATTTTCGAAGGGCGACATCTGAAGCACTGAGAGGACCAAATTAAAGTCCCATGACGCCAAAGGTGACCATATCTGGGGGTGTGACATGCCGAACCCCCTGTACAAAGGTACGAATCAAGGCATGTGTCACCAAATGACGCTGAAAAAGAATCATCAGGGCAGAAAACTGCCCCTTGAGAGTGCTCAATGCCAACTTGTGGTCTAGGACTTGTTGAAGGAAGGCCAGCACCTGAGCCACTGAACAGAATGGGGTTCCACACCCCCCGCCTCGCACCAGGCAATGTAAGCCTTCCAGGTGCAGTGGTATATCTCGCAAGAAAAGGATTTACGCGCCTTGAGCATGGGGGGAAATCACAGATTCCAAGACCCCCCGATCCCTTAACACCTGGGACTCAATAGCCAGACCGTTAAGGCGAGGACAAAGCAAGATGCAAGATGGGGCCCTGGGAAGCAGATCCTCGCGAAGCGGGAGACGCCAAGGAGCCTTCACCACCAACCGCACCATGTCGGCATACCCGGGCCTCCGGGGCCAATCCGGTGCCACGATAATGGGCGGAATTCCCTCTGCTCCTATCCTGTGCATAGGCGCAGGAGCAGCATGAAAAGGACAAAAGCATAAGTGAACTGAAGACGGGTCCACAGAGCCACAAGGGCACCCGCCACGTCAGCCAACGGGCCTCTCGCTCAGCACACGAAGGTCTGCACCTTCCGAGTCCGCCAGGGTGCCAGCCGAACCACAAATGGCGTACCCCACCACAGGCAGATCTGCCGGAACACAGCCAGATTCAGGGACCATCCCCCCTGAATCAAGGCACTCACTAGCCAACTCTTGACACCTGAAAAGTGAACGGCGGAGATCACCAGCATGTGAAGTTCTGCCCACCGCATAACGAAAGCCACCGTCGAAGCAGCAGCTAAGCGCCTCGTCCCGCCCTGCTGATCCACATATGCCACGGCCATGGCAATATCCGACTGAGCTCAGCCAGGACAAAAACTACAGCCTCCCCGACCAGCGGGAGAGGCAAAGCCAGATGGCCTGAAGATCAAGAAATGCATCTGGACACGGGACTCCTCCTGGGACCAGCGACCCCAGGTCGCCAACACCCCCAGGTCTTCAGCCAGGCAGACTGGCGTCCGTATCGACCACCGTCCAAAAACAGGGAAGAAAACAACTTGTGCCCCAAATGCAGGGCTGTGGCCCGCAACCACCACCGTAGTGAGGATCTGGCCTGGCGGTCCAACCTGATCAACTGAACCAGGGATGAGGGGGACTTGCCTGGTGATTGCCACTTCGTCCCTAAGGGCTAGAGCCCACTCCGCCCGCTAGGGCAGGTCGCCAGATCCACCATGATGCCCCCCAGCCTCATAGGGCCAGAACCGGGGCCACCAATCTGGCGAGGACCCGAGGCGCAGAAACCAGTTAAAACAGGGAGAGCCATCAACATGTAGTGAAGCTCCAATACCGTGAAGGCGCAGGAAACGCCGGCGTAGGGCACACAGGGTGACATGCAGATGCGCCACTGCCCTGTCGAGATAAGAAAGGACGAAACCCTGGTGCGCCACTATCATGGTGGCCAGATGTACCTAGACCAGGCAGTGGAGGGACACCGAGCCATACCGCCCGGGCCCCGTTCTGCTCCGACCACAAGCAGGACGGAGTAAATGAAGGTACGCCCCGAGGACGGGACAAGGGTATCTACCCCCTGATGAAGCCGGTTCCTAGCCAGGCCGGCAGTCTGCCCGGGGGGACGGGAACGAAATCCCATTTTGTACCCAGACAAAATCGCCCAGTGGACTGAAATTCAGAAAAGTCATCGACCGCAGGCATCTCCCCACCCAAACTGAGGGTAGGGGCAACCCTTCACGCTGAAAAGGATCTGTCTCCTGGCCTGACCTATGCTGCCAGGGACACTTCCGCCCACATGCGGGATCCCTGATGGGCAGGGAGCCCTAGCCCGATGGCGGAAGGAATGGAGGAAAAGAGACCTCTTCTGGGCTGCCAAGGAGTGACCCGTGCAATGGGGCTCCCTATCTCCTGCTCCAACATGGCTCCAAGAGCCGCCTAGTTGAGAAGGGAAGACTGCCAGGGCCTGCCGAACCGACAGGACCCTACTGAAGCAGACATCTAAGCCCTGAAGGAGCCGGCCAGCGTGCCCCCCCCCCCATGCAGGAGGAACCCCGCATAAGCAACTTCGTGGTGCGAAATCTCAGCCCGTTCCGAGGGCATTTTACAACACCCGAGTTGAACCAATACGAAGCTAACCCTGCCAGAACAACCCAGATCTGGCAGCAGACTCGGCGCTCCTGTCAGCCGGGCCTAAGGACAGCGTGCCACCACGTACAGAAAAGAAGGGGGGCTGAGACCACTCCCAGTCCCCTCCAAGTAGTGGGAAACCCACAGCCACGCGGGCCGGGCTAAGCGGCCAGACAGGGGCGGCCCCACCCTGCAAGGGACCAGCCGTAATCCCCAAACTGGAACTCGTGGCCCCCGACACGGGAGAAGGGGGCCCCTGCCGGGCGGACCGGTGCCGGCCCGCCTGTGACGCGGGCCATGCTACACTCTACCGGAAAGTAACATCCAAGAGCACAGGACAACTGCCACCGGTCATCCGCTGACGATCAAGCCGCTGTCTGGTGCATTCCCGAGTGCCGCAGTCGCCATGCCACACCCCCCATACTATTCGGGGAACACCCCGATCAATATCCCAAGGGGGGCCCCCGACCTAGGAGGGCCCCCGTCAGGGTCCAACGCATCCCAGAGGCAGGAGGGGGTACGGCCCACCATATGCCCGAGTCCCTGCCCGGGAAACCCAGGACCGCCTCGCAGTCCCTAAACTGAGAGGTCAAGTGGGGAGGCACCTGCATCAGCTGCCAAAGTAACCCACCCTGGTAACATGGCCCGCAAACTGGGACCTGTAATACCATGAGACCAAGGACCCCCCCCCCAAAACTGCGCAGGAAATAACCCCGGGGGGGGGGGACTCACCACCTGCCCGCTCTGCCGCTGCCCACCTGTTAGAAGACTGTGCTGAGGGTTTGTTGCATTTGATTGTTGTTTCCTCACGGTCCCGGAGGAGGCGGGGCCGGGCAGCCCTATTTAAACAGTATGCTTCCTGCATCAAGTGCTGTCCGTTATACAGTGTGCGAGTGTTCCTGAGTAGTCTGTATCCTGATTTCCTGTTCCTGTAACCCAGCTTGTTTCTGACGTTGATTGATCTCCGCCTGCACCGACCCCCAGCTTGCCCACGACTATTCTCCTGCCTGATCCCTTGTACTTCACCTGCCTGCCTGTTGACGACCTTGCCTGCACCTGACGACCCCTCTGCCTACTCCACCTGAAACTGCTTTGCCAGCCAGTTGACGACCTCAGCCTGCACCACCACTATACCACTGCACGAGCCGTAACTGGACCCTTCACATCATCACCAGTGATCCTGTCCGACCCTCGTGCCCCCCTGTGCTCCCGAAACCTCCTGTCTGCTCTACCAGGGGTTCTCGAACCAGGGCCGTAAGAGTGGTTGCTCCCTGCACAAGACAGACTCCACCACCAGGTGCGTGTCACCACCGCTGCATATGCCTTCTTCCTGCATGAGCTGCTGCCAAGGCAGGCCTGTGCACACCAACCTTTCCCCACATGTCATGCAGGGACAGGGCTGTGACCAGTATCAACTACTGTGTGGGGTTAACCAGCGCCAGAAGGCCAGGGAACCGCCCCCACACACATACAGGCTGGACAGGAATGCATGGGCCACCGCAGGATGGCCGCCATGCACACTAGAGGCCAAAACACGCGGCAAGCCACAACAAAATGGCGGCCGCGATTAGCAATAAAGGCCGAACATGCGGCTAGTGCCGACAAAGGTAAGGGGCGCCACTAAGGGCCCCCACGTCCCAGGGGACCCCGGAGGGGGTGGGGGGAATGAGCAGGGGCCATGCAGCATAGGGGGAAGGGGGGAGCAGAAAAGGGGGAACCAGCCCGCCAGCCTAACACCCCAGGGGAGGAACCTGTCTGCCCACCCCGCACCCCGGGGGGAGCGAGGGGGCGTACTTACCCATCTAGACGGGCATAGCGGGTCGCCACCCGAGACAGACCTGCCACTCCGCCGGTTCGGGGGGAGCTGCCGGCCATGCGACACCCGTGACGCGAGCCTGAGGACACGGTCCTAAGTGCGCTGGACGTTTAACCCGCCGGCCGCCCCACATGAAATGAGGCCAGACATCTCAAAGACTACCTGGATCTAGGATATCCAGCCTGTCACCCAGCCGGCTACTTGATTGCATTCTTGATCAGAAATCTTGAGAAAAAAAAATGGGGAACCGCAGATCCCAGCAGGGAGCCAGGTCCTACTCCTTGCACTAGGCAGAAAAAACTGAGTTGCTGAGCAGGGCAGGAGGGGTTATGCCAAGTGAGGACAGCCCCCTGGGAGGGGCTGTGTCTGCTTTTAGCTGAACTACGTTCTGCCTAGTCCACTCCTAGTAAAAGGTGCATAAACCCCACGTCAAGAATAAGAGGCTGCGTCCGTCAATGAACGAAAGAGAAACCTCATTTTGCTGCCCCCGGCTCCACCCCTGGCTCCACCCCCTTTTCCCTGCCCATGTATACGGTGGAGGTGGCCGGGTCCGCGGGCCTGCACTTGCACTTCTGGACCTGGCCTGAAGGCAAATAGTGGTGGCACCGGTTTGTTTCCTCATGCCAGCATTGGTCCGCATGTATATGGACAGGCTAGGGTAGTATATGGACATGCTAGGTTAGTATATGGACAGACTAGGGTAGTATATGGACAGGCAAGGGTAGTATATAGACAGACAAGGGCGGCAGCGGAACTCTTCTCCCGAGTCCCAGGCTCTCAGGCCTATTTGCCCTCCGCCCCTTGCTAAACACCTGCCATCTGGAAACTGATGCACGGCTGCCCGCACCCCCAGGACGCCGCTGTTTGGTGCCGCCACCGGACCTGGAAGCCCCGAACCTGCCTGCCCCCCCACACTACGCCTCCCTCGACTGACGTGCGCTCTAGGCTGGTGCCTACCTTGCCTATAGGTTGCGCCGGCCCTGGATGTATAGAATGTGATTCTCTTTAATTGTAGCTAATCTGACTGCAACTAAATTCAGGTAAAGCAGAGTTTTAATTGAAGTATTGAAAAATCATTGTATGCATTTAGATGTCCCTTAAACGCATAAAAATGCAGTCTTGACAGTGCCAGTGTGAATGAGGCCTTAGAGAGCTCTATTGATCCTGGCACAATGACACTACACACATCAATAGCAAAGTAAACATACCAAAGAGAATGAATACACAATGTCAATTGTAGCTGTCATTTGTTTAAGTATTTCACATTTATCTATACGCACTGCTTTAATGAAGATCTCTTCATGTTTTCCTGTTCAAAATGGCAAAAATTTCCATGGGGTGTATCCACTTTTTCACAGAACTGTATATGAGAACTCTGTTATACTTGCCAAAATAATATGCATTTCAGTCCGTTTATTCCTTAGATTTACACAGGTCTAATCAACGCCACAGCCAGTCTGGAGACCTGACTTTATTTTGTTGCAGTTAAAGGCTATGTTCACTTAAAAAAATAAATGCACATATTTATGCAGAAAAAGATATCTGTATTTATAATTTTTTTCCCCCAAGGTGCCTGCAAAGCATTTCACCCGTGACCAGTGGATCAAGGGTGCAAAGTCAGGCTCCTGGAGACAAGTCCTACAGCTTTCTGGATATAGCTTTGTACGGGCTGTTAGTTTGAAAGCTGCAGGACTTGTAAATGAGCTACGAGGGTGTTTATCAGCATCTGCCGTGAAGAAAGACAGGACTTGTAGTTTTCCCATTCACGGATTGCTATGAATGAATGAGACCGCTATGCAGGTAGAGCCCCACACAGTCACACCAATTTTAAAATGTGACAGCAAGTGCTGGGAACAAAACCCCTGCCCTCTGTCACAGGGATGGGGAAGAGGTGTGGACTTGGAGCATGTTGCATTTTACACCATAAATACGGGTGTAACATGCTCCAAAGGTGAACTTCTCCTTTAAGTAATAAAAACGATTGTGTCCCTGTCTTGACCTGTGACTGAACATTAAAGGAGAAGCAGCAAATGGATGAGCACTCTGTCACTCTGCTCTCCCTTAATGTCAGCATAGTTCTTGTTAGTGCATGACCACTGCAGCAAAGCTTATTGGTTCCTCGTGCTGCCTCTCCCCTTATCAAATTGAGCTCTGCTGTACAGGGATAGCCAGAGTCTAAAACCAAATAAAATTCAGGTGCTTACACTAGTTGTTTTTAAAAGTAAACTTAAAATGTACCTGAAGTCAAAGGTTTTTTCCATTCTCAATCCATCCAAAATTAAAAAAATAAAACGTTTAGGATTAAATCTACTTTAATGTTGTGTGTAATGAACACCTATCTGCATAAATTGGTGGTTTATTTTATCTGCCCGGAGTTCAGCTTTACCTGCCACCAACATATACCATCTGTCTACAGCATTGCTACCTCTTGTAAATAGACTTTCTGACTGCATTTTTTGCTTAATAAACTATGACATTTGATTTATCTTTTGTTTGTGCATGTCTCAAAGTAAATACATCTAATTGGTTTGCATCCAATGAGATCTCACATGTCCAGAGCAGCAGAAGAAATTCATGAAATGGATGTTCACTTAGATTTATATTACCATATTAATATGAAGGGACTGTCGTACCCAAACCACAAGTAGTATAATGATACAGTGGAGTGGGAACCACAGGTTAAGATAAAAAAGAAGGAACAGGGACTACCACCAACAAACTGCAGTTGATTACCCCTATTAGGTGGTGCAGAACCATAATAATTAGTTACAAATTATAATTATTTTACCAGCATCTGAGAAAAAAAAAACAGAGGTAATGAATAAAATGTATACCTGGGTTATCTTCTCTATTCCTTGGAAGCCATGCTTCTCAAAATGCTCAGCAATGTTTATCAGTGTATGTCTTTCCAGGTAGCGGCAATTGCTCAGAACAATTAAAAGTCGTTTCTCCTAAGAAAGAAACAGATAATATGCACTCACAACGTTTTTATGCACGCAACACAATCCCTGATGATTTAATAAGATGTACAGTATAAGGACCATATGTTTATCAACCGAGATGAGCTTGGAGACCTACAAACTGTTTTCTTACTCAAGCGCCAAATTGCCACTATTTTTGTACTCAAATGTGCAGCAGGCCAGGTTGAAGCTCACTGTAGTACAAAAAAGCTTTCGAGATCAGGTAAGTGATGCGTTTGGATGAAGCTTGAGCACATCTATGTTTATAAATGCTATTTAACATTAACTCTTTTTATTCATAGGAGACTTATAACAGATACTACATCAAATAATATAACATCTAAACCACTGACATATATATAACAAATACTTAGCTGGACAGTAGAGTAATGTACACATATAGGAAAAAATTACCAAACCTTTCAAACAGAAATGTATTACATTTGCAAATGTGTATTTAAAATTGCAATTATACAAAGTTAGTTGGTGAAAATTAAAATAAAACTATGTATAATAGTAAAACACAACAGAACAGTAATAGTTTTCAAGCACTATTTTCTAAAGTAGTGTCCTTTTTGCTCTTTTGCTTTTATTGATTCACAAGAAAGCATAATGATTAACTGTACACTGGTTGGCTGGAGAGAGAAAAAACAAACAAACATACATGTACAATTATTGGGGGATATTGCTTTACAGGAATTATTGGGGGATATTGTTTGACAGGCCTGGGGGCAGCTACAGTATATGCGCTGAAGAAGGTGGCTGCGCCCCTGAAACTTGTTGCCCTAGCAACCACGTGTGGTTAATCACTTTGTAGTATAGGCTCTGGGTCTGCACACCGCGGCGGTGAGTGACGTCATGCGGTGCCGGCTGGACCGGAGAACCTGCGCCATTCACGGAGCTGTACAGTGGTGGCTGCAGCAAAGGGTGCGGACCCTATATCCCTGGTGAGGGACCTCGGATTTGGGATCCTTTGGGGGAACAGGCCACGGGATAGGAATACCAACACCTGTGTGTACAAGGCGATTTACCACTTTCCTGCAGTGAGTGCAACTTGTATTGCTTTTAAACCTTTTTAAAAAACTTTATTACACCAGGGTGGCGTGCGCTCTCTCTACCTTTTGTTTTTGTCTCAGATTCAACCCACCACCCAGTGGACGCCAGGAGAGCTGCAACACTCCAGTGTACATAGGTGATCTGAGCTGACACTGGTTGTATTTTATTGACAGTGTATGTGCTGCTTGCAGTTTTAGAAGCTATTGTATAATGCTATAAAAATGATATCAGATATCGGACTTTCACAGTATAGTTTCTTTAGTTATGTTTGTTTGCAAACATGATACAGAAACCATGCTTATCCTAGTAAAAGAAAGATGGAGAAGAAACAAAAAAAGCAGAATTATCCCGATCACACTTTCTAAAAGGCAAATGATGAAGTTTTAGCAAATTTAGAGATGCATTAATGAATATACAGTATCTCACAAAAGTGAGTACACCCCTCACATTTTTGTAAATATTTTATTCTATCTTTTCATGTGACAACACTGTAGAAATGACACTTTGCTACAATGTAAAGTAGTGAGCGTACAGCTTGCACAACAGTGTAAATTTGCTGTCCCCTCAAAATAACTCAACACACAGCCATTAATGTCTAAACTGCTGGCAACAAAAGTGAGTACACCCCTAAGTGAAAATGTCCAAATTGGGCCCAAAGTGTCAATATTTTGTGTGGCCACCATTATTCTCCAGCACTGCCTTAACCCTCTTGGGCATGGAGTTCACCAGAGCTTCACAGGTTGCCACTGAAGTCCTCTTCCACTCCTCCATGATGACATCACGGAGCTGGTGGATGTTAGAGACCTTGCACTACTCCACCTTCCGTTTGAGGATGCCCCAAAGATGCTCAATAGGGTTTAGGTCTGGAGACCTGCTTGGCCAATCCATCACCTTTACCCTCAGCTTCTTTAGCAAGGCAGTGATCATCTTGGAGGTGTGTTTGGGGTCATTATCAAGTTGGAATACTGATCTGAGGCCCAGTTTCAGAAGGGAGGGGATCATGCTCTGCTTCAGTATGTCACAGTACATGTTGGCATTCATGGTTCCCTCATTGAACTGTAGCTCCCCAGTGCCGGAAGCACTCATAAAGCCCCAGACCATGACACTCCCACCAGCATGCTTGACTGTAGGCAAGATACCCTTGTCTTTGTACTCCTCACCTGGTTGCCGCCACACACGATTGACACCATCTGAACCAAATAAGTTTATCTTGGTCTCATCTGACAACAGGACATGGTTCCAGTAATCCATGTCCTTAGTCTGCTTGTTTTCAGCAAACTGTTTGCGGGCTTTCTTGAGCATCATCTGTAGAAGGGGCTTCCTTCTGGGACGACAGCCATGCAGACCAATTTGATACAGTGTGTGGCGTATGGTCTGAGCATTGACAGGCTGACCCCCCACCCCTTCAACCTCTGCAGCAATGCTGGCAGCACTCATATGTCTATTTCCCCAAGACAACCTTTGAATAGGACACTGAGCACGTGCACTCAACTGCTTTGGTCGACCATAGCGAGGCCTGTTCCGAGTGGAACCTGTGCTGTTAATCCGCTGTATGGTCTTGGCCACCACGCTGCAGCTCAGTTTCAGGGTCTTGCCAAACTTCGTATAGCCTAGGCCAGCTTTATGTTGAGCAACAATTCTTTTTTTCAGATCCTCAGAGAGTTCTTTGCCATGAGGTGCCATGTTGACATTCCAGTGAACAGTATGAGAGAGTGAGAACGATTGAGAGTGATAACGCCAAATTTAACACACCTGCTCCCCTTTCACACTTGAGACCTTGTAACACTAACGACTCACATGGCACCGGGGAGGGAAAAATGGCTAATTGGGCCCAATTTGGACATTTACACTTAGGGGTGAACTCACTTATGTTGGCAGTGGTTTAGACATTAATGACTGTGTGTTGAGTTATTTTGAGGGGACAGCAAATTTACACTGTTATACAAGCTGTACACTCACTACTTTACATTGTAGCAAAGTATAATTTCTTCAGTGTTGTCACATGAAAAGATATAACAAAATATTTACAAAAATATGAGGGGTGTACTCACTTTTGTGAGATACTGTAACATATTGTTTTTTTCATTTCAACAAATAAAACTTAGAAGCTGATTGGTTACTATGCACAGCTGCACCAGATTCTGTGTGCTCCAGTTTTATTAACGCCTCCCCCCATGTTTAATTCCTCACAGTTTATAATTTTCACATTGATTGTAGGTTTTAATATGTGCAATTATATAGGTCTACTTGTCTATTATTAATGACAAGCTTTTCGTTCTAATGCCAAGAGCACCATGAGGTATTCACTGTTAAACACCTGGAAAATAGCAGATACCTATACTTGGTATGTCTTTTTTTTTATCTATCAGACCACTCAGTTTTTGTAAAAAATCAAATATACACATTTTTGTAAAATAAATATATAAATACATACATAAATAAATAAATAGAAACACAGCTTTGGACAGCAAAAACAGTGCAGGCAAAAGACCAAATCATAAGCTAGTAAAGATATAGATTGTTTAGTGCTTTAGTACCAGTTTACTTTCACATGAATCAGCAACCAATAACTTTAAAGGTTTGGTTTTTGAATGAAAAGAAAATAATACTCACGGGTAATATTGCGGGCTCTTCGTGAATGCTACCAAATAAATCAGGAGATGAAACATCCATTGAAACACTAAAAAAATGAACAGTTTTATAAATACAGCAGAATAAAACAACACATAAAGGTGTTATATTTTTGCATGCGAATGCTTAAATAATATAATGCATCTAATCCCTAGAACAATAATGTAGTATTTTGCAGCTCACTCTCTTTGATCTGACGGCTGCAGTTGTTTTGAGTTCAGACTTTTTACCTTTATTTTCACCCTATGATCCTGCCAGTAAAATCTTTCATATCTTAGTTTGCCAACACTCTCTGCATTGTATCTATGGAAAAGCGGTGTTGTCATCCTAGGCCAGGAAGTGTGCTAGGACTACAGAACACCCCTCCATAACATTGGGGTGCTTTGTAGTCTGGAGACCATACTATGCAGGGCTAATAGCACTACTTGAGAAAACACTGAATCGTGAATAGGAAGTTATAAGCTCACTGGATTTCTGGCAGGATCAGTGGGTATTTTTTCACTTATAAAGCACATATACGGTAAGTAAAAGGATATTTGAGGCATATTTAACAGACAAAAATGTAGCAAACAAGAGAAGTTCGCTGTTAAGGTTGACACATACTTTAATGGATACAAAGATATGATAGATATCGTATAATTATTCATTTCCCCTGAATCTCATCTATAAGATTGGAATAAAGCATCCTCATGCAGAGAAATGAAAATCTAGAGGCTGCTGAGAGTAAAAATTAGGCTATAGGTTTGGAAATGTGAACAACCTTATGATTTAAAGTTTAAACCCATTACATAAAATATATCTTACAGCACCTCAGAACTCTGAAGTGTTATTAAAAGAGACATTGGGAGAATCAAAATGAATACACCCCCACATTTGTCACCACTTCAAATCCATAAATTTAAGATTCAGGTGTTCCAGATTTCATGCTAATATTTAGATCCTCCTTAGGAAGTATGTAGGAGGAACTTATTTAGGATCCTTTCACACAGGCTTGTCCATTTGACAGACTCCTTTTGCTCAGCGGGAGATCGATCGGCTGACTCCGCTGAGCAGGTGGATGACAGATCCGTTTCCACTCACTGTGCTGAGACGGACCGGTCAGAGTCCCGCTCTCCTCTATGGGGAGATCAGATTAAAATGGACCACCCGTCTGTTTTCATCCGATTCCATCCGTTCCGATCCATTAGATGGATGGAAAATAGGGCCACCATGCGTCTGGATTTGGCGGACAGGATTGGATCAGATGGTGGTGGGTGTCAGCAGACATGTGACCACTGACATCCGCTACCCCATAGGGATGAATGGAGTGTCCAATCAGTTCCACCTGAAAAACTAGCAGGCGGACCTGATCGGAAAGCCAGTGTAAAAGGGGCCTAAAAGCTGATTTCTGTATTTTGTGTTGCTTTAAATCGTTTGTTTGCACTAAGCTGGTCCAAACTATTTCCTTCACTAAGTGCTGCACTGGCTCTAAGCACTATATATATTGTATGTAGCTTCAGCTGCATACAGTACATGGTGCTGGGTTCAGGCTGTGAGACAGAGACTTCTTCAATATGGAGGCGGTGTGAGCTACACTCAGTCATTCATAGGCAGCTTTGTATTCTGTGAATGAATACAAAGCAGGTGGGAAGTGAGGCTGATGATGTCACAATCTCAAACTCAACTAATCAGAGGAAGATTTGTATTCATTCACAGAATACAAAGTGGCCTATGAATGGCTGAGCGCTATTCAGACGGACTCTATTGTTCCAGGTGTGACATGGGAAGTCTCTGTCTAACAGCCGGAACCCAGCACTGTGTCTTGTATGTAGGTAAAGCTACATGCAGTACATACAGGAGGACATTTCCTTAACCACTTCAGCCCTGGAAGGATTTACCCCCTTAATGACCAGGCCATTTTTGCAATATGACACTGCGTCACTTTAACTGACAGTTGCAGGGTCGTGCGACGTTGTACTCAAAGATGATGTCCTTTTGGTGGTATTTGATCACCTCTGCAATTTTTATTGTTTGCGCTATAAACAAAAAAAGACCGACAATTTTGAAAAAAAAAAAACCAACAAAACAATATTTTTTACTTTTTGCTATAATAAATATACCCCAAAAATGTAAAAAAACAAACACATTTCTTCATCAGTTAAGGCCAATATGTACTCTACTACATATTTTTGGTAAAAAAAATCACCATAAGCATATATTGATTGGTTTGCGCAAAAGTTATAGCGTCTACAAAATAGGGGATAGATTTATGGCATTTTTATCATTTTATTTTTTTACTAGTAATGGTGGTGATCTGTGATTTTTAGTGGGGCTGCAACATTGCGGCGACAGATCGGACCAGTGACATTTATACAGCGATCAGTGCTATAAAAATGCACTGATTACTGTATAAATGTCACTGGCAGGGAAGGGGTTAACACTAGTGGGGATCAAGGGTTTAAATGTGTTCCCTAGGAGGTGTTTCTAACTGTAGGGGGAGTGTACTGACTGGAGGAGAGAGATCGCTGTTCCCGATCACTGGGAACAGACAATCGCTCTCTACTCCCCTGACAGAACGGGGATCTGTTTGTTTACATTAAACGATCCCCATTCTGGCTCTCTGAGAAGCGATCGTGTGTGGCCTGCGCCTCCTAGATCCCTTAAACTAACCGCCATACTGGAACGGCGATTTGTGGGATCATGCCAGCCTGCCGCCATATATCGGCGGTGGCTGGGTGTCAACCGGTTACACTAGTGCACTCAGAATCTGGTGCAGCTGTGCATGGTAGCCAATCAACTTCTAACATCAGCTTGTTAAATTAGGCTCCAGAAATAAAACCTGGAAGCTGATTGGTTTCTATGCAGAGTTGCCCCAGATTTTGCACTCTCCTGTATTAGTAAATAACCCCCATAATGCTTAAAGCCACTGCAGCACTTAGTGAAGGAAATAGTTTGTTTGGACCAGGTTGGTGACAGGAAACATGGAAATTGACTTAAACCTCAGATATGTAGAGTTTGAAGTTCTCTTTGCTAATGATATGTGTAGGGTCATCATGTCAAGATAAAATAGCTCTCTAAGGCACTCAGAAAGAAAGTGGTTGATGCCAGTGGGTCTGGCAAGGGTTTAGAAATTGATTTGAAATGAATCGCCACGATGATATGCTATTACCACTTATAAATGTATTTTAAGTAAGAATCAACAATTATCATTGTATTGTTCAAACATTTGTTATACTGGATACATTTATTATATTATGTAGATGCATGCTTCCTATTGCTTAATAAACTTGAATTGTGAATAAAACAAAACAAAATAATCATTCCACTGTAAGGAAAATAATCTACAAGTGGCATTGATTTCAAATGAGAATGTAATTACTTCATCCACTATTACTAGATTTCACAGATCAGATAAGATTTTTAGATTTCACATAAAAAAAAAACAAAAAAAAAACATGAAAAAAAAACATACAGAAATATGAAGGAAATCTGGTATACAGTAATTATTCTTTTAGCACAAAGCTATTTTTGGCTAAATACATACTGCTTTGTATCCACTTCTCCATCAGGCTTGGTACTTAGATATTCTAGAGTGGAAATAAAGGTCTACAAAATAGACAAGAAAAGGTTTTGAAGACTTTGCAACCAGGCAGAAAACAGCACAAGCCACATAAAAATGATCAAATGTATGTCTACTAAATCTGTTCACATTTGTAGAAAAATATTTTGTTTACTAAATTAAACTAAACTGCCTTTTGGTGGACGAGGATGCTGAAATCTTTACCATATAAGCTGCCCTCAATCCCAATGGCCACATTATTATTTGACAGATTGCTACAATATATGTTACTATTTCAACTGTGCTGCTGCTAGGAGGAGAGAGGAGATAGTAAGCCTTTATCCTTCATTGTTTGCAGGGATGTTCATAGTTGCAAGACCCACAAGTATTTTCTTATGGAAAAAAATCTGCGGTAATAAATTAAGCATTTGACAATGTAACTGCAAATTAGAATCATATTTGTGTCCACAGTAGTTTATAACTTAATACCCACAATTGTACTAAGGGTAGAGGTAAGAGAAGTTGCGAGTAAGAAACTGTAAAATTGAGTAAGGACAAAAAAAAAAAAAAAAGGTCATATCACCATGCCAATTAAGATTAATCACACCTTATACCCAATTATTCAAACCTCACAAGTCACACTCATATTGTGCCCATGTTAACGTTTAGGGTCCAAAGGTGTTCAGCAGCTAAAGCACTAGAGGGAAAATTTGAGAACTTTGTCTTTAGAGATTTCTTAAATTACATATATTTTGTTATCTTGAATACTGGTTTATATAGGTTTTGGTGCAGATATATACATATACACTGTAGATAGGTTTTATTTTATATATATATATATATATATATATAAAACCTAACAAGGAAAGAATGAAGAAACTGGAGAAAAAGGAGAGGCAGATAAGATAAAGGGTAGAGCACACATTAATCTATAGTAATTAATTCACACTCACCTGTATAATGTTAATGCAGAGAAGGCACACTTCATCCTGTGTTCTCTGATGCTGAAATATCTGTATAAAAGGACAAAAGCAATTGAGGCTGACCAGTATATGAATCCAGCATAGTAAAAGCAACTCATTAATTTTGAATGTTTCAAAATTTGAATTTCATTAATATATGGTTAAAATGTACACCAAATTACTGTATATTCTATTACTATGACCTGGAAAACACCAAAGCTTTTCCATATGTTTCTGTGCCTTTTTTGGTTCTGTGTATTTACTGGAGCTTTTTCAATGTCTTTTTAATCAATACATAGGAATATGCTATAGACCCCCTAACTAGGAATATGCTATAGACCCCCTAATCAGAGGGAGGAGGGGCAGGCGGACCTCCTATCACAAGTTGGAATAGCGGCAAGGATGGGAAATGTTATTATAATGGGGGATTTTAATTATCCAGATATTGACTGGGCGGAAGGTACTGCACGTTCAGCTAAGTCTCGCCATTTCCTAAATGTCCTGCAGGATAATTTCATGGGTCAGATGGTAAATGCACCAACGAGAGGAAAAGCATTATTGGACCTTCTGATTACCAATAACACAGATCTGATCACAGACGTGGAAGTAAGGGGCAATCTAGGTAATAGCGATCACAGGTCAATTATCTTTAGTATAAATTACACATCTGGGAAACCTAAGGGGAATACGAAGACACTGAATTTTAAAAGAGCCAACTTCCAGAAACTACGCTCATTGCTGGAAGATGTTAACTGGGATAAAACTCTAGGGACAATGAATACAGAGGAAAAATGGGAATGCTTCAAGAGCACACTAAACAAAAGTATTAGCCAGTGTATCCCAGCAGGAAATAAATTTAAAAGAGCTAATCAAAGACCAGGATGGCTTAATGCCGACATAAAGGCACACATAAAAGCAAAAAAGAAGGCCTTCGAAAAATACAAGGCGGAGGGGTCTCAGTCAGACTTTCATATCTATAAAACACGCAATAAGGAATGCAAAGTTGCAATCAGAGCAGCTAAGATTGAACATGAAAGACACATAGCTGAGGAGAGCAAAAGGAATCCCAAGAAATTCTTTAAGTATATAAATGGTAAGAGAGGGAGGTCAGATCATATTGGCCCAGTAAGGAATGACGCGGGTAACCTGGTTACATAGGATGGAGAAATGGCAAAGGTGTTAAACTCATTTTTTTCCTCGGTATTCACAAAGGAAATGGGGGGCTCAATTATACAGAACCAAAATGCTGGTCCTCAAGACAAGTCACATGAAACACCCTCATGGCTGACTGAGGATAAAATCAGGAATAGGCTGGATAAACTGAACACCAATAAGTCACCGGGCCGAGATGGCTTGCACCCGAGGGTCCTTAGGGAACTTAGCCAAGTTATTGCCAGACCCTTGTACCTAATCTTTAAGAGCAGTTTTCTGACTGGTATGATACCAGCTGATTCGAAGAAAGCCAATGTGGTGCCAATATATAAAAAAGGACCAAGACATCTCCCCGGGAATTATAGACCAGTTAGCTTAACATCAATAATATGCAAGCTCTTGGAGGGAATAATAAGGGATTATATACAAGATTATTGTAACGAGAACGGTATCATTAGCAGTAACCAACATGGTTTCAGGAAAAATCGTTCTTGCCAAACCAATCTATTAACCTTCTATGAGGAGGTGAGCGACCATCTAGATAAGAGAAGGCCTGTAGACATGGTGTATCTGGATTTTGCAAAGGCATTTGATACAGCTCCCCATAAACGTTTACTGTACAAACTAAGGTCCCTCAACATGGATCAAGGGGTGAGCACCTGGATTGAAAACTGGCTATAGGGGCGAGTCCAGAGGGTGGTGATAAATGGGGAATACTCAGAATGGTCTGGGGTAGAAAGTGGGGTTCCCCAGGGTTCTGTCCTGGGACCAATCCTATTCAATTTATTCATAAATGATTTGGAGCAATGCTGCTTCCATCTAGGTAAGTTTAACCAGTTCCCGACCGCGCGCCGTGTTTTCACGGCGGCAGTCGGGATGCTGAACGCGAATCGCCGTAAAAAGTCTCCATCCTGAATCTCTCGTAAAATACCCCGTTTAGGTCTCTCAAGTTTATTATGAGGTGGTACTTCCCAGATGGTTTCTGAACCACGAAGATGTGTGAGTAGAAACCCCGGTTTACCTCTTCTTGAGGCACCGGGACCAATACTCGCTGGTCTATCAGGTCGGCAATTTGTGCCCGCAGGGCCGATGCCTTTTGGGGGTCTCTGGGAGAGGGGGTCACCAACAACCTTGTGGGTGGTGACCGTTTCAGGTGAATCCGATAACCCTCTCGGATGATCCCCTGAATAAAGTTGCTTGGGAGGTACTGCCCCAATCCCCCCCCCCCCCACAGAGATGGAGTTACTGAGACTTCTGGGTTTTCTTAGGAGAGGAAAGGAGGACACTCCTCTTCTACTTCCCTTTCCCCCCGCTGCCTCTTTGTGGTTGTCCCTTTAGAGGTCTCTGCTTGAGTCCTTTGGGGACGAAAAAAAACATTTTGCCGGGGCCTTCTTGTTTTTAACAGGAAGAGCCTTTTTCTTATCGGCTGTTCAGTCTAGGACCTTATCTAGGTCCGGACCGAACAGAAGATCCCCCTTGAATGGTAACCCGCACAGCCTACTTTTGGAGGCTGGGTCCCCTGACCAGGACTTTAACCATAGGGCCCTATGCGAGGAGTTTACCAGAGCTGCAGTTTTTGCTGACAATTTTACCGCTTCTGCAGAGGCATCTGCCATATAGCCAACTGCTTTCTCTAGCTTTGGTAGGGAGTCTAAGATATCCTTACATAAGGTACCCCCTTCCAGATGTGACCTTAGCTTGTCTAGTCAAACTTCAAGATTTCTGGCAACAACAGTCGTGACCATTGTTGGCTTAAGGCTAGCCATGACCACTTCCCAGGATCGTTTCAACAGGACCTCCATTTTCTTGTCCATGGGCTCTTTCAGAACAACCATGTCCTCAAAGGCCAGGTCTGTCGACTTTGCACACTGGGAGAAAGCTGCGTCCAGTTTTGGAACCTTGTTCCATAAGCAGGAGGGGTCTTAACTAAATGGATATCTTCTTTTAAGACTCTTAGGAAAAAAGAGCTTCTTTTCGGGCTCTGACCACTCCTGGGCTGAAGTGTCCTTAGAGAAAGATGCTACACTGAGTTCCTCAAGGGAGTCCAGGCTCTCATCCCATGTTTCCTCGTCCTCCCTTGGGGGAGAAACAGGGGGTGCTTCGGCTGGCTGCTTAGGGGTTTCCAGGCCTGACGGATCTATTAGCCTTCTTTTCTTTCTGGACTCCGGAAATTAATTATTTACATGCCCCCTTCGCCTCTTTATAAACCAGCTTGTCTATGCAGAGTTTCCATAGGGGCTTGCTCCATCCTTCTTTGAGCTTCAATCGCACAGGACGGGCACCTCTTCTTCCTCCCAGGCTTCTCTGCTTCTTTAAGCTGAGGCTAAGGAGTGGGAAGAAAAAAGACAAGAGAGGGACAGGGGCTGCTATCAGACCTGGTGCATCAAAAATAGGTTACCATCACCTCACCATTGTGCACCCCTCCACCACAGCCAGGCTCCGGACTTACAGGCCTTTGCCAGGGTCCGGGTGCCCATCTGGGGGGTAAGTGGAGGAACCCTGGGGCGTTCCAAACCCTTTGGCTGGTCATCCCACCCTTCCAGCTTGGTAGGTCCACCACCCTTGTGCTTGCCTACCTGAGCTGGAGCCACACCACTGCCACCATCGCTGGGCCTTTCTTCCTCCTGCAGCATGTTCACAGTCTTCCTGGGCTGCTGCGCTGGGAAAGGATCAGAGCTGAGCGCCCTGCTACTGTGGATGCGTCTTTTTCAAAAAGCCAGCCGTTCCGGTGTCCACGCACCTTGCGTGACCCGGAACCGGAAGTGATGCGGCGGAGACCCGACTTCCTTCCGGCGTCCAGAACTCAAGGTTTGCCCACTCCCCGCACATTGCGACACCTGCAGTGCGATACTGCAGCCGTGCTGGGAGCACAAGTCCTCCCCGGACTACTGGCCGGAAAAAGTGCCGGCCTGTGACCCTCCTCTGGGGCCCGACCGGGGCCTCCAAGCACCCGAAGGTACCACCTTACCTCCCCTTTTGGCATAGCCTCCTCGGCCACCTCCAGGGAGACGAGTTCCCCCTGCCTCCTCCTCCAGGGAGGAAGCACAAAAGACTGAGGGAGAATGGATAGTGACCGCCCTTTAAAGTTTTGTGTTGTGTTTCCTGCCTTTGGAAGAGGAGCCTATCTCTCTAGTGCTGTCCTGAACAGACTAGAGAAATTTAAAATTCCAGTATATAGAACATGGTTTGCAGGCGCTATAACTTTCACAAAATCAATCAATATATACTTATTGGGATTTTTGTATCAAAGACATTTTGGCCAAAATTTATGAAGAAATTAGATTTTTTTTCTGATAGTGGGAGGTTTCCCAGCCATCAGAATACGATGATCTTTGCTGGCTGCTATAAAAGGGGGTAAACTTTGAGGATATTTACATTCACTTCTTGCGTTAATATGCTACTATTACATTAACATGCATTAATGTCCTGTGGAGCCCCCAGTGCAGACACCTGGGAAACTTACAAACGCTGCAGAGTAAATCTGTCAGAGATCGTTCCAGCAGCACAGGTTTTCTCCATTGGCACGGAGGTATGCGCCAGTGCGCATGCGCGGAAGATTCAGAACTAACGGAACGTCCCGTAGGCTCCGAACGTTAGTGCGCACGCGCGCACGTTCGGTCGTACGCAATGCGGCAGGCATTGGCGCCCAAAGCCCTATTTAAACCCGTGCAGAAGAAACACTAGTTGCTGGATTATCTTCAGCTTCCTGCTGTGCTTGCTTACCTGTTCCTGATCTTGATCCTGATTTGTGGCTTTGACCTTCGGCTTGTCTGACTACTCTGCATCTCGGCTTTACCTGTGTTTGACCCTCGGCCTGGCTTTGACTCCGCTTCGGATCTTCCCATTAACCCGACGTCTGACTCTGCCTGACTTCCTGTGTATGACCCCCGGCTCGGTCTTGATCCTGATTCCGGTTCTTCCTGCACTTCTTCAAGTGTTCCAGCCTTTCCAGGGGACTCCTGCCCAGCTGCCGATCCTGGTCCCAGCAGAACCTTCCGAGGGACTTCGCACCTGGCCAGCGCTACCGGTAACCCCTGCCTCTCTGGGCATAGCTCCCCCTGTTTCATCCTCAGGGAGGTGCTCTGCACTTAGCTGCAAGGGAAGCCCTCTCAGCACTTTGACCTCCAACCAGGTAACTGACAAAATCCAAAGCCTATCAGGGGAAGCATATACAGTGTGATATTATATACATTTACTTGTTTCTTCATTGGTTACATAACTAGCTTTGGCACTGCTATGCGCAAACTTACAAAACCATTTTGCATGTACCATATCTATTGTACCTAAATACCTGGAAGAACAGAATACTTACGCTGGCTTCAGGAGGCTTGCATTCCAAAACTCCTTTTAGTGACTGCAATGACTGGAGAACACACTGTTCAAACTGAGATGGCTATAAAAGAAAGAACATCATAACAAAATGTATTGTTGTGCTAATGCTTTACAGTATACATGCATTGATTACCTCTACCCTAAAGGCTTCATCACATCTATGCATTGTGGTAACCTGCACTTTACAGCATAACAGACCCAGAAGGAGATAAAACCCATGTCGTACTCCTTTTTTAAACTCAGTATGGTTCAACAGATATTAAAGCATATCTACAGTGCATTTTGATCTATTATTGCTTATAATTACGTGTGTTTGCTGTACAATTAGCATACAGATGCGTAGATTTTATGCCTAGCATTTACTTGTACATTAGGCAAAATCAGGAAGCCTTGCTGATTAATGACTGTTGAAATAAAAACGTCAATTAAAATAAAAGAATATATTTTGTCTGAATATGCTTCAGTGAAACGGAGGAAGGCAAGCCACAACCACTGTCAGTATTATCAAGCAGAAAGCAGAACATGCATATGTAATGAGTAAACATGGCTGCCACATTGTATAAATACAATTGCAATCTACAATTACATTGTTAAAGGGAAACTATTTAATTTTAGATGTTTTCTTTTTTTCATTTGAAGTGTATAGTCCTACAAGTTATATACACACACACACACACACACACAATACATGATAACAGATTACCAAAGCACTATGGGTAATGTAAAATATCGCACAGGATGGGAAGAGTCCTTCACGATATTAAGGGCTGTTTTTCTGCCCCTGCTGTTACGAATAACACTGATGTGGATAGGCCAATACCAGTGATACTCTGCAATCTTCATCACCCACTGCAGTCCCTGTCTGTCAGTAGTTGAGCAGTTACTGTACCATGCAGTGATGCAATAAGTAAAGATACTTCCTTTTATAGATATGTGGTTAACAGTGAGAACTAAAGTGCCAAGCCCAGCTCACTTCAACCTCCCTAAAAATAAAAGGGTTGGTCGCCCTTGTTCACTGTACTAGTGTTCCAGGTGAGATTATCAGAGATGTGCACCCCAGATATTTAAAACACAAGACCATCCCAACAACTGCACCCCAAATGTGGGTGGGTGCGTGGGGATGCTGGTCTTCCCAAAATCGTCTCTTGTTTTCTTTATAATGATGGAGAGATTGTTTATTTTTCATTAAGCCTACAGTTTCTCCACTTCCCACCTGTATTTGGACTCATCATCTGCAAACTTCACAATATAGTTGCCTGGATACTTGGCGGATTAGTCATAGGTCAGCAATGTGTATACTAAGGCTCAGGGTGCACTTTTTTTTTTTGAAAACAGTATGGGGTCATAGTATATATAAACGTCCTTTGTTATATCTATGTACCAGAGCTTTTACGCGTTATGTAATTGTATTCCTGAGAATATAGCCCATATACACATATTTATTAATCTTTTTCTCCTTTGGGTCCCCTTTGCATTGAGGGAGGTTCTCTTTTGGGGTGCAGTGCTGGGTGGTGTGCGTACTAGTCACGTACGCCTAGTCGCAGGCATGTATTATTGTTTTTAGTACTAGCTCTGCCTCGCTATGATGCACTTCCAGCCCGCATTTTTACCTTTGTGTTTCATAGTTTGAAGTTTACGTTCCAGCCGCTCATCCCTTACCATGAAACTGCATTCCTGGCCTCTGGACTACTTGGTCCATGGTGGGTGGGTTACCGTGGGATGTTAGTATTTAGGGTTTGATGATGCATCAGCTTTTGTACCATCATTTTGGGCTGGAGTATATGTCTACATATATATACATAAGAGGATCATGTGTGCTATATACACATGGGTTTGTTATGTGGGATCTCAGTGCGGTGAAGGATTTACAGAAAGGTTTTCTTTTTTGCTCAGTGTATTTTTGTGCATTGCTTTTTTGTGTATGTGTGCTATCTTGGGGGTTTATTTACTAAAAGTGGAAAGTGTAAAATCTGGTGCAACTCTGCATAGAAACCAATCAGTGTCCAGGTTTTATTGCCAAAGCTTACTTGAACAAACTAACTTAGGAAGCTGATTGGCTGCCATGCACAGCTGCACCAGATTTTGGGTGCTCCCGTTTTAGTAAATCTACCCCTTGGTGTTGTAGGATGCACATAATACTTTCATTTTTTTTTTTTTTTTGAGCTAGCCAGTGAGGGGGCTGTCACGGATCAGGTGTAGCCCCGCAGAAGTGCTCACTTAGTGGGGAATGTTTTTGATGTGCAAATACTCAAATAGTGGTTCACTGCACAGTTAGCTCTGAGGAAGGGGGCCCATACCCCGAAATGCGTAAGTTTCACAATTGTGTGGCATTGGATGAGGATGCCCGTCCCATCTGTTGGTGCTGCGTTTGTGAAAAACCTGATTTTATCTGCATTTGTGAGTATAATATTGCTTTCTGTGTTAAGTGTTTTTAATAAATGGTTATGGTGGTAATTCATTCGGCATTTGAGCCCTCTTGTGTGTGTTTTTACAAGCTCAAGGTGCATGTCTGGGAGGAAACCAGACCTGAGGATATAGTGAAATAAATTAAATTTGAATTCTAGCAGACTCAGGATTATTTGTTACTAATTCCAGTACCCAGTTGCACAGTTAAGCTTAGTCTAGGTTATGTAAATCAGGTTGATTCACACTCTATTGGAAAGGTTTATTTTTTTAATGTTGAAGACCTTTCACTACTCATCAGATTGACTACTCCAGTTCAAATTAGAGTTGGGAATATCCCTCAGCATTTATGTTCCCAATCCATGAATTAGTTTTAAAACATTACTGTGGAAGTCACTCGAATGAGTGGTAAAAAAACTTCAATAATACTAAACAAATCCAACTAAATGTGACTAATTACTACAACTACTCTATAACATAACCTGACTTAATAAAAACTTTCACAGACATCTAACAGAAATATATAAACACTATAAATTTCCTTTAAAACCATTTAAGGACTGCCACACAAACATACTGCGGAAGGGCGGCCCTTAAGCACAAAATCACGTACCTGTACGTGATTCCTCAGATCGGCTCTGGGGCGCCCACGCGTCCAGAGCCGCGCTCCCGCTGTGATTGGACACAGCAGGAGCCAATCAGCGGGTCCGGGGGCCATGATGGCCTCCGGCCACCCGTGATCGTTGACAGGAGAGGCAGTGCTAATCAGGAACAGAGATGTCTCTCTTCCTCCAGTCAGTCCATCCCCTACACAGTTAGAAAGCATTCCCTAGGAGCGCACTTAGCCCTGATGTTAACCCCTTCCCTGCCAGTGTCATTTATACAGTGAATTTTTTTTTTTAGCACTGATCACTGTATTGGTGTCACTGGTCCCCAAAAAGTGTCCCATTTACTAAAATTGGGAAGTGCAAAATCTGGTGCAACTCTGCATAGAAACCAATCAGCTTCCAGGTTTTATTGCCAAAGCTTCATTGAACAAGCTGAAAATAGAAGCTGATAGGCCAACATGAACAGCTGCACCAGATTCTGAGTGCACCAGCTTTAGTAAATTTACCCCTTAGTGTCAGATTCTCTGCCGCAATGTCGCAGTCCCGCTAAAAATCGCTGATTGCCGCCATTACAAGTTGTAATTGTGGGGTATTTAACTCAAGCGATAGATGCGTTTTTGTGCAGTGAGTCAATATTAGACAGGCGTTAAAAGTTAAGGGCCTGGTAGCCCATGTTTATTTAAAAGGAAAAACAAAGCCCATCCAGGAATCCCATGCAGGGGTTTAAACTTCATTTAGTACTCAAAGAAAACATACTGAGCCACCTGGCTCTCTTGTCAGCAGTTCCTTTGCTGGCTCCAAATAAACTTGATTCCTCCAAGCCCCCTGGACTCACTGGCTCCCTTAATCTCCTCGACTTTCCAAGCTGGCCAGCCTTTCCCAGTCCCTTGGCATAGAACCCCCTTTCCACGGGCTACAATCTCCCACACAGGTCTGTCTTGATACAGCAGCAAACTGCTCACACTCCACCTTTCTTCCTCTCCCCTCTACTCTCATCAGCCCCTCGTTATATTGGTTGTGTCCACCTGGGCACACAACCTGCTGGATGTCCACAAGACCCGGACACAGGGTTGGAGATCCCGTCCCACCCAAGACTCTTAGGGATCTCCAAACTACAGAGTCCCATCCGGCAATAGCAAAATCCCAGACTGCCAGAGCAGTTTTCTCCATTTAAAATCTACACTCTGTAGTCTTGCAGTCAGCCGACATGCAAACTCTGTGTGACTTTTCTCTCCATTTCCATAGGGACAGGGACTCTCTCCATTACATAGTAAAAACAATAAAAAATAAAAAGTCCATAAATATATCCCATAGTTTGCTATAACTTTTGCGCAAACCAATCAATATACGCTTTTTGGGATTTTTTTTTACCAAAAACATGTAGCAGAACACAAATTGGCCTAAATTGATGAAGAAATTTGATTTTTGAATTTTTTTTATTGGATATGTTTTATTGCAGAAAGTAAAAAATATTGTGTCTTTTTCAAAATTGTCGGTCTTTTTTGTTTATAGCGCAAAAAATAAATACCGCAGAAGTGATCAAATACCACCAAAAGTAAGCTGTATTTGTAGTGAAAAAGGGACATCAATTTTATTTGGGTACAGCGTTTCACAGCCATGCAAACGTCAGTTAAAGCAATGCAAAAAAATGGCCTGGTCAGGAAGGGGGTCAGAGCTGAAGTGGTTAATTAAAGAAGATGCTATTTAACCACTTGCCGACCACCCGCCGCAGCGTGATGGCGGCAAGGTGGCTTGTTATCGCGAACTGCGGGCACAATAACTAGCATTGTGAGCGTGCGCCGCCAGAGGCGCGATCGCGCCCTGTGTCCTGGGGGGGGGGGCCAGGGAGCGGGTAGGGCGGACTCGATTGCCGCCGGCTACCTGCAATGGCACCCCCGCAGTGAAAGAACGGAGGTCCGTGTATGTAAACAAGGATCTCCGTTCTGACAGAGAGGGAAGGGCTGTGATCACAGGCTCCTTGTATATGGAAGCCGTGATCACTCCTCTCCCCCTGCCAGCCCAGCCCACATACAGTTAGAACACAGTCAGGGAACACAGTTAACCCTTAGAGTGCCCCCTCCAGGTTAACCCCTTCACTGCCAATGGCATTTACACAGTAATCAGTGCATTTTTATAGCACCGATCGCTGTATAAATGCCAATGGTCCCACAAAAGTGTCAAAATGGTCTGACAATATCGCAGTACCGATAAAAATCGCAGACCATTACTAGTGAAAAATTGAAAAAAATATAAAATAAAAACCCGAGAAATGAATTCTCAGCATCCGTAAACACGGCAACTTTTGTGCAAACCAATCAAACGCTGATTGCGATTTTTTTTTTTTAATATAATCTTTATTAACACCTGGGAAGGGCAAACACCAGTGTATAACAGTCATGGTTTGGTACGGTAAGACATAGAGTCAACGGTAATAGCATTCAGCCAACGGTTTTGTATCCAATATAGTATTCACGTCTATTGCAGGTGGCATTCGTGATTGATTGCAATTTTTTTAACCAAAAATATGAGGAAGAATATAAATCGGGCAAAACCGATGAAAAAAATTTTTTTTAATTTTTTTTGGGATTTGTAATTTAGCAAAAAGTAAGAAAAACTGTTTTTTTTTTTTGCAAAATTGTCGCTCTTTTATTTATAGCGGCGATCAGAAATGATGCAGAGGGGCTCAAATACCAACAAAAGAAAGCTCGATTTGTGGGGGGGGAAAAAAAGAACGCAAATTTTGTTTGGATACAATGTCGCACGACCGCGCAATTGTCAGTTAAAGCAACGCAGTGCCGAATCGCAAAAAGTGCTCTGGTCCTAAAGTGTGAAATTCTTCCGGGGCTGAAGTGGTTAATGCTAAGTCCTGATGTACATATATTAAAGTAATAGACAATATCAGGGCAATAATGTGGTATGTACTTCTATGCTGATTTTATAACAAGCTCTTAGTCACGTCTTTTTGCAGAAATCTATATAAACATATCTCAATGTACATATAATTGCAGACTGGTGACACATTTCACAAGGTCAAATGTGTATCAGAAAATTTCCCCTTCTCAATAACGAGCAAAAAGTTGAATTCTTTTGGTTCAAGCTACTGACTCTCGCACTGATTCTCGAACAATATTTTAGTCGTATCTTCATGTATGGTGTAATAACGGGACTATAACAGATAATGAAATTATATACATGTAGTCCTGAATCGTAATTGGTGAAGTCGGGGCCTTCTTAAAGTGTGAAATCCTGGTCTCGTGAAAAACGCTAAGCCGTGACGCAACGAAATTGACTGTTAACGCGCCAGCACGCTGTAACATAGGTTTGTTTTAAACGCAAGAAAAAAAGGGGGGGGTGTTTAGCTCGAAAGAAAACAACCATAAACTCGGGGAGACGTAGTAAAGACTAGCGGCGATATTTATTTTCTCGCTGTTAAAACGTTTTTTTTT